>NW_021025345.1:1102951-1255260 GCF_004153795.1 Camellia sinensis | reverse complement strand
ATATACTCATTAACCTCATGATCTCATTCTGTAACATCCTGAGATTAATTGTTGCAGGGGTTTCCGCCACACAAGTGATCAAAGTCTCTATCGATACTAACAGTGTTTCTTGTACTTATCACAGTGGAATATTGACCGATAATAATATTATCATGGATGATTTCTAGAGGTCTCTACCATCTCTACCATCATTTTTTCACTGTTCCCACGGTTTCTTCTCCCTCAGTTCCTGAAGTCCCGGGCATTAGGAAAAGGCTACCTCAGAGGCAGCAACCAGGCCAACCTTTTTTATTCCATTCTTCTTTGGTTTGGTCTCCATACTCTTGAGCGTACATGCCACCAGTGAGTGTCCACAAGAAAGAAAAGTTTAAAAAAAAAAAAAGAAAAAGGAATCATTGATTGAGGGAGAGCCTTCGCTTTTACTCAACAAATACCCCGTGATTCCTAGTGGTTTGACTTTTCTCTGTAATGTTTAGTTACTCTTGGTAGAGGTCCAGCCATCCGATCACTACGAGGATTAACTCTAGCTCAGTGGCCTCTCAAGGACTGCACACACACACTTTCATTTTGTGAGCTCTCATGTTGATTTTTGAGTTGTACATTCTCATGAAGCTTATGATCATTGATTATATTTTATCTACTTTGCTCATGATCACAAGTGTCATATTGTCAATTGCAAGTCTGCAAGTTTCATGGTTTATAGATTATTTCATCTTACTATCATTTTTGGCTAAATTTGATCATTTACTCGTGTTTCCGGTCTCGCTTCATGATATTGAGTATCTTGTTTTTTTGTTTTTAAATATCAAAAAAAAAAAAAAAAACTGCTTTGCTCGAGCGTGCTTCTGCTACTGAGTTAGACCTGAAAGCGTGCATTTTTTGCTCAAGCGACAAGTTCTTGGCTCGAACGACCCCTTGTGCATAATTGTCCTCGCTCGAGCGAGAGAGTCTTCGCTTGAGCGACCTATCGAGGTTTAAATACTGCTACTGCGTCTCTTCGCTTCATTTTTTGCCCTCTTTACTTCAAGTGTTGTCTCTTTCACTTCCGTGGGCGATTTCCCTTCCATTCATGTTCCTTCCTTGGTTTTTTGCTCGTGTTTGGAGGTTCTACTCTTCCCCTATCCGGCATTGTTTTTTTTTGGTAAGTTCTTTTTTCTTTTCCTTTGTTTTTTTTTCTTCTGTTTGTGTGGTGCTTGGGTTTTGTTGTGTCTGTGAGTCTGCTATGTTTTAATTTAGGGCTCTTCATTTGTGATTTTGGTTCTTCCATACTGGTTTTGTATCTCTCTCTTGCATCTAGGGTTTGTATTTTGGAGCATTTTACTAGTTTATCACTGCTAGGGTTTAATTTGGGGCTTTTCATTATGTTTTATATATATTGTCCTGTGTTGCATATTGATGGTCTCTTTGATTTGTCTGGATATTGATTCTACTGTTACTGTCTTTCCTTCATTCTTCCATCTGTGATTGTTTGCTTTGTTTAGTCATACCTTTTGTATTATGCATTTTGTTTAGTTTTCACTAATGGACTACTAATGTTCGTATTTTTGGGCTCTTTTGTTTGGATTTTGGGATTTCTAATATTTCCTTTGGGTGTCTTGTGTTGTGGGTTATGGGTTGTTTAGTCATGGCTGAGTCCTCTGAACATCGCGAGGCTACTGTTTCCCGTCCTTCATTCAACACTGACAAATTCGAGTCCAAAGAAAAGTCTAAGCTGTTTAGGGAGTCTTATGTCACTCGTAAAGTCTATTTAGAGAGAAATGTCCTCCCTGATGCTTTTGAGGTACTCACCATTCGTTCCTTATTCTATTCATTAGGCGGTGATCAAGTGTTACATTTTTCGGGGCCACAAAATCTGAGTCTTATCCGTGAATTTTATTGCAATATCCATTCCATTCGCAAAGAAATTCCGGCATCCTTTACCACTTGGGTTAGGAAGAAGTCTCTCGTTATCACTGGGGATGTTTTTCGAATGTTTCTTGATCTTCCCGAAGTCGGTGATTTTCATTTCGATTTCCTTACTCGGACCGGTGTCGATTTTGATCGGATTGCGTCTAAACTTTGTGGTGTTGACCGGACTTGGCTTGCCGGGGCACTCATTCAGCAAAATGAGTTGCTTCTTAGGTTTCGTCTTCTGAATATCATTGTGTGTGCTAATCTTCATGTCACAACCCATTCCTCTCACATTACCCAGGATCAGGGTTATGTGTTGTATTGCATCCATCACAGACTTCCCATTGATCTTTCCAAGATGATAGTTTCCAAAATGATTGGGGTCTTTGAGGGTAGAAAGTTTTTAGGGCTTCCATATGGGTGTTTGCTCACTCGTTTTCTCACTTCCCTTGGTGTTCCTGTCTATGATAATGATGAGTTTGCCCATCCTATTAAACCTATCACCAAATTAACAGTCTCCCAGAGTCAAGCCCATGTACGGGGGTGGGGTGTCGGGAGTTGGTTTGTCTGGTACAGGTGATGATCCCCTTGCGGAGGAGGAGGAGTTTGATGCAGCCACTGCTGGTGCACCTGATCTGCCTGAGATGCGTCCTCGGTCATTCTGTGGGCAGCTGCAGCAGTTTGAGCAGTCAGTCACTCATCGCCTTGATCAGTTGGATGCCCGCCTCGATACACTTGACAGCCGACTTGATGAGCAGAGTACCATGCTTGCTCAGATTCTTTCCATACTTCAGTTGCAGCAGCCATCTTCCTCTCATTCCTAGTTTTTGGTCTATGCTTCTTTGGACAGTTGTTGTTATTTACTTGGATAGTTTTTATTCTGGTGTATATGACTGTTTTAGGTCACTCCCGGACAAAAAGGGGGAATATGATTTTTGGGGTATATGGGGTATACATGTTTGGGATACTCATGGGGTATATATGTATATGGGATACTCATGATGTTTTTGCAGGCAGCACTTGGATATGTTTATTGTTACATTGCATCTATAGTTGTTAGATATTGATAATGGGCTTTTGTTTGTTTTGTTTTCTTGATGATTTCTTGTTTTGAATAACTATTCTCTCTATGTTTATTTTATGCAGATTCTTTTCACATCAAGATTGGTTTCATAGTTGTTTTTCTTTGAGTTGTAATTGTTTTAGCTAGTACATGAGTTTAGGAAATTGTGTTAGAAAGTTTTGTCCGGGTATTGACAAAGGGGGAGATTGTTAGGTCCCTGAGTCTTGTCAATCCCGCGAACAAACTTGTGTGATTGAGTTGTAAATTTCTGTGCTGTTTTGTCTTGCTCGCTCGAGCGAAGGAGTCCTCGCTCGAGCGAAGACTGCGTCTGGCTAAAAGCCTGAAAGAGATGAATGTGCGCTCGAGCGAAGAAGTGCGTCTGCATAAAAACCTGAAAGAGTTTATTGTTCGCTCGAGCGCAGGATGCGTGGCTCGAGCGAAGCCACTTATGGAAATCACACGAGTTAAGTTCCTCGCTCGAGCGAGAGAAGCTTCGCTCGAGCGAGCTTCACAGTCCAGGATTTCTATAAGTAGTTGTTTTACTCCTAAACTAGGATTAGGTTTTCAAATCCACTTTGAGGTTTTCTAAGGTTTTCCTCTGGAATATTTTTGCGAGTTTTTTCCTTGATAAATTGAGTGAGTATTAAACTCGTGAATTGACAAGCACATATCAAGGAGGTTGATTGAATACATACAAGAGTGCTATTGTTTGGTGGATTCCGAAGATTCAAACATGGAGTTTCAAAGGAGTTTGATTCTGTACGTAGTCGTTGATTCGACAAGTGAAGTTGTGGATTCAACTTCAGATTAGTCAGTTCCGAGACGAAGGCATGGTGAAAGAGTTATAGAAGGTTTGAAGACAAATTGACTGAGTTGGGTAATTTGTGTGTTATCTTTGTAATATTTCTTTCTTCAGTAGTGGATTGATTAGTGGCGCTTCGCCTGAGGTATTTCATTACATTTGAAGGTTCTTCAATTGTGATTTTTCCACGTAAAAATCGTTTATGTCGATTTATTGTTTATTTCGAAAACAGCAATCTAAATCACTTTCGTAAGTGCTTGATGATTTAAATTGTATGTTTTTGAATAATTGGGAATTGAAATATTTTAATCTTGATCTAATCACGAATCACTTAAGATTTTCAGATTGTTTCTACATACACACTTCATGAGAGACACTAGGGATGAGCATAATTTGGATTGGTTTAGTTTGGGAGGAAACCAAACTGAACTATTACATAGAGCTTGTTTAGAAATTGAATATTTCAGTTGTTTTTTTCACTTTTTTCGGAAAAAAACTTATAAAACTTAGAGAGATGTGATTGGGTATTTTGATTTCTTGGCTATTTTAGCCAAAAAAAACCATATGCCAAACAACCAAACTAAATTATGAAAATCTTGCAAACAAAAGAGACCGAGCAATTAAACCGTGGTTTGGTTTGGTTCGGTTCGCTCTAAAACTACGATTCTTAAAAACTTTATCATCATTCACAGAAGGAAAATTGTAATATACATGCCTTGGAAAGAAGTGTATCATATGCACACTAGTTATGCCATTTTCTTCTTTAATTATAACCAATTTTCTTCTTTAGTTATGCTCCATATTGTGTTAATTATGACTTTTTTTTTAATTATGACGCATATATTTTAAAGTTATGCATATGATACACAGGATGTACCATAGTGTTTCCCTTCACAAAATATTATTCATAACCTATGACTTACAAAACTAGTTATACCACTATAAAAAACAGATTGCAAAAGTAAAAGATTACAAATTATGTATATATAGAGAGAGAGAGCGGTACAAAATGCTGCCCAATTCGCTAAAATCACACCGCATTAATCAGTATCGTTCTATCTGCTAACCGCGGTTTAAATTTTAAAATTTATAAACTGCCTTTGAAACCGTTACACTCCGCTATAATTAATACATATATATTTTTTAACCTATAATGAAACATCAAAGTAAAAATAAATGTAAAAGAAGTTTAATATGTGAAATTTATTACAAATTAGTAGTTGTATACATGAAAAAGATTATGTAAAATTAGTGAGAATTTTAAAAATATAATATTTGTGAGAATTTTTTTTAATATTCTAACAAATTTTTAAATATACTTAACATAAATATATTTAAAAATATAATATTTGTGAGAATTTTTTTTAAAAAATTCATTAAATATCAAAAATATTAAAAGAAAAAGATTCAATACATTTTTTATATTTTTATGTTATTATTTTTTTTTATAAATATTTTATTTTTTAATATATCATCAAAAAAATTACTTAAAATTTTAAAAACATTCATTAAAAATTAAAAAAAACATAAAATATTAATTTTCAAAAAATTAAATTAAAAAAATTAAAACCAATACAGACAAAATGTTCAAATGAGAGAGAGAGAGAGAAGGGGGGTTGAACCGTGATTTCAATGGGGACGCGGGCGTCAATCCGATGCTGGTAATAGAGATCGATGCAATCCATGTCCAGCCTCTTCAAGCTCGCCTCACAAGCTGCCCGTACGTATCCCGGATCACCTCGAATCTCTGTCTTCCCGTCAGCATAGATGATCCCGAATTTCGAAGCCAATTCAACATTGTCTCTCATCCCTCCCTTGAGTGCCTGCTCATCAAAATCAAAATCAAAATCAAAATCAAGATTAAGATCAGGATCAAGATCAATTCCAGCATTTGTTATGAATAGAAATCAAAGAGTAGGAAATTGAATTAATAATAGGGCCGACCTTGCCGAGGAGGGTTTCGTTGGTGTGAGGGCCGTACATGTCGGAGGTGTCAAGGAAAGTGACGCCGGAGTTGATGGAGTGGTGGATGAGTTTGATCATGTCTTCTTCGGGCTTTGGAGGCCCGTAGAAGGCTGACATCCCCATGCACCCCAGTCCCTGTCTCGACACCTCTAGACCTTGTGATCCTAGCTTCATTCTCCCTACTTTCGCCATTTCTCTCCCTCTCTCTTGCTTTCTCTCTCTAGATATATTTGTCAGAGACAAGTGTAGTAGTGTGGAGATGGTGTGTGATGAGCACTCAACTTATAAGGAGAGGAAAGGAGGATATGCTGCTCCTACACAAATAAATGGGTGTCTGTCCCAACTAGTATTTTTTTTTTAATTTTTTATTTTTGGATGAAAGATACAATGACCTTGCAAAAAAAAATAGTAAAGATAAAATAAATTAAAATTATTAATAAAATAAAATGTCATATTTAAATTGTAATATTTTATTTTTTTAATTATCAAATCAATTATAAAAAATTAATTTTTTTCAAATATAATTTTTTTTAATTGAGCTAAAATAATCATAAAAAAAACTAATAAAAAGTCAATAAAAATAGTCAAGTTGCGTTTGATAAAGTTTTTTAAATATGATTTGAGAATAGAATTGTATTTTAAATTTGTGAGTTTTGAAATTATAATTTGAGTGTGGAAAATTTGTTTGGTGAATGAGTTTTAAAATGAGTTTTGAAAAGAGTTTTGAATTGAGTGAAAAATTTTTGATGTGACATATAATATTTGATATAAAAACTTACAACTCAAAATTCTATTAAAGCTCATAAAAAATTTTAAAAATTTTGAAAAATATTTTTTATTGAATATATAAATTAACATGTCTCAATTGCAAAAAAAATAAAAATAAAATTGAGAGGCAAACGATCAGTTAGCATAAATTCTCCCGCCTTCGACCACGTTTTCAAAACTGAGTATGGAATTAATTTTTGAAAATCCTAAACAAACACTATACTCAAATCGAGCTCTGGAACTATCCAGAGCTTCACCAAATAGAGCCTCAACCTTCCAACCAAGCTCTACATCAGTTTTGATTTTGATTTTTTAAAAATATATGTATATATATATATATATTTTAATTTTGTTATGTTTTTTTTTTATTTTTTGATGAAAGAGACTATCTGTTTTGGTTTTGTTCTTTTAAAAACATTTTTTTTATAATTTTGTTATTTTTTATATTTTAATTAATTTTTTATATATATTTGATTAAATTAATTTTAAAAATAAAACATTTATAAAGAAATTGTCACGACCCAAACCCGCCCCTATGGGTTTAGCATCGCAACCGGCTAGTAATTTGTGATTACTGAAGGCCTGCTTAACAGTAATGACAGTAGTACAGAGTAAGGGGCTGGCGGAAGCTAAACAGTAAATGAAAGATGTCCAATGAGCTGTGACAAACTGAATGCAAAAAGACTTTTATAAACAAGCCATATTCATAACCAAAACATATATACATGCGTCATAAACACAAACATCCAGATTAGGAACCAAATCCCTAGCTAATTGTATAGTCAAGTCTTAAACACTTATTACAAAACAGAGACAGAAGGGTGAAACTGAGACACCCCAGAAGCAGCCTTAGCTTGAACATACTTGGAACCTCGAAGTGAGGCACAAAGGTTGGCTTGACAAAACGGGAGCTTAACTCGACGCTCCTAGCCTCGGTCCGGTGCCTAGACACCTACATATAAATATAACAGTGAGCTAAAACCCAGTGAATAACAAATGCGTAAAGGGGTTAAGAATGAATGTCCTTTCGGTAATTAAAACAATCAATTGCATCAGTGAATCAGTTATTCGATCAGTGGCTCATTACATGCCATAACAGTTATTTAGCAACCATAGTAGTCATATGTGGTACATCCAATAGCAAAATAGTACAGTAGGTCTTAACAGACCGAACAGTCAGTTGATGGCCATCATAACAGTAAACAGTGGTGTTCCAAACATTGGAACTGACAGAGATCTCTGTAACGGTAGCAGTAACAGTAACATTAAGTTGCTATGGATGCCACGAGTACAGTTTACAAATAAGATAAACATTTATTCAGTAAACAATGTCATTTCAAGAAACAGTACAGTCGATCATTCAGAAAATAATCATAATTGAATATATCTTTACAACATTGTTACTCACAGAATGATGGGCTATAGACAAGCTAGTCAGCGTCCTCGGGTGCCAACCCTACACTGTTGCAGAACAAACACACACTAAATTACACACTTGGAATTAATGACATAGCCCCTTAACTTGACTTGGTGTGGTTCTATAACATTATCTTCATTAAGATGTCTTAACTTGGCCTAGGAATGCCTAGGATGGAATGAGGATGTAAAAATGTAATTTAAAACACTTTTCAAAATTTGCTGAAAACAGGGGTCTCACTCGAGCGAGCTTGCCAAAACAGAGGGGTTGCTCGAGCGTAAACTCCTTCGCTCGAGCGGTCTGTAAAAATGCAAAAGTACTGGTTGTTAAAAATCTCCGCTCGATGCTCGCTCGAGCGTGAGACATAGAGCTTCGCTCAAGTGCAGGTCTCGTCGCTCGAGCTTGCGTCTGCGTCCACAAAAATCTGAGAGCTTGCAATCTACACTCGAGCCAGCATTCCGTCGCTCGAGCGGAATTCAGAAAACAAAGGTGCTCGCTCGAGCGTGGAATCTTTCGCTCGAGCGAGGAAGCCAAATTCTGGGTTTTCCAGATTTGCCACCAAAGCTCAAACCAAGCATTCATCACATCAAAACTCACTCTCTTGGGCCAATTTTTTGGAAAACACTTGGAAACTCATGCTACAACATTTTTTGAAGATCAATTTGTAAAATCAAGCCCAAAGGTAAGCCAATTGAACACCAATTTCAAAGAAACTTCAAGAATAAAATTTAAATGCAACATGCAAGATCTCCCTTGAATTCCAACACATCAAACCAAGATTAAAATGGCAATTTGATAGAGAGACATGGTGAATTCATGGACTATAACCAAAATATGGACATGCATGTAAGGGTTTCATGAAAAACAACTTCCAAATACTGTGATATGAACATTCACGCATGAAACTACTCTCAAAACAACACTTTAAATTAATTCTTGACTCTATACCCCAATTTTCCCATGAATCATGCAAGTACAGCTTAAATTCATAATTAAGAAGATGAATTTCCTACCTTAGGTCTAGGATTCTAAGTATGGAAGCCCAAATATGCAAATTCCCTTCAATTCTTCTAATTCTCCAAGCCAATTTTCTTGTTGAACACAAATTCTCCCAACTCACTCTCTCTCATGGTTTTTGGTCTCCAAATGGATGAAGATGATGCATCAAAATGATATAAAATCAATTAATGGCCTAAAGTGCCCACTAGTGGCAAAAATGTAAATAATTCAAGTTGATGTAATTTAACATTAATAATGCTAATTTAATCATTCAAAATCAAATTTTAATTAAACCTACCATAAAATCACATAAATTCTAACTGGCATAAAACACTAATCAATTTCTGATTCGGTCGCCGATAAGGCTTCCAATTCGCAGTTCGAAATCAAAACAGGAACAAATCATTTAATGGCAAACAGATTAGGATTTCATTCTAATCAATTACTTATCATGCTCAATCACAGTTTAACACTAATCAGAGGTGAGGGTTATCACAGTTTTCCCTCCTTAAAAGAGTTTGGTCCTCCAAACTTGGATTACCTTCATTTTGGAAGAACACCAGATTCAGGGGGAACAATTTAGGATATCTTTTCATCATATCGTCTTCCCTTTCCCAAGTTGCATAAACGCCACTACGGTTTTGCCAATCCACTTTCACTAATGGGATTTCTTTTTTTCTCAACTTCTTGATTCGTCGATTTACAATCTGAATAGGTCGTTCTTCATAAGTGTAGTCATCACTTAGCACTACACGGGTAGGCTCAATAACATGGAAGGGATCCCGAAGATAATCCCTCAATATTGAAATATGTAAGACATTATGCATATGCTCCATTTCAGGAGGAAACGCTACTTGATACGCCACCGGATTAATCTTTTCAATGATTACATACGACCCAACATATCTCGACGCTAGCTTATCCTTGACTTCAAAACGAGTCTGTCCTTTTATTGGTGTCACTTTAACAAAAACATGATCACCCACTTCATATTCCCTGTATCGCCTTCTGACATTCGCATAACTTTTCTGTCGGCTTTGTGAGGTTTTCAATCTTTGTTGAATCAGTTTCACCTTTTCTGTGGTCTCGTGTACAATCTCGGGCCCAAGCAAAGGCCCGTCTCCAACTTCTGCCCAGCAAATAGGAGATCGGCATTTTCTGCCATATAAAGCCTCGAAAGACGCCATACTAATGCTCGAGTGAAAACTGTTGTTGTAGGCGAATTCAGCTAACGGTAAATGACTTTCCCAATTTCCTTGGAAATCAAGAACACACATACGCAGTAAGTCTTCCAGAGTCTGGATGGTTCTTTCTGATTGGCCATCTGTCTGAGGATGGTATGTACTACTCAGTCTTAGTTCGGTACCCAATGCTGTCTGCAGACTTTGCCAGAATCTCGATGTAAACTTCGAGTCCCTATCAGAAAGAATGGACACAGGCACTCCATGCAGTCTGACAATCGCATCAATATAAATGTAGCTAATTTGTCTGAATTGTAAATTGTCTTGACATGTAAGAAGTGAGCAGATTTAGTCAATCTATCAACAATAACCCAAATTGAATCCATACCTTTACTGGAGCGAGGTAACCCGACAATGAAGTCCATAATGATATGTTCCCATTTTCACTCCGGTATTGGTAAAGGCTGAAGTAAGCCTACGGGTCGTTGATGTTCGGCTTTGACTTGTTGGCAATGTAGGCACTTTGACACAAATTCGGCAATTTCTTTCTTCATTCCCGGCCACCAGAAATTAAGTTTAAAGTCTTGGTACATTTTTGTATTTCCTGGATGGATGGAAAGTTTTGAATTGTGGCATTCTTGCAAAATTTGCCTTTTCAGTTTAGATTCATTTGGTACACACAACCTTCCCTGAAATTTCAATACATTGTTTTCAAATTTAAAGTCTGGCCTTGGTTTAGATTCCTATTCATCCATGACCTTTCTCAGAAAGTCATCTTGGTGTTGTTTCTCTTTAATTTCCTCAATAAGTGCCGGTTGAGTAGAAATAGCAGCCAATGTTCCACCTTGTTCTCGTAAAACAATCTCAACTTCAAATTTCTCAAGGTCACATAGCAGTTCTTTTTGTCCGGTGAGTAAACAGGCCAAATTTCCAATTGATTTCCGACTCAGTGCATCGGCAACGGTGTTAGCTTTTCCTGGATGGTACAAAATTTGCAAGTCATAGTCTTTTATCAGTTCTAACCATCTCCGCTGTCTCATGTTCAATTCTTTTTGTGTAAAGAAGTATTTCAAACTCTTGTGATCTGTGTACACTTCACGTGTTGCCCCATATAAGTAGTGGCGCCAAATTTTCAATGCGAATACCACGGCGACAAATTCTAAGTCATGAGTAGGGTAGTTCTTTTCATGCGGTCTCAATTGTCGGGAAGTATACGCAATAACTTTACCATTCTGCATTAATACACATCCCAAACCCTTATAAGAAGTATCACTAAAAATGGTAAATCCATCCATACCAGAGGGTAGGGTGAGAATCGGTGCAGTCACAAGTCGAGTCTTTAATTCTTGGAAAGTTGATTCTTTCTGGTCGGTCTAGTCAAATGGTTTTCCCTTTTGAGTCAACTGAGTCAATGGTAGAGCAATTTTAGAAAAATCTTTCACAAACCTTCTGTAGTACCCGGCTAAGCCTAAGAAACTTTGAACTTCAGTGACATTAGTCGGTCTAGACCAATTCACCACTGCTTCAATCTTCTGTGGGTCAACTGAGATGCCATCCTTATTAATCACATGTTCCAAAAACATAACATCAAAATTCACACTTTGTCATTTTTGCATACAGTTTATGTTCTCTTAAAGTCTGTAAGGTAATGTTCAAATGACGTTCATGTTCTTCCTTACTCTTGGAATAAATCAAAATGTCATATATAAATACCACTACAAATTCATCGAGGAATGGTTTGAAAAATCTGTTCATAAGGTCCATAAATACAGCAGGCGCATTAGTAACTCCGAAAGGCATAACAAGAAATTCATAATGTCCATGCCTCGTTCGAAAGGCGGTCTTTTCAATGTCCCCTGTCTTGACTTTCAACTGGTGATATCCGGATCTAAGGTCAATTTTAAATAAATCATCAATACGAGGCAGTGGGTATTTATTTTTCACTGTTACCTTGTTCAATTCACGGTAGTCAATGCAGAGTCTTAGTGAGCCGTCTTTCTTCTTCACAAATAAAACTGGTGCACCTCACGGTGAAGTACTAGGCCTGATGAACTTCTTATCCAAAAATTCTTGCAGCTGAATTTTCAATTCCTTCAATTCAGTAGGTGCCATTTTGTACGGAGCTTTGAATACTGGCTGTGTACCTAGTAACACTTCGATAGTGAACTCAATCTCCCTATCAATCAAATCCCCTGGCAAATCATCTGGAAAAACATCTGGGAATTCTCTGACTATAGGAATACTGTCCACATTAGCTTTATTATCAGTAGGTACAGTCAATATGCAACATAAATACCCTTTACACCCCTTTTTGATTAATTTCAATGCTTTCATGGACGAAATCAGATATGGGGGAGGTATTACACCAACTCCGTTAAACACAAATTCAAGCAAACCATGTGGACGAAAAATAACTTGTTTCGTTACACAGTCAATAGAAGCATGATATTTTGTTAACCAGTCCATTCCCAAAATTACATCGAAATGATTAATGTTCAAAGGCAGTAAATCAATATACAAATGTACATCCCCAACATCAATCTCACATGCAGGATACACATAAGCACAAGTCATGGATCCCCCAGCGGGTGAAGATATAGCTAACAACTAGTTCATGGGTTCTAGTGGTCTATTTAATTTTCGTGAAAAAGCATGCGAGACAAATGAATGTGTAGACCCCGAATCAATCAGAACATAAGCATTTTGAGTACAAATTGAGAGTATACCTGACACAACTGTCTCGGTATTCTACACATCTCCCGCTACGAGTGCAAACACCCGGCCTTGCCTCAAAGGCTCTTTTCCAGTGGCTTTGGAATTGGGTTTTGGTGTAACAGTTGATACTGCGGTACTAGCTGCAGCCTTACTATTGCCTTGAGAAGTGGAAGGGCAATCTTTGACCATGTGGCCTACCTTGCCACACCTGTAACAAGCACCAGAAATTTTATAGCAAACCCCCTTATGCCTTTTTCCACATTCGGAGCAGGGTGGTATGGAACTACTTCCCTGACTAGAACTGTTTGTTGATCCTGTGTTCTGCTTTTTATTCAATGAACTGTTCCGGCCTTTCTTAAACTTAAAGCCCTGTCTCTTACCGCGCCACTCAGTCGCTGGTGTTTCAGTCTGTTTTAATGCTTCGATATTCAACTCAGCTATTATTGCTCGGTCAAGAACATCTATATATTTAAGTAGCTTCAGAACATTGATTCGATCCAGTATCTCGACATTAAGCCTGCCTTCAAATTTTCTGGCCTTTTTATAATCAGTGTCTACCATGTGTGGTGCATATCTGGCGAGTTCAGTGAATTTAGATTCATTCTCTGCTACTGACATGGTACCTTGTTTCAACTATTTAAATTTAGTTACTTTACGGTCTCAGACACACTGGGGAAAGTATTTCTCAAAGCAAGCTTCCTTAAATTGAGCCCAAGTCATAGCATTATTGGTGTCACGAACAAGCATCCACCACCGTCTAGCCTCTTCTTGTAAAGTGAAGGTAGCCAGTAATACCTTGTGTGCTTCAGAACACGGAAACACTTCAAACAATTTTTCAGTTTCTAGAACCCATGCTTCGACCTTTAGTGGTTCAAGGCCCCCTTGGAATGATGGTGGTTTCATTTTGCTGAACTTTTGTGTCAAAGCAATTATATCATCATTAACATTTGGTTCTGGCTGTACTGGAGAAGGTGGGGGCGGTTGGTTCTGTTGTTGCCTTAGGGCCTCAGTCAACAGTTCAACCGTTCTTTCTAACCTTGCCATTCTTGCCTCAGATGATTCAGATTCATCGGCATTTCTTGCATTCTCCATTTCACTATAGGCAATATGGTAATAATAAACATAGGAAGTTGCTGACTTAAGCACATTAGCACATATATTCATATCATGGCCACACACACTGTCATGCTCATGCAATGCCCTAATCACTTTTCTAGGACATCCTATAGCTCATTTGGACACGTGTGTGCGGTATAACTCGTGCTTTGATATCGCTCTGATACCACTCTGTCACGACCCAAACCCGCCCCTATGGGTTTAGCATCGCAACCGGCTAATAATCCGTGATTACCGAAGGCCTGCTTAACAGTAATGACAATAGTACAGAGTAAGGGGCTGGCAGAAGCCAAACAGTAAATGAAAGATGTCCAATGAGCTGTGACAAACTGAATGCAAAAAGACTTTTCTAAATAAGCCATATTCATAACCAAAACATATATACATGCGTCATAAACACAAACATCCAAATTAGAGACCAAATCCCTAGCTAACTGTACAGTCAAGTCTTAAACACTTATTACAAAATAGAGGCAGAAGGGTGAAACTGAGACACCCCAGAAGCAGCCTTATCTTGAACATACTTGGAACCTCGAAGTGAGGCACAAAGGTTGACTTGACAAAACCGGAGCTTAACTCGACGCTCCTAGCCTCGGTCCGGTGCCTGGACACCTACATATAAATATAACAGTGAGCTAAAACCCAGTGAATAACAAATGCGTAAAGGGGTTAAGAATGAATGTCCTTTCAGTAATTAAAACAATCAATTGCATTAGTGAATCAGTTATTCGATCAGTGGCTCATTACATGCCATAACAGTTATTTAGCAACCATAGTAGTCATATGTGGTACATCCAATAGCAAAATAGTACAGTAGGTCTTAACAGACCGAACAGTCAGTTGATGGCCATCATAACAGTAAACAGTGGTGTTCCAAACATTGGAACTGACAGAGATCTCTGTAATGGTAGCAGTAACTGTAACAGTAACAGTAACATTAACATTAACATTAAGTTGCTATGGATGCCATGAGTACAGTTTACAAATAGGACAAACATTCATTCAGTAAACAATGTCATTTCAAGAAACAGTACAGTCGATCATTCAGAAAATAATCATAATTGAACATATTTTTACAACATTGTTACTCACAGAGTGATGGGCTATAGACAGGCTAGTCAGCGTCCTCGGGTGCCAACCCTACATAGTTGCAGAACGAACACACACTAAATTACACACTTGGGATTAATGACTTAGCCCCTTAACTTGATTTGGTGTGGTTCTATAACATTATCCTCATTAAGATGCCTTAACTTGGCCTAGGAATGCCTAGGATGGAATGAGGATGCAAAAACATATTTTAAAACACTTTTCAAAATTTGCTGAAAACAGGGGTCTCGCTCGCCAAAACAGAGGGGTCGCTCGAGCGTAAACTCCTTCGCTCGAGTGGTCTGTAAAAATGCAAAAGTACTAGTTGTTAAAAATCTCCGCTCGATGCTCGCTCGAGCGTGAGACACAGAGCTTCGCTCGAGCACAAGTCTCATCGCTCGAGCGTGCGTCTACGTCCACAAAAACTTGAGAGCTTGTAATCTACGCTCGAGCCAGCATTCCGTCACTCGAGCGGAATTCAGAAAACAAAGGTGCTCGCTCGAGCATGGAATCCTTCGCTCGAGTGAGGAAGCCAAATTCTGGGTTTTCCAGATTTGCTGCCAAAGCTCAAACCAAGCATTCAACACATCAAAACTCACTCTCTTGGGCCAATTTTCTGGAAACACTTGGAAACTCATACTACAACATGTTTTTGAAGATCAATTTGCAAAATCAAGCCCAAAGGTAAGCCAATTGAACACCAATTTCAAAGAAACTTCAAGAATAAAATTTAAATGCAACATGCAAGATCTCCCTTGAATTCCAACACGTCAAACCAAGAATAAAATGGCAATTTGATAGAGAGACATGGTGAATTCATAGATTACAACCAAAATATGGACATGCATGTAAGGGTTTCATGAAAAACAACTTCCAAATACTGTGATATGAACATGCATGCATGAAACTACTCTCAAAACAACACTTTAAATTAATTCTTGACTCTATACCCCAATTTTCCCATGAATCATGCAAGTACAACTTAAATTCATAATTAAGAAGATGAATTTCCTACTTTAGGTCTTGGATTCTAAGTATGGAAGCCCAAATATGCAAATTCCCTTCAATTCTTCTAATTCTCCAAGCCAATTTTCTTGTTGAACACAAATTCTCCCAACTCACTCTCTCTCACGGTTTTTGGTCTCCAAATGGATGAAGATGATGCATCAAAATGATATAAAATTAATCAATGGCCTAAAGTGCCCACTAGTGGCAAAAATGCAAATAATTCAAGTTGATGTAATTTAACATTAACAATGCTAATTTAACCATTCGAAATCAAATTTTAATTAAACCTACCATAAAATCACATAAATTCTAACTAGCATAAAACACTAATCAATTTCTGATTCAGTCGCCGCTAAGGCTTCCAATTCGCAGTTCGAAATCAAAACAGGAACAAATCATTTAATTACAAACAGATTAGGATTTCATTCTAATCAATTACTTATCATGCTCAGTCACAGTTTAACACTAATCAGAGGTGAGGGTTGTCACAGAAATCTTTTAAAAAAATCAATAAATACAAAAAAATTTAAACATATACTATATATTTTGTATTTAGTGTAATTTTTAAAGATTTTTTCACAAACTATATATATATTTTAAATACATCTAGATTAAATGAATTAAAAATTAAAAAATAATTAAAATATTAAAAGTTTGAAAATTATTTTTGAAACTTTAAAATCAAATAAAGTTCTATAATAATTTTTGGAAAACAAGAGGTTAAGTAAGTGGTTTTAGTTTAAGGTTCCTAATATTTAAATTTTATAAGATAAATGACATGCAACATTTTTATAATAGTTTAGGTCCATAAATATTTTTACGGAAAAATTCCAACATAGAGAAATTTGAAATTTCTCTACGACAAATTAAAATTTCTCTGTGATAAGTTAAAATTTCTTTAAAAATATTATTATGGGATCTTAACTAAAAAGAAAAAAAAATATATTTTGAACATCTTCTACTATAAAAAATTAGAGAGGAATGTTTCACTAATTTTCTGTTGAGTAATACAATGCGAATGATTTGGAGTATTATTACAAGATTGTCTAATAACTAACATTAAAACAGTGGATCAAGGAGTATCAATCCAATACTACCAAATAATCAATATGAAAAGGGTAATGTTATATAAGCTTAATTTTTATACAAAAGTTTCATAGCAAATGACAAAATTATTTATGATTTTCTTTAATCAAAATATCTATTATTATGTCTCATAATTACAAATATGTTATTATTATATCATTTTAAATATATTTTTTATATAAATTTTGAGAAATTCTATTTGTAAATTATTTTTCCAAATAAAAAATTAGGGCGCTAGATGGATTTGCCCCAACAATAGTCTAATTAGAAATGATACTCAGGGATTGTTTGGGATGACCTAAATAAATATATTTTTTGTTTTTTTATGAAAAGATATGTAAAAAAATAGAGAGGTGATATGATAAAAAAAAGATAAAAAAATAAAAAGATGAATTATTTTTAAGTTGTCAAACCTGACTTCACCCCTACAAATACCTCACTCCCATAACTCCCCACATAAGAAAAAAAAATTACAAAAATAAAAATACATACGATCAATTACAATTATTTGGAAGTCATGTCCCCCAAAATGGAGTCCCAAGTAATTTCCATAGTCTAATGCCCCTGTAGGCCCGGACTGGTTGGTGATGTGTAGAAAAAGACTACCCACCCAAAAAGAAGTGTAAAAAACAGACAAAAATTGCTTATGTCAGTGCCTACGCATGTGAATAGTTTCCGGGGCTATGGTCTGGATTCGTCAGTTTCGCTATTAATCAGGTTCGGATCCTGGGGCTTTTCCCAATATAAGCCATTTTTTCATTATATTTCCAAAACTAGGCCAACTTCTGACGGAATTCCAAAACTAAGTTAAAGCGCCATTACTATTCGCGCTTTTACTGTTAGGACCGTAAAAGTAGATGAACAGGAAAGTCGCTATTACAAATAGCGACTTTGATTAAGAAGTCGCTATTGCAAATAGCGCTTCTAGCTTTACTTTTTGTCCGGATAAAAACGCTTTTCTCAACAGCGATTTTCACACAAAATTTTCTTGCAAAAAAACGCTATTCATAATAGCGATTTTAAGAAATTTTTTTGCAAAAAAACGCTATTTAAAATAGCGATTTTACTGTGCATATAATAATTTTTTTTTTTTTTTTTTTTTAAAAAACGCCATTTGAAATGGCGTTTCTACTCCATTCACCCAAAGCCAACCCACACACTGACACACACACACACACACACACCAATGGGCACACCCATCAAGCATTGAAATAATATAATTTATATATATAATAATAATTTATAATAATTAATTATATAATTTTTATAATTTTCGTAAATATAAATCATTTTTAGGTTATGAATAGTTTGATTTATAATACGTATGTAAAGATAAAAAATTTTATAATCAAAAATAATTTTTACAATTTTTATAATCAAAAATAATTTATAATACGTATGTATTATAAAATTTGTTGTAATAATTTATAATACGTATGTATTATTTAAATCTTTACATTTTTTATTTAAATTTTTTTATAGTAAACCCATCTTCACATTTTATAATACGTATGTATTATTCAAAAATAATTTATAAAAATTTATAATTAATACGTATGTAAATAATTTAATACGTATCTTCACATTTACATTTACAGTAAACCCATCTTCAACAAAACTAGAATTATTATATTAAATACCTGAATTCAGAATTGTGGTGGTGAAAGAGAACATCTGCAGAGCTCTGAGCAGAGGCAGCAAAGTCTGGTCCAGAGACCCTAAGGCTCTCAAAGAAAGCAGAGGCAATGCAATGAGGAATGTATGTTTTTACACTAGACAAAGGACCAAGCTTTGTTTTGTCTCAACAGGAAGGCTAAAAAGGTATTTAGATAGTGATCTAACTTTGTTGCATAGTTCTTTGGAAACTCCATGGTTGGATATGTGGAAGAAACCCCATTCTTTGCAGGCTTGAGAGAGAGATGAGAGAGAAGATGGTGATTGCAATGGCAGAGAGATATCTATAATGGGTAGTTGCAAAGATGTATGAGATTCATCAGACATCATTAATTTCTAGAATGTTATGACAAAAAGGCTTGGTTTGTCCATTTTGGTTGACTTCTTATATACATGGTTGAGTACGTGTACCGTTATAGAATCAGATACAAAAAATAAAATTATAAAAATTATATAATTGATTATTATAAATTATTATTATATATAAAAAAATTTATAATCAATTTTTGCAATTTTTATAATCGATTTTTACATACGTATGGCAATAATTTTTATAAATTATTTAAACCATACGTATGTAAGGGTAAAAAAATTTAGGTTATGGATGGTTTGATTTATCATTTAAGTCATTTATCAAAAAATTTACCCTTAAACCATACATATGTAAATGTGAAGATGGGTTTACTGTAAATGTAAATGTGAAGATACGTATTAAATTATTTACATACGTATTAATTATAAATTTTTATAAATTATTTTTGAATAATACATACGTATTATAAAATGTGAAGATCGGTTTACTGTAAAAAATTTTAAATAAAAAATGTAAAGATTTAAATAATACATACGTATTATAAATTATTTTTGATTATAAAAATTGAAAAAATTATTTTTGATTATAAAAATTTTTATCCTTACATACGTATTATAAATCAAACCATTCATAACCTAAAAATGGTTTATATTTACGAAAATTATAAAAATTATATAATTAATTATTATAAATTATTATTATATATATAAATTATATTATTTCAATGCTTGATGGGTGTGCCCATTGGTGTGTGTGTGTGTGTCAGTGTGTGGGTTGGCTTTGGGTGAATGAAGTAGAAACGCCATTTCAAATGGCGTTTTTAAAAAAAAAAAAAAAAAAAAAAATTATTATATGCACAGTAAAAGCGCTATTTTAAATAGCGTTTTCTTCAGAAATTTTTTTTATGTTAAAAGCGCGATTTGGAACAGCGTTTTCTTAATTAAAATCGCGATTTAAAATAGCGATTTCACTATTCATCAACTTTTCGCCTCCTAACAGTAAAAGCGCGAATAGTAATGGCGCTTTAACTTAGTTTTGGAATTCCGTCAGAAGTTGGCCTAGTTTTGGAAATACAATGAAAAAATGGCTTATATTGGGAAAAGCCCCCCGGATCCTTGTCTGTCTAGGGCTTTTTTTGAGGGGAGGTTAAAAATTAATTATTTTATTTTATTTTATTAGAAAGGTGGTGTGATTAGGGGTATGCATAGTGTAATTCGAACAGCTTGATAATAAAATAAAAAATCAAATAGTGGATTAGTGAATTGATGAATTGACAAATCGTCGTTTGGACAGTTTTGAGCGGATTGATAAATTAAAAAATATTTTAACCAATTATCAAGTATTTATATAATATAATACTAATTTGCATAAAAAAATTTATATATATCACACAAATTAATTTTATATAATATTTTTCATATATATAACCACTAATTTGTAATAAATTTAACATTTTAAATTTCTCTCATACTCATTTTTACTTTCATATTTCATTAGATGTTAAAATATGTGTGTCTGTGTGTATTAATTATAGCGAAGTGGAGTGATTTTGAAGGCGGATTATAAATTTTAAAGTTTAATCCGCGGTTAGCGGATAAAACGGTGCAGATTGATATTGATTAGTGCGGTTTTAGCGGATTAAATAGTATTTTGTACAGCCCTAGAAATTTCCTTAATACACCCACTGAAATTTCCTCCACACTCGTATCCTTTTTTTAGTCCCGTGTTTTTAGGCTATGTGTAGGATACATTGTGGGTGTTTGGTGTAGCTTAAATTAGCGGATAAAACGGTGCAGATTGATATTGATTAGTGCGGTTTTAGCGGATTAAATAGTATTTTGTACAGCCCTAGAAATTTCCTTAATACACCCACTGAAATTTCCTCCACACTCGTATCCTTTTTTTAGTCCCGTATTTTTAAGCTATGTGTAGGATACATTGTGGGTGTTTGGTGTAGCTTAAAGACAACTTATTTCAGCTTTTAGTTTAATTTAATTTGAAATTGTGTATTTGGTGTAACTTACAAGGTAGCAACTTATAACTTAGTGCAACTTAAATGTGAGGAAAAAAGTTAATTTTAAAAAGCATCTCAAGGGGTGCTTTTTAGATTCAGATTATGTGGGTAGCTGAAACTAAAGAAGTCAAAATACTTAAATGCCCTCTATTATTACAAAATATTACCATTAAACCAGGTATATAAACTCCTATTCTACTCTCTCTCTCTCTCTTCATTTTACGTTTGAGAAAATAGAGAGCTCTATAGAGAAGCCAAAAAACTCTCACGTTTTTGCCCGCATCAAACCTCGACCTGTGAATATCCAAAGTCGATCGAAGGCACCATTAACTTTGACAAAATCTGGAATCACTAAACTCCACTCCATCTTTGACAAACTGTAAGTTTTGACCTTTTTTTTTTGTGCACAACCAGTTATATATATATATATGTTTACACCATGAAAAAAAATTGTTTAGGATTTTTTTACTTGTTCTCTTTTTCAATGAACTAATTTGTGAATTTAAATTATGATTTATGAAATTAGAAAAATCATTTGGGTTTTAAGATTTTGTTTTTTTTTGATTTACAACCATATATATATTTGTTTACACTATGGAAAAAAAAATTTGTTTAGAGTTTTTTACTTGTTATCTTTTTCAGCTAAACTTATTAATTTGTGAATTTAAGTTATGATTTATGAAATTAGGAAAAACCATTTGAGTTTTAAGATTATTTTTTTTTTGATTTATAAATATCACTGATTTTTTGGGTTTATTTTATTTATGAGTTTATTTGCTCGATTGAGTTTTTAGGAAAACCTAAACTTACTAATTGTTTAGGATTGATGTTTGTTTGTTTGCTGGGGATTGTTTCTGGGAATTACTCTGTTCATTACTATATGTTTCGTATGGGTAGTAAGACATACAGTCAAGTACGGTCATGCATTAAGGCACACAGACACCAAAGATTTTGTTTCCTGTGTATGATTTTGTTAATATGTTAAAAGGAGTACACTGGCAAGAAGACGAAAATCGTAATTTAAAATTTATTTGTGTTGCATCTTCTTCGTATCAAAATTGGTATCAATTTTCCACAAGTTCAGTAGCCTCTTGTTTTCTTTTCTTTGTTCATTGAATTTCTAATATATATATATATATATATATGACATTAATGACAATAGAGTTAGAAGTAGGTATTAGTTCCATCTACGCAAAGAGTAAAATTGTCAAGATGAGAAGAAAATGCACACGATACTCGAATATTCTTGGATACAATTAGGAACCCTATAATTTCCCAAAATCGCAAGGAGGTAATAATGTGTGTCATAATTGTTTGCTATAGTAGATGCATGACATTTACATCTATATATATATATATATATTATAAGTTGCTTCAATTGATTTTATTTTGGGTATCATGTAGATGAGTTTTACTTAGTGGATTCTGGGTATCCTAATACAAAGGGATATTTTGCACCCTACAAAGAAGAAAGATACAATTTAGTTGAATTTCAAATTGGTCAACCTCCCCAAAAAAACACAAGAGATATTCAACCAAATACATTCATCACTTAGAAGTGTAAAAGGTTTAGAAATCAAGATAGCCGATGATGAAGGATATCCCACCAAACTATGTGTGGCCAACTCAAGTAAAACTTATTTGTGCAACCATGACAATTCACAATTTTATCAGGCAAAGTAAGCTACGAGACATCCCATTTGAATCTTATGATAAATTCGGTGATTATGCGCCTATTAATAAAGGACGGCCAATGTCACAAGAGTCATGCCATGGAAATCATGTTCAATTTGATGACAACGAGATAAAGTAACGAAATGTAATATTAATATGTCAATTTGTAGGGCAAATTAGGAAAATTGGTCCTTATTGATAATTGGTGCACCTTTTGTTAGGGCCTAGTCCCTTTTATTGTCTTTTTTTTTATTCTTTATATCAAAATAAATAAATAAATAAAAAGAATGTTTCAACGGAATTGTAATGAAGTGTACCAATATAAGTATTAATTATTAAATTTCATTTATAAAAGAACTTTTTAAAAAATAAAATTGAAGAAAAGGAAAAAAATTACAATTTTTACATCATATAAGGACAAAAAGGACAATTATAGAGAAAAAGCTATTTTACAACTTCTTCAACTAAACACTACTCTTACTTAAATTCATAATCCCACAATTACACCAACCAGGTTAACAGCTTTTATTTAAAACTATAATTTATAATATATTAAGTTATAATTTATAGTCACTTGCTCACAGCTGCACCAAATAACACCATTATAGATTTGGATAAGAATTAAGAAGGGAAAAAATAAAAATAAAAATACATTTTACACACTTTTTAATTAGGCTAAAATAGTCACAAAAAAAATTTAAAAAAAATACAAAATAAAAAGTCAACTAAAATAGCCAACCTCCCAAACGTGCTCTACATCAGATTTGATTTTGATTTTTTTAAATTAATTTTTGTATATATATTTAATTTAAATGTATTTTAAAAATAAAATATTTGTAAAGAAATCTTTAAAAAAAATTAATAAATACAAAAAAATTTAAAAATATACTATATATTTTAGTGTAATTTTTAAAGATTTTTTTCACAAACTACATATATTTTAAATACATCTAGATTAGAAGAAATTTGGCACAGAGATATTTGTGAAATTTCTATGTGACAAATTGAAATTTTTCTATGACGAGTTAAAATTTCTCTGTGACAAGTTGAAATTTAATCCGTGGTTAGTGGATAAAACGGTATAGATTGATACTGATTAGTGCGGTTTTAGCAGATTTAACGGTATTTTGCACAGTCCTAGATGTGATTCAAAAAAACCAAAAAGGCAATAAACTAACTTTTAACCTAGTTGATAAAAGAGGCCTACAATTATCCACAACGGATTAGAACTCATTTGGAATGTAAATATAGTTGGTTTTTAATTTTTTACAAAAAAATGTATAAAAAAGTAAAATAAGTGATGTGGTTGGATATTTTGACTTTTTGACTATTTTAGTTAAAAAACTAACATCCCAAACATTTCCTTAATACACCCACTGAAATTCCTCCACACTCATATCCTCTTTTGAGTCCTTTGTTTATAGGCTATGTATAGGATACATATTATAGATTTGGCTAAGAATTTAAAAAGGGAGAAAAATAAAAATAAAATACATTTTACACACTTTTTAGAGAGGAAGTGAAAAACTAGGGCTTGGAATGTTTTTAGAGAGAGAGAGAAAGTGAAAAGTGACTTAAAAAATCTTTTTCTCGGACTGATATACGCGTAGGCCGCTCAAGCAATCAATACACCGCTCGAGTGTCAGACACAATAAGTGACACCGTTCAAGCAACCAAAATACCGCTCGAGGGCACAATGACCCCCTCTCAAAAGTTTAGACCTGCAAAAGACCGCTTGAGTGCAAGAAAGACCATTCGAGCGAAGATACCTCACTTCTAGTAGTTTTGCAGACTGTAAAAGATTGCTCGAACGAACAAGCAAAAATCTGGGTAACAACTCTTTTGAAAAACTAACTCACAACCTGTTTCAAACACAACCATAACTCCCAAATAGTCAAACTCAACTAGCACAAGATGAAAATGAAATGAACAATAGTTAAAGACATGGATTTCTAGATTCAAAAGCAAGAAATGGGTAGGGTCTAAACCAGAACCATTATAATCTCCCCCTTTAAAGAATTTCGTCCTCGAAATTAAACTTAAACCAACAATCACCGGATTTAGATTAAACTTGTAACCATTCATACAAGCAACAATGATAACACCAAGTCTATCAGTACAGAATATTACAGTTCAGCTTTCCAAAAGATATACAATATTTACATATTACAACATGAATAGGATTTTCAATACAAGTCTCAAACATCAACAAATAGGTTTGGATACTTCTCACGGACTTCTGCCTCACGTTCTCAAGTCGCCTCTTCAACCCTATGGTGTTGCAACAACACTTTAACCAATGGAATAGTCTTGCCATGCAAGACTTGGTCCCGAGTATCTAAAACCCGTACAGTCTCTCCTCGTACAAGGAACCCTCATCTACCTCTAACTCGGTTCAATCCAACATGTGTAAAGGATCAGGCTCATACTTCTGGAGCATATAAATATGAAACACGTTATGAACCTTGAGGCCAAACGATAAGGTACCTGCCAATTCGCTCTAGAATCTCAAAAGGCCTAACAAATCTAGGAGATAACTTCCCGCTCTCAAATCTCATTAAACCCCGTCTTGGTGATATTTTCAAGAATACGTGATCTCCTACCTCAAAAGATAAAGGTCTCCTCCTATGATCGACATAGCTCTTTTGGCAACTCTAAGCCAAAAACAACCTCTTACGAATAAGCGCAACCTTCTCCGTGATTTCTCGGACTAATTTAGGACATAACATAGGTGCATCACCCACCTCGGCACAACACACTGGAGATCTACATGGTCTGCCATACAAGGCCTTAAACGGTGCCATACCAACACTCTCCTGGAAACTGTTATTATAGGCAAACTCCACCAAAGGTAAATGCCTCTCCCACGACTCCTTAAAATCAAGAACACAACCTCGAAGCATGTCTTCTAAGATCTGAATGGTTCGCTCGGACTACCCGTCAGTCTGGAGATGATAGGCGTCAATCTAGTGCCCAAGGCATTCTGTAGCCGAGCCATGAAACGTGCATCTCTATCGAAAATGATAGTAACAGGGATCCCGTAAAGTTGAACTATATCCCTAACATAAAGGTTGGCAAGATAATATACCAAGTCACTCGCGTGCATAAGTACAAAGTGTGCTAATTTAGTTAACCGGTCAACTATCACCCACACAACATCATTACCCCGTTGAGCCTTCGGAAGACTCATAACAAAATCTACCTTGACATGCTCTCATTTCCACTCGGCTATAGTTAAGGGTTGCAACAAACTTGTTGGTCGTTGATGCTCGGTGTTCACTTATTGACAAATAAGGCACCTCAAAACAAATAAAGCTATGTCTTTCTTTATCCCCCTCCATCAAAACTGGCAGCTAAGGTTGTGATACATCTTTGTGCCTCCCAAGTGTACATCAATGCGTAAATGGTGAAACTCTCTGAGTACCTCCTCTCTACAAGATTCTAGCACGAAAAGATGATCAAAATACCTTACACTCGAGTCATAATACACGTTCAAGCCTTTCTTTACCTTTCCATTAGATATCTTTCCTCGGATAGTCTTTATTTTGTGATCACCCCGCTGTGCTTCTATAACTCGGCTCACTAATGTAGGTTGTGCAACTATAGTGAACAGAACGGCTGAGCCAAGATGCAAGTCAAACTCGCCAATAGCACCCAACATCTCCCGTTCCCAGATGGCAATACTAGCTACACTACTTACACATTTCGTACTCAAGGCGTCGGCCACTACATTGGCCTTCCCCATATGATAGTGTAACTCGAAATCATAATCCTCCATAAACTCCATCCACCTCCTCTGTTTCAAATTCAAATCCTTTTGTGAAAGTAGATATTTTAAACTCTTGTGATCGAAAAACACTTCAAATCTCTCACTATATAAATAATGCCTCCAGATTTTTAAGGAAAAAATCACTACCGCTAGCTCTAGGTCATGAGTAGGATAATTTTTCTTATGTGTTTTCAACTGTCATGAACTATACGCTACCACTTTCCTCTCTTACATCAACACACAACCAAAACCTCTCGAGAATCGTCACAATAAACCAAATAACCCAAACCCCTCTCCAGAATAATCAGTATTGGAGCAGCGGCGAGTCTAACATTAAGCTCTTGAAACAACTTTTCACAAGTCTTACACCACGCAAATTTAATCCCCTTCCTCGTCAATCTAGTCAATAGTGAGGCCAATCTAGAGAAATCTTTCACAAAACGTCGGTAATACTCGGCTAAGCCCAAGAAACTCCGAATCTCAAAGGCATTCTTAAGTTGTTTCCAATCTTGTACTGCCTCTATCTTAGAAGAGTCTACAGTCACCCCTTCCTCGGATACTACATGTCCTAAGAACTTAACTTCTTTTAAACAGAATTCACACTTCTCGAACTTAGCATATAAACAGTGTGCTCTAAGCAACTCAAGTACAACCCGTAAGCGTTCCTCGTGTTCCTCCTCGGAGGGTGAGTAGATTAAGATGTTGTCAACAAAGACAACTACAAAATGGTCTAGGAGCTCACGGAAGATTTGATTCATCAAATCCATAAACGAAGTCAGTGCATTGGTTAGCCCAAAAGGCATCACTAAGAACTCATAGTGGCCATACCGCGTACGAAATGCCATCTTCTGAATATCCTCATCTTTCATCCTTAACTAGTGATAACCAGATCTCAAGTCAATCTTAGAAAAATAATAAGACCCCTTCAACTAGTCAAACAAATCATCTATACGAGGTAATAGGTACTAGTTCTTAATAGTTACCCAGTTCAACTTTCGATAATCGATGCATAGTCGCAATGTGCCATCCTTCTTCTTAGCAAAGAGAGTCAGTGCTCTCCAAGGTGATGTACTAGGGTGAATGAAGCCCTTATCTAACAATTCTTGGAGTTGAATTTTCAACTCATACAACTTGATAGGTGCAAATCTATACGGTGCCATGGAAATTGGTGCTGTGCTGTGCTGGGCACTAAGTCAATGGAGAACTTGGTAGGGTGGCAAACTAGTAAGATCTTTGGGAAAGATGTCTGAGTATTCTCAAACTACCCTCGACAAATCAACTCATACCACATCACTCTCACTACCCAAGAAAGTTGCAAGAAGACAATTAAGCTTGCCCTAACCACGTGAGACATATATTGGAAACAAAACTCTATTAGCTCGGTCTCCCAGAAAATAAAAATAGTCACCACTTGAGGTGCACACCGTAACTCTCTAACGATAACAATCTATAATAGCATGGTACGAAAACAACCAATCCATACCTAGAATGACATCGAAACCAGACATGTTTAACAATACAAAAGCAAAAAGAAGTCGACAATCAGCAATCTCTATCTCACAACCGCGACACCTCCAGTCCAAGACAGCCTTACCCCCAACTGGTGACTTTACCCTGAGCAGAGATGCTAACTGAGCCACTTCTAACCCCAAAATTGATATGAATGTAGAAGAAATGAAGGAATGAGATGCACCAATATCAATCAACACATTGACAATAAAATTGAACAATAAAAAGTTACCTCTCATAACAGAGGGTGTTGGCAACTAATCTGGCATGGTAACAACATACACACACCTTGTGGGTTTTTACTCTACTTACTCACCCCTTGGAGCATAGGTCTGATACACTGATAGAGCCAAAGAGGCTCCCTGATTGGCTCTCGAGGCCTGTGTTGAAAGGGTAGGCTGATGGCTTTGTGTCTCTCTCGAACTAGGCACACCAGATGTGCCACTTGCCTAAGTGCAAAAGCTCCTCAAATGCCTCGAATGCCCACACTAATAACAGGTAGGCAACTGCCCTCTCCCCAGACTCTGGCTCTGAGGGCGAGCCGAAGACGGTGCACACTGTTGCCCTCCTCCTCTCTACGAGCAAACTAAAAACTTGTGGCCCAACTGACCACACTTGAAACAAGTGATTCCACTATAACTACCTCTCATTGAACTAGAAATTGGTACAGGAAAAGTGGATTTGAACTGTGCTGCCTGGGATTGCTATAGGGTGGAACCCCCTTGTCTTTTGTTGTCCTGAATCTTCCCTTGAACTTTTTGACTCCTCTACTTGGAGCCCTTCATTTGTCCCTCCTTCGCTTGGATCATGATATTTAAGTGAGCAGCCACCTCCACAAGGCGACCGTAATCCCTAATTATAGACCCAGTCACCTTGAAAAGGAGCCCGGTCCTGAATCTCTTCTTGAACTTGACACAACAGCATTCCTCCGTTGCCACAAGTTTTAGTGTAAATCTAGAGAGGCTAGTAAAAGCAGCCTCAAACTTGGCTACAAGTGTGTTCAGCTGCTTGAGCTTCAAGAACTGATCTCTCAACTTTTCCCTAGTAGTGGTAGACAAAAACTTATCTTGGAAGGCGTTGATAATGGCTTCCCAAGTCATTCCAATGCACCCTCGCGTATACTTCCACCATTGACCTACATCTCCCTTCGGCTGGAAGGATGTTAAGGTCATCGTCAAACCATCGTCCTCGATGCCAAGCATCTCAAACGTCTTCCATATTTGTTCAAACCACTCATCCACCTTTAGTGGCTCCTTCAAATCTCCTAAAGACTCATCCAAATTCAACTGGAAGAACTCTCTCTTCAAAAAGGATGGCCTTGTTTCAACAACATGGGCTTGGACTTGACTCTCAACCCTAAGAATGTCCATGGATTCCCAAAAAGCTCCAGCTATTTCATGGGCCAAGGCATGCATGGCTTGCTAACCTGCTGGCTCGGCCATGTTGGCCCGACCAACTTTCTCCTCTTGCGTCGGAATATCATCCGTTAACGGCACCTCTTGCTGCCTAGGCCTACCACGCATACCACCACCACGTCTACGTCCTGACATCCTAATAAAGGTAACACAATAGATTAGCACATTTACAAATGTGTCGAAACTAATTCACTCACGTCCTAATGTGGTGGACAATAATTTATTCACTTTACATAAGCACCTAACCATATAAACACAAACGAACTTCCTTTCTAGATGGTGATTGTCTCGTGACATAGCAACAATTCCAGTTAGAAATAACAGTGATCAAGTGCTCTTCTAACAAAACTTCTATAAACTCGTAGGCCCAATCAATATCTAAGAAATTAATTCTCATACTCATTTAGTCACATAAGCATGTTATCACATAGCATACCAGGGCTACTTCTAATATCATCTAGCGAGATAACCCATGGTGGTAAAAAGCACATCCCACGATCCCAAAGTATTGAAACCCAGTAGCTCTGATACCAAGTTGTAACGCCCCGAAATAAGTAACAATCGCCTATTTGTGGACTTGCCTTTTTCTGCGCCCCGCCTTTCGGAAAGGGTTTGAAAAGAAGGCCTCATAGTTCGGACTCCCACGGTTCTGAATCTAATTTCACAAAGTGCAATGTGAAACTGATAATGACCAAAGAGTCCAAATCCGACAAACCTTTTTGGAAAATAGATTTTAAATCAAATAGTGCCAAAATTGGACTGCTTTGCCAGATACAGAGTCACCACCTAAATATTTTGTTTTGGGGAAATTTAGGAAACCCTGATTCGTGCCAAAAGCCACGTGTCCGTCATCACTAAAGTTGCCTCGGCTCGAGAACTTAGGTACGAGAGGGGAAGGTCCTAAAATGAGCACCCCCGCTCGCCCGATCAAAGATCAGCCTCTACTAATCATGATATGTTCTTTTATAAACATTATGTGTTCTCGTTCCGGTTATTAGCTAACATTACTATGTGGCGCACACAAGCAAGTATAGACTAGTCGCACGACTTGGAACAATTCAACTCATATTTGTTTTTGAAAATGGTTTGAGTTTGCCACCCTCAAGTGGGTTTAAAGATGCGGTTTTGCCACCAAACATAGTGGGTTTAAAACATGATTTGCCATAACAAAGTGGGCTTAAAACTTACACTCGTTGAATCGTTCAAATTCAAATAACAAGCCTTCATCCACAAGCATTCATGCAGTTAATCAAGTAAGCACATAGCCTCATGGCAAGCATGAGAAACATAAAACATGGCAATCACACTCATGCAAGTATGCTAAAGTATAAAAACTCACCGAGTACTCCAAGCCAAAACAAGAACTAGTTAGAAAAATGCATGATGCAACTATGTTAAGTGTCTAATGCAACACATGCAATATGTTATTAATAGGCTCGGCTACTAACATGGCATACGAATCAATTTGAACAACATGCGGCTAAACACATATTCAAATAAGATATTGAAATAACAATGTAGTTTGAATGATGCGCCGAGTCTCGGTGCACGCAAGACCAATGAATGGATGCAAACATGAGATATGCTAATTGAAAATGTCCCTAATCTAACCATCAAAAGCGATTAAATAAAAGGGAGAAGTACGTGGGGTTGGAAGACATACACACACGCACACACACTTATTACAACATTATGCCATCGCGAAGGAGGGTCCAAATGAATAAGCTAACTAGCTACGCTAATTATTACAACACAATATGAATTAACTAACTTATTCTAAGCTAATTCAATATTACAAAACCGGAAGCGAATAACTAGCTACACTAACTAACTAATTACAACAACTGAAGCTATTCTAAGCTAGCTAAAGCAATTGAACTAATTAATTAGCTACCACTAATTGCTAAAACAAAGCAATGAAATGGCCTCGAGGGGCAAGAGATGCATGCATGCTCGGTTTCTCCACCCGAGCATGAACGCCTTTGTTTGCACATACTTGAACACCAACAGTTCTGCCAACTCCCAGAACACCTCTGCTCCCCTTTCTAGTACACTGAGCAACTTTCTTCATTGATGGCCGGTCGGCTACCAATGGTGGTCGTCGGCTACCATTGGTGGCCGGTTGACTACTGCTGGTGGCTGTCGGCCACTGCTGGCCACCTTTTCCCTGACCTTCCTTTTTTGCTGCAACAGAGAGTAAACAGAGGCAAAGCAGTGTATTCTCAAGGGGTGTTTGTATTGTTACCCTCCTTATCATCAACAAAGCTCAAAGGAGTGTAACTCTTGGCCCTCAAACCATCAACCAAGCATTTTCCATGCATGGTGGCTAAGGAACTAAGCTTGTATAAGCTTAATGAATGCACAAACAAGACTCAAAAGACCACCACCCTATCATGCATGATCAAGGGTGATGGTGACCAAGGAAACTGGCACATTTCATCACTTTGAGTATGAAATGTCCCAATTTTCTCATGTTCGAATTAACGTCCGATTCGAACACATGCAATGCAACATGAAAGATACTTATCTTGCCTCTTTTACTTGCCATGTTTTGTTTACTCATTTTAGTTACCGATCTATTCTTTAATCGATTAAGTCCATTGATGAGTGTCTTCTAAAGCGAAAGAAGTGTCAACCAAAGGGGTAGTTCAAGGCATGAGGGAAGCCGCATGCCGTTGGTAATGAACCCTCAAAAGAGGATTAAACCATTAAGCATGAGCCTCAATTTCAAGCTTAAGCAACCCTAGGGTTGAAACCACCCTCAAAACAAATGAAAAAGTGAAGCAAAGAAGGAGGTTGCAGAGATTTTAAGTGCTGGAATTAGGCATGAAAAAGCACTGAAGCATGCAACCAAGACACACAAATGATGCTCAAAGCCTAGAAACACTAAGCTAGTGAAGGAAATTGCCCCACAACTACATAATACAAAGCTCAAATGACCCAAATAGCCCAAAACAGAGCTAACGCAGGTTAAAATAGAGGCAAAAACATGCTGGACTAAAGCTAAGTTAGGCTAGAAAAATATGCTAACATGTAAGGCTAACTAGGCATGCAAGCAAGACACAAGGAGGGGAGGCTAACCCCTCCAATTTTGGATTTCTAAAGAATGTTTTTGTCATTGAAAAAAACTCTGAATTTCAGTGGTTAAAAGCCCAAAAAGTTTGATTTGAATGTGATGAAAAATGGTGGAAAAGTCTAAACAATTAAGCAACAAGAAGGGTGGACTACCCCTTAACACAAGATAGCCTCAAACCACCATTTTTAGGGCTGAAAAACAGAACTTTTTACATGCCAAAACCAGCCTTGAAACATTAGAAAAAGATGGCAAAGCAAGTATGCACAATAAGCTTAAACAAGGTAAGTCCTATACATTTGAAGCACAACACAAAACAGCTACAAATTCAAGCTCAAACCCTCTTCTAGAGCACCAACAAGACTCCAAGAAATCTCAGCTCCAGGGTGGTCAAGTTTGATTAAGGGTTGACGTGCAAAAGTGAAGAGAAACTAGACTTTAAGGCACAAAATAACAAGAGAGAGAGAGAATTCTAGAGAGAGAGAGAGAGAGAGAGAGAGACAGAGAGAGAGAGAGAGAGAGATTTTTGGTCTAAAATGTCTAACCCCTCAAAATGGGGGAGGACACCCCCTATATATAGAAAATCAAGTCTTGAGCTTGTATACATCCTATCGTACACGTGTATGACGATGCAGCTCAGTGAGCAACAGCTGGCATAACTGGAAAACAAATATCTGGAAAAAGAGACCAATGGCCGTCGGCCACCACTGGTAGCCGACAGACTCAAGCCATGGCCGACAGGTCACCCTCCTCTCCAGGCAAAAGGCAACAAGCTCTTGGTCCAAAAACATGCACAAAACAGACAAGATTCAGAGGCCCAAAGACAAGGCGTTCCATCGAGGACTTCGGGCGCTCAAAACAAACACAAACAAGCACAATCATCGAGTGCACAAATGATGACGTCCAAGTCTTGAAGACGGTAAAAAATAGGGTGTCTACAGTTGCCCCTCTTTGACAGAACTCAGAAGTCATGAAATGACGTGAGTGAATGTCAAAGCCTAGAGACGGCCCATTTTTGACAAGGCCGAAGACTTGGACAAACAAGCAAACAAAAAAAGAACAGTTGCGCCTGTAGGTTGCCTACGTATCCCTTTACAAGGAATCAAACCAGCGTAGTTCTGGGACAAAATGCAAGTGATATGCACAATGGAAGAATATAACTTATGATCATGCAATGAGGCTGTAATGAAATATCTAGATGCAAATGTTATGCAAATAAATGCTACATTCAGAGAAACCGAAACACGGTACAACAATCTCATACATAAGAAGTAAGTAAACACGCCAAACCACATTTCATGTAGAAAGGATGTAAGAAAATTATGCAAACTTAACAACGCATTACGCAGGAAAGGCAAAGAACAACACAACCATCGGGCGCACCCGAGGTGTCAAACAAGATCCTAACGCATTGCATGCGGAAGGAGAGAAGGGATGATATGAACACCGGGATGTACCCGACTGTTCCTAACCAAAAGGAGTAGTGATAAACATCGAAACGCGTCCAAACGTTTGTAACCAAAACAGGGCGTGACGGTAAACATCAGAACACATCCAAATGCTTTTAACCAAAACAGGGAGTGGTGGTAAACATCGGAACACGTCCAAATGCTTTTAACCAAAACAGGGTATGGTGGTACACATCGGAACACGTCCAAATGCTTCTAACCAAAACAGGGAGCGGTATAAACATCGAAACACGTCCAAATGCTTCTAACCAAAACAAGGAGTGGTATAAACATCGGAACACGTCCAAATGCTTCTAACCAAAACAGGGAGTGGTATAAATATCGGAACATGTCCAAATGCTTCTAACCAAAACACGGTGGATCAAAGGACAAGAATGGTCTCACCTAGAATTCCTCCGAATGAACCGTACACACAATATCGTGCCTACATAAGAAAGATACTTGACAAGCATAACATAATAAGAGTGCATGTTCTATACAATACGAATAACCATGACAAGATGTTAGAAACATGTTTTATGCCAAACAGGGAAGAAACAAAATGGAAGCATATTCTATGCAACGAGAACCGGAGCATGTTCTATGCAACTTTGGAATGCATATTCAATGCAACAGTACAAAATGCATGTTCTATGCATGTTCCATACGAAAACGGAGAAATGCATACTCTATGCAACAGTGGAGGAATGCACATCTTTATGCAATACTAGATTGAATAGCAACTTCCGATTTACCTCTCGGAAGAGCTGCAACAAGTTAAAAAGGATATACCTCATTCATGTTGATTAGTGATGAATCATCATACACCGAAGAGACGGTTTGAAGCTTCTGCAGAGGCCATTTGAACTTAAAAGTGAACTTTTCTTGCACTTTCTCGAGAACTGAGGGCACGAAATAGCAGAAAAATCCAAAGGAGGAGCACTGGAAACTTGTCGGCCACCAAGGAGAGGTGTTGGCCACCTGTCGGCCACCAGTGGTGGCCGACCGGCCATCGATGGCAGATCAAGCCATTTTGGTCTTTTTGCATTCGGGTCTTTAAGTATAGGCACCCAAACATCATTTCCACACACCCTTTTGTCCGAAATTCATCCCTCTTTCACCCTAGACCTTTCTTTCCCCAGATCCGAGCTTTATACGCGTTTTCCAACGCCCCACGCGAAGTTGATTCGCTAAAACCTATTGATTTCCTTTGTTTTGAACCGATTGGAATTTGTTTTCGGTGCTTTTTTCTTTATTTTCACCACTTGAGGCTTATTCCCCTTGAGTTTCTCTTGGGTTCTGTGCCTTTTCCCGGGCTTTGACTTTTTCTTCCATTTTCTCTCTCTTAGGGTTGACTTTTGTTGACTTTTGGCATTTTCCACCCATTTTCCTAATTTTTGCCCACTTTCTCACCTCCTTTTCAGATGGCAGACGACATTCTCCATGACAGAGGTTCTCTAGGAATGGATGGAGATCCCGAGCATGTACCATTACCACCTAGGGTTCGACCCTTTGACCCGGAGACATATCACGCCGAGGTGCATATGCTACTGCCCGATACCATTCGTCATTTTAGAGAATTTGAGTGAGGTGCGCCAGCAGATCTCTTGCTACGAGAGCCGGAGTCTCATTTATCCTATGGTGCCACCGAGGTATACACTGTATTCTTACATTTTCCTCAATATACCTTGCATTTCTTGCATAAATCATGCTTATGCGCTGTACTTCTTCTTTTTGTCTCAATCACATTCTTGCACTGTATTTCTTACACTGCCTTTCATCTGCTTGTCTCAAACACATTCATGCACTGTATTTCATACACCACATTCTCAAACACATTTTGATTACAAGGGGACTCTCACTCTATCCAAGGATATGAAGCCACATCTGCGAGTGAGTGGTATATGGACCTCCCCGTTGGCGTCCGCCAGATCGTCGATGATGCCAGATTCGGCTTATTCTGCAGGGGGCTATCGCGTCTCATAACGAGCAGGCCCTTGCTTGGAGCACTGGTGGAGAGGTGGTGGGACACCACCAACTCTTTCCACTTTTCTACTGTGGGAGACATGATGATGACTTCGTATGACTTTTCTATGCTCACTGGCATCGAGGTAGGGGGTCGGCCGATCCCTTATGATACGGACATTGGTGAGTGGGAAGTCGCATGTATCTACCTGCTGGGGGCACGCCCACCTCTTTTTCGATCAGGGATGGTTCGACATACTTGGTTTGCGGATCATTTCAAAGGGACAAAGCCAGGGACCCTAGAGGAGATCGAGCAGTATGCCTGAGGCTTCTTGATGTTCCTCTTTGGCACCACTTTGTTCGCCGATAGGGCAAACACTGTCAGGCTATATCTCTTGAGTGCCTTGGTGGACTTGTCTCGGGTCTGGCTTTACAACTGGGGTGGTGCTGGCCTCGCTACCTTGTACAGCTACATAAGCTTGACATCCCACAGGAGCAGGAACAGAGCCGGCGACTACTAGAGAGCCTGGGAGGTATGCTTTACTTTTCTGCTTTGCATTTCCAGCCGTGCTTTCTGCTTTGCACTTTCTATACACTGCACACACATAGCCTGATTCTGCTTTGCATTTGTACTTTCTGTACGTTGCACTATACACTCTGTTTTCTGCATTTTTCCTGTATTCTATATTCTCTGCACATTGCACACATATTCTATTTTCCGTATTACCTGTGTTTATCTGTTGTATACTCACTATTGCCCTTTTACTTTCTGCAGCTATGGGTATATGCATATTTCCCGGCCCTTGCCCAGAGTCGGAGGTGGAGATGCCTCATGTTGTGCCGTACTCTCACCGGTATGACGGAGATGCCTACGGAGGACACAAGAGACTTTCTCATTATTTTGACACAGTGACCGCAGTGGAGGTAACTCAAAACTCACAGTTCTTTCTACTTTACTTCAGCTCTAATTTAAATTGCATATCTAATGACAACCAACAATTTGTGTATTTGTTGTCTGCAGATCTCATTGCAGCCCTGGGCAACGATGCCTGAGGGTGTCAGATACCAGTTTGTTGGCACTTGGGGCGCTTCCCGTTACCGACTTGTTCTCGAGGGACTGGTAAGCCGAACCTGGTTCTTAGGCGAGCGCTTCCTACGCCAGACCTTGGGTTTGCTATCGCAGGAGGTTCCTATGCCACCTTCGCCATCCATGCGGGCCACAGAGAGTCTCTCCTCCCAGGAGGTGATCGACTTTACACAAGGTGTGGATGCCAATTACTTTCTTGGAAAGGGGGACTAAGCAACATATATCCATATACATCTTATGCCTCCCTTGACGGGTATTCATGCTCGTACAGGGAGAGTAGCAGAGGCCCCTTCGACGAGCAGGGCTCGAGCCCCGGGGGACAGGGCCAGAGGGGTGCTCCCCGTTAGACAGAGCTTCGGTTGGCCAGGGCTTCCAACCGAGTTGACAAGTTGGCAGTACATCGGAGAGGCTTACAGGATTCCGATTGAGCCTCCGGTGGTTAGTCACAGATATGTCAGAGCACCTGACTCACCTCTGGTATGTACCACAGTTCTTATTTTTCCATTCTCGCTCAGATGCTTAGATATTCATTCCTTTCGGACACTGATCATTCCAAATTACATTTGCAGGCACCCGCAGGGTATGTCGAGGGATTGCTCGAGATGTTAGCCTCATTCGAGGGCATGATATTGAGGAGGGAGGCACTGCTCGGCTTCCACGGCATTCAAGTAATTTCTTTAGTTTTCCTGCATTTCGGTTATCACATTTCCACTGATACGCTGAAACTGACATTTCAACTAAAAATTTTCCCACACTGCACTGATATACTACATCTGAAACACTACATTTTCATACTGTATTCATACTTTGTACTTGACTTCTACATGTACTCATTCTGCACACCATACTTGCATCACATACTATGGCTGACATATACCAACTGCCTTTTCAGGTCCTACCTTTACCGACAGCACCGGCGACAACAATAGCAGGACCATCAGCACCCCTTCCAACAGTAGGGAGAGAGAGACAGCCTCCGGCGCGCGGCCGAGGGAGACATCGTGGTCGAGATCAGAGGAGCCCTTTAGAGCCTATCATGAGCGAGACGATGAGACTAGTGAGACCGAGAAGGCTGTGGGTCAGCACACCGAGTCATCTGAGAGCAGAGACGATGATGCTAGCTCGGGTTCACCTAGTGGAGATGATGCCGAGCCAGGCTCTGTGGCAGAGAGCGGTGATGACTCTGGTTCAGTTTCTAGTTCAGAGGGAGGTACAGACAGTGGTGCTGACGCAGACAACTTTGAGTCCGTGCCCAGGAAGAGGACGAAGAGAGCCTCTCGAGATTGAGATAGCTGGCGCTGATTCATATGTTTTTGCTTAGTTTCTTTTTTGCTAGTAGTGTTAGCACATTGTACATCTTAGATAGTTTTTATTTTCTTTAAAAACTCGTACTCTTTTGTAAAAAAGTAACCGTGATCGGAATAAAAACAACTTTTTTGATGAAAAAGTGTTGTATTTTGCATCCTGAGCACCGCCCGAGCACTACATTGCATAAAAAACAAGATTGATGGAAATTGAACACTGTACATTGCATTGGCACTTTCTTAATCAGGCAATGAACCGACCAACACTTAACAAAATAACTAAAATAACAACTAGATAAACAATGCAACAACTCAATAAACAAAAACAAAACAAATACAACTCGATAAGCAATACAACAATTCGATAAACAAATTGAAACAACTTAAAAACGACTCAACATGACTACTAAAACAAAACTACAGAATGCAATAAGAGCAGAACAAAACACAAGTTCTTCAGCACTCTCAACACACAGATTGACCAGAGGACAAACCAGGAGGCCATCGGCCATGAACAGAGGCTGTCGGCCATCAGTGCAAGGGACCTCCAGATTGTTGCCACCTGTCTTCCACTTAGTGCCTTATCTTCTACAAAGGCTGGGACTTCGTAGTTTCTTCATTCCAGCTCTGTTTTTGCTACAAATGGAGCCATTTTTCACCGAAAAACTCTCAAATTGGATTGTTACTTTAGATGGCTTGGAAAAAGTAAATTTTTGAGGTTTCGGGATAAACGCACTATTCCCACTAAGTCGTACCCCGCTGTTTTTTCCATTCCTTCACGCCGCGGCTAGATGTCGGAACCCGGTTACACATGTGTTTAGCTTCGGGGGACAGGAGCTATGCCTGACAATTGAAGAATCCTAAGTTCTGATGGAATCCTGGCGTGACGAGGAAATCTTGCCCCAGTCTCGTTTTGGTCACATCCAAGCTTTAGGAAGGATGTGTGGGCTCACTTTACATGAGGCTCGATCCTTGGTTCACAATGGAGAGCTGGATATTCCCAGCCTCATTCATCGATTTTCTGACACCGGTGACCGCGGCGATCGTCTTTGGCAGAGTTTTTGGCAACATGCCCTTTGTTTGTGTATGTTAGCTCATTTCCTGCTTGCCCCTAGTTTCGGCGGGTTAAGCATTCGCTTGATCGAAGTAGCTCAAGGCTTGAAAGAAGACAAGAGCTGCATTGGCTTAGCATTGGCCGAGAGTTTGATGGGCTTGGATGCCTTCCATCGGCGAGAGACAAACAAATTCGCAGGAAGTCCACTACTTTTGCAGGTAATGTTTCTTACCCTATCTCACATGTGTTTCTCACATCACTCGGCACTCAGGCTTTGTTTTTCTCTCAAAGCCCTTTCTCACTTTTTCTCTCCACATACACCTCTCTTTTTTTTAATCTATCTTTTCTTTCATCCCTTCCCAGATATAGCTCATGGACAGGTTGAAGGTAGTGGACGCTTACCCTGCATACTCAGTGCGAGGCTATTTCTTTCGCCAACGGCTAGTTGATTTCCCGAATGAAGGGTGGTGGTGCCATAGGATGTACAACAGGTCGGTTGCTGACATTGCTTGGTGTTGCCCCTGGTTTGATCTGCTCGAGATGAGCTATAGCATGGCTTGACAACCTGGCATTAAGCTGGTTGTCTTGACACACTGTGTATTCTATTTTCCATTTCGATTCAGGCGTCAGTTTGGACACGACCAGACTTGCCCAGAAGAGGGGGTAGAGTACCCAGCTTCATTTATAATCTGAGGCTCACAACTAGCTCGATATCCCACTGCATGGAGGACAAGAGAACTTCTAGCTCCCGCTCTCAATTTTAATTGCGCCTTTTCTGGTGAATGCCTGGCTTGGCTTGAAGATGAGGCACAAACCAGGCATACTTTAGCATTTGAAGCTTCCACAAGCTCTAGGAGGGGACGCAGGAACACCTGACTCATCTATTCCCTAAGTTTATTGTTTTGATATGACTTTTCAAGTTTTCCTTTTGAATGTAATAAAAAGCAACTTTGATTTGTATCAAGAGTTAGAGAACTTTGTATTGAAATCAATGAATTAAGTTGGGGACACTGAAAATTTTCCTTTTGGTCCAAAAATGGTCTAAGTTGTAAGAAGATTAATTTGAAGAAAATCAACTTTTAATAAAACTTTTCAAAACCATTTTCGATAATGATCGCAACTTGACACACTTGGAATCTATCCTCGAGATGTACAACCCCATATCCAGCAAATGGAAAGTTGCTCCTTGTCTGAATAGCACTGCACTGTGCTGTAATCAGCTCTTCTCTTAGGGTAAGGATCACAACTAATCTTTCAGATAACGAAAAGACAAAGATGCCTTGATCAAACACATAGACACAGTTGATTTGGAAGTGTTTACGGCCGGACTTCAGAATGAAGTTGCCTACGTATCCCGAAGATGGGAATCAGGCCTTACGTAGTTCGGTTCGGGTTCACTCGGGTATTGACACTCTCCTTTTGCGCTCTAACTTTTGCCAAGGCCGCCTTTTTTGGGTTTTCAACCTTGCGAGCTCAGTTTTTCTTATTTCAAATTTTTTGTGCTCTAACTTTTGCTTAGGTTGCCCTTCTGGGTTTTCGGCCTAGCGAGCCACTCAAGGATAGTATTTCTTCAACTTGTCCATGTTGATTGGCTGGGAGAATTCGAGGCCATCTAGGCCCATAAGAATGACAGCTCCACCCGTCCAGATTGATTTGATGATGTAAGGACCAGTCCAATTGGGTCTGAACTTGCCCCTAGGGTCATGAATGGGAGCTCGGTTGTCTTTCAGCACCAAATCCCCTTCCTTAAGATTCTTGGACTTAACTTTCTTGTTGAAAGCCTTGGCAATCCTTTGTTGATATCCTTGGACATGGTACAGTGCTTTCAGCATCCTCTCATCAAACAGCATAAGTTCCTCGAACCTGCTCTACTGTCAATCCACTTTTGCTATCTGCCACTCAGCCATAACTCGCAACGACGGAACCACTAGTTCAATTAGCAGCACAGCTTCTATCCCATAAACCAGAGAATATGGAGTTGCCCCAGTAGATGTCCGAATTGATGTTCTCTAGCCCCAGAGAGCAAATGGGAGTTTGTCTGGCCAGTCCCTGTAAGTCTCAACCATTTTCTGCAAAATGTGTTTGATGTTCTTGTTGGCGGCCTCAACTACTCCGTTGGTTTACGACCGACATGTGGATGACTTATGAAAAGCCACGTTATATTTCTCTAACAAGTCGATCACTTCTCTCTTAAAATGGGAGCCATTGTCTGAAATAATCTCATTCGGGACCCCATAACGACAAATAAAGTTATTCCTGATGAACTTGGCTACATGCAACGCTTTCAGCACTGCATAGGATTGGGCTTCCACCCACTTTGTAAAATAGTCGATTGCCACCAGGATATACTCACACACATACGAGCCTTTCGGCGTAACTGCCCCAATAACATTAATTCCCCAGACTGAAAAAGGCCATGGTGAAGTCATGTTGTACATCTTCGACGACGGGATATTCATGCGATTTGCATGAATTTGGCATTTGTGGCATCGCCAAACAAAACCAATACAATCCTCCTCCATGGTTGACCAGTAGTAGCCCTGCTTGAGAATCTTTCGGGCTAGCATTACTCCGCTCATGTGTGATCCACACTCCCCTCCGTAGATGGCCTTCATTATGCACTTCGACTCTTCTGCATCAACACACAGCTTGTGCATTCCCAGATGATCCCGTTTGTACAACTTACCCCTGCAGATGATAAACTGAGCAGCCATTCGCCGTATTGCCCTTTTATCTTTGGCATTTGTCCCTAGTGGATAAGCCTCATTTTCCAAGAAGTTCTGGATATCATGATACCAGGGGTTTTGATCTTATACTTCATCTATTGCGGTGATCAACTCGTAGGCCGGCGTATATCTCTATTCAATAATGATCGGACACATCCGGACTCCCAACGGGATGTCTATCATGGAAGATAGAGTTGATAAAGTGTCAGCGAACCTGTTGTTCTCTCTTAACAGATGCGTGAAAGTTAGCTTCTCAAACCTAGGAATCAGAACATCCAGGGTTTGGTGATAGATTTACATCATTTCTTCTTTAACCTTCCAATCTCCTTTTGCTTGAGATACAACCAGGTTCAACTCCTCGATGACGTCCAACCTTTTTGCCCCTAGTTCCAGGGTGGCTTCCAAACCAGCAATACACACCTCGTATTCTGCTTCATTGTTAGATACCTTGAACCAGAGTTTGAAGGCTAAAGGTATATGGGAATTGTGGGTGCTATCAACAACACCCCTATCCCATAATCGTACTGGTTAGACGCTCCGTCAAAGTACATGGTCCAAATTTCTTCCTCAACCTGCAGAATAGCTTTATCTGGGAATAGATATTCTACTACTTCATCCCCTTCCACTGGGTGATCGGCTAGGAACTCTGCTACCGCTCTCCCCTTGACAGACTTGTGAGTCACATATTTCAGATCAAATTCGGAGAGAAGAAGCAACCAACGGGCTAGCCTACTCGTAAGTGCTGGTTTCTCGAAGAGATATTTGATGGAATCTAATCTCAAAACCAGAATTATAGAGTGAGCTAACAGGTAGTGCCTCAACTTCCTGGTAGCCCATACCAAGGCTAAGCAAGCCTTCTCCAACGGGGTGTAATAGGTCTCATATTCCAGCATCTTCTTGCTCAGGTAATAGATGGCTTTCTTCACTCTATCCTCAGATTCCTGCGCAAGCATGTAGCCCATAGTCGTGTCGGTTACTGACAGATACAAAATCAACAGCTTCCTCGGCTCTGGCAGTGACAACACGGGTGGGTTCTGGAGGTATTGCTTGATCTGCTCAACAGCAAACTAGCATCGGTCATCCAACTGGAATTTATTTCCTTTCTTCATGAGACCAAATAGTGGTTCACAAGTCAATGCTAATTTTGCAATAAACCGTCTTATGATTTGCACTTTACCTAGAAAGCCTCGCACTTCCTTTTCAGTCCTCAGTGGTGGTATTTCTAGTATGGCCATGATTTTGAAAGGATCAACCTTAATGCCCCTCTGTGTGATCAAGAAACCTATCATTTTCCCTGCTGTGACCCCAAAAGTGCATTTCTGTGGATTCAGCCTCAACCGATATTCTCTGATCCGTTGGAAAAATTTCTTCCAGGCGATGTAGTGGACCTCTCTTTCCTTGGACTTGACAATCATGTCGTCCACATATACCTCAACCTCTTTGTGGACATTATTGTGTAAGATAGTGATTGCAGCCTGCTGATAAGTAGCCCCAGCATTTTTCAGACCGAATGGCATCACCTTATAGCAGTAGGTTCCCCACGGCGTGGTGAAGGCAGTCCTCTCTCTATCCTCGGGTGCCATCAAAATCTTGTTCTACCCGCAAAATCCATCCATAAAGGAGAGCAACGCATGGCCTGTGATGAAGCCCACCAATTCATCGATGTGCGGTAGAGGAAAGTCGTCCTTCGGATTGGCTCTGTTTAGATTTCTGAAATCCACACACACTCGAATTCCGCCATCTTTCTTTGGCACTGGAACAATGTTGGACAATCAAGTCGGATACTTAGATACTAGTAAAAACCCTGCATCTATCTGCTTGGTGACCTCTTCCTTAATCTTCAAAGCCCAATCTGGGCCTATTCTCCGCAACTTTTGCTTGACGGGTCGGGCCTTGGGGTCAAGAGGGATCCGATGCTGTACAATCTCAAGATCGATTCCAGGCATGTTGTTATGACCCGAACCCGCCCCTATGGGTTAAGGACATAATTGGCCAGTAATCCTGAGATTGCCTACGGCCTCAAACCTTAACAGACATAACTCATCAGAGTAAAGGGGCCAAACGGAAGCAAAAATTTAAAACTTTGTCCATAAAGCCGTGCTTATATGCACTCAAAACAAACCATGCACATATACGTTAATAACCCACAACAAGTACAGTATCACAAAATCCTTTACAAACAGGATCATCCAAACTGAGTCAACCCATATCAAAACTATATACAGATGTACACAAAGTCCTTGCCAACAAGACAAAATATAATTACATAACAAAATGGCAAGGATGGGTCTCGTACGTGAGACACAAGGCTGACTCTCCAAAACTCATGTTGTTCTTGGCAGGCTTCACTGGGGCTGGGTTTGGACTTCCCTCGGCTCACCTACAAACACATCAATGAGTGTGAGCGATAGCCCAGTGAATAATATCGAATACATAAGTTACATAAGCAATATGAAGAACAACATGCTCCGAACGGCCTTGGGCCCAATGCATATTTCTGCTTAACATATATATACTTATACAAAATTCAGATCAAATGACTGTAGTTCCAAACATACTGGCCTTTGGCCCAATCAGATTTCCATTCATGTCAAAACGGCCTTCAGCCCATTCATTTATGTCAGAACGGCCTTCGGCCCATTCAGTTTTCTCAAAACGGCCTTCGGCCCATTCATTTACGTCAAAATGGCCTTCGACCCATACATTGGTGTCCAAACGACCTTAGGTCCATTCACTTATGTCAAAACGGCCTTCGGCCCACTCATTCATGTTAAAACGACCTTCGGTCCATTCATTTCTATCATGTCAAACTTTTGTCCACAATCCCAATTAGCAACTCATAAAGTTTATAAGGGAAATAAACAATTGGACATTGACAAGCTTTCAAATATTGATATTACTCATAGTGATCGGCTTGTGGATTTCCCCTGGAGCTTGACCCTATACATTTCATGAACACAAAGGGGGTCACTAACAGTTCAATCCGTTCTTTGATTCGCATATTCCTCTTTAGGCTTTATTCTTATCTCATTAACTCATTTACAATGCTTAACATATGCCTAAGAGTGCTTACAAGTGAAAGAGAACGGAAAACGAAACACAAAACGAGCATACAAAATTTCAGGGAACAGGGTCCTCGCTCGAGCGTCAACTTCCCCGTTCGAGCGGACCTTTAAGACCTGCAAAAGTACTGGTTGCATGAAAAATACGCTAGCGTGTGGGATAGAGCGCTCGAGCGGAAGGCCTGTCTACAAAAACTCCCCGCTCGAGCGTGATATATACCGCTCGAGCAGACATCCAACTCTACAAAAAGTGCTGGGAGCACGATTTTCCCACTCGAGCGGCTCTTCCCCCGCTCGAGCGGACATAAAAAATCTGGGTTTTCCAGATTGAGTTATTGAGCTCCAATTCGAATTTCAACCAACAAAACATGCATGTTATGGCTCAAATCTCAAATATAGTTATGCTAACATGCCATAAACACCAAAACACATTACAATGGAGCCCAATTCACAATTAATTCACATGTATGCCCCAATCCCCCATCAACTCATTCTAATACAAACAAAATCATACTTTCAAAGCTCATATCTTAATTATTCAAACATGCATGCTAATCTTGATTTCATTTCCATCCCAAACAATGCAAATGGTGTTCATTCTCATGGAATACAACAAAAGCATACTTGCATGTAAGATTTAACACCTTTATTTCCATGTTCAACTCAATACATGCTAGATTATGCATTTCCACAACAATTATATACATGCATGCCTTCATTGACCTTCAATTGAACACAAGCAACTCAATTCCCTTACATTCAAACTAATTCATGCTCTTGACCAGCTATTAAACTTGAATTCACAAGGTGATGACTATAAATGCATGAATCACTCACCAAGGAGCTTTAATCTCCCCAATTTAGCAATACTTGAGCTTAATCTCCAAAAGGTCCAAGTCTTGAACCATAAATGCACAATTCTCTCATCTCTCTCTCTAACAGCCGTCTCTCTCTCAATCTCAATTGTATAACTCAGATTTTGAGTTCAATAGAGTTAAAGGAGAGTGTAGTGGTAACGTACAACAAGCCCCATTAACATATTATTTTAATATAAAATAATTGGGCACTTAATTCATCAATTTAATCAGTTTAATCTGACCCGAATAAATTTTCAATTAAATTTCACCGTAGGCTCTAAAAATTACGCTAATCACAATGGCGTAATCAATTTCGGGTTCTGTGGCCGATAAGGCCCTCAATTTAATTTCCAAAGCAGATTATTCAAACAGATATTCCTACGGTGAACAGATAAAACTTCAAAATCATATATATTCATATAATGGCACATAAAATCATGCTAAACGCATAATTATACTCAAATTAAGGATCAATTAGCATACTACGGAACAGGGGTATCACACATGTCTTCATAGGACCACGCGAAAACATCTTTGAAATCTTTTAACAAAGCGACTAAGTGCTTGCGTTCCTCCGAAGACAACGTGGACCCGATCTGGACCAGACGCGGATCCTTCTCAGTACCCACATTAATTGGAGTGATTTCATCAACAAGGGGTTTTACAAACCTCTCCTCCTCTCGATCAATCAAATGTTTCAAAACCAGAGGAATTCATTCCTCGTCGTTTTTATCAAAATTTTGAAAGTCATGATCAATGCAATAGACAAGTGGCACAGAGAAGTACTCAGAAATAGCAGTGGTATCATTCTCATTCAAAGATTCCAGCTCATCCAAATCCTTGGTTACAACCGACTCAAAAGAAAAGGAAAAAGACACCTGGACAAAACAGCGGCATCTAGATTATCAACCCCAGGAATACCAGACTCTGACTCAAAAGAACTGGAATATGATTCCGACTCCACAGACTCTGTGGAATTAGATTCCAGCTCACTACCTGATTTAGAACTGCTGGACAAAAAGCCCTCCTCTAGCTGCCAAATGAGAGAGGGTGCGTTAGATGCATCCAGAATATCACCGAAAGGGTCCACACCTGATTGGTCTCCGATCATGGAAACGGTGAAGTCATCCCCCAAGCTCTTTAGATCGATCGGAGGATCCAAAAGGACATAAGCCAGTGCTGCTCTGATCTCAAGTTCACTGCTGTTGGACTCACCCTCTGTACTCTGTTCAGCCTCAAGTTAATTCAGTCTGTTTCTTTGTGGCTTCATCTTCTTACAGCTGTAGGTCAAAGAAAATCTTAAAGCCGGGTAGACGCTGCTTCTTAGAGTTCAACCATGGCTCAAGAAAGCCACAAAATGGGAAGTCTTCCCCCTCTCGGACAAAGCGGCCGTTCAGAGTTCCCTGAATTGGTCTATGTACAAGCTCATAATGTTTCCCACTTTGCTTAGCTTTGGCTCTTCCTGCCATTTCCTTCTCCTTTCTCACCCAATCCTCTTTGGTAGGCGTATAGCCCAAGCCAAAGGCATGAGAGTTACGTGGCACTTTGGCCAGTGCAGCAATGCCCTTCCGGCTGCTCTTTCCTAATCCCATCTCGGGTATATGCTGTAGTTTGTTCATGAGGTACACTGATTAAGCACTAACGTACAACCCCTCATCAATAGCTAAGATGTTTTGCACCACCAGGGCCTCAGCCAAGGTAAAACTAGACAAGAAAACATCCTCATCGCCATGTACAATCTCCAGTGTTGGTGTAGTGACCTCCGGCAGAGGATGTATAGAAAATTCCCAAACACAATGGCTACCTCCTTTCCCAGAGGGTACTTCAGCATCTGATGCAAGGTGGAAGAAAAAACTTTTACTTGGTGCAGCCAGGGTCGCCCAAGTAACAAGTTGAAGGTAGCCGGAACATCCAGGACGTAAAACTCAATATCCTGTTATGCTGGCCCGACCTGTGTTCTGATTTGAACTGTTCCCATCACCTCAGTGCTTGTGTTGTTGTAGGCCCAGATCACTTGGGCCGTTGGTACAAAATTTGTCGGCTTTAAACCAATAGCATAGGCTGTGCGCAACAAACAAACATTAATCGCAGACTATAATAACCCTCACCACTGATTACTGATTAAGCTACTGATTACTGCTAAACTGAGACTGATCATGATAAGTAATTGAACTAACTGAAAAACTGAACTGATTGATTGAATGTGCTAGTTTAAATGCATATCTATCTGTTGACTGTTAAACTATCTGTTCATGTTTTATGCTTTAAACTGCAAATTGAAGGCCTTATTGGCGGCCAAATTTGGAATTGATTGTTGATTTGTGTTAGTTAGAATTAATGGGATTTTATGGCATATTTATCTGAAATGTGATTCAGTACGATTAAATTAGGATAAATAATGTTAAATTGCAAAGTTGGCCTTATTCACAATTTTGCCACTCAAAGTGGCCACTATCTAAACCTTTTGAGCTTCATTATACATTAGACAACACATTTCTTTAGCCTTCTTGAGCTCCTAGCTGACCAAGAGAGAGAGAGTGAGAGAGAGAATTGAGTTCATCTTGTTGATTTGCTTGGAAATTGAAGGAATTGTAGAGTTTATTGCAAAATTGAGCCTTTAGACTTGTGATTGGAGACCTAAGGTAGAGATTCTATCCCTTGGTTTATGTATTTAAGTTGTATCTTCATGAATCATGGAAATTTAGTGAGTTAAAGTCTAGAATTGATTCTATATGTTGAATTGAAGCTCATTTCATGCATGCATGCCTATATTGATGAGTTTAAAGTTGTTTTCATGGAAAATTGTCACGTGCATGTTCATATTTTTGCTAAGGACCATGAATTTATCTTGTTTTGAAAAGAATTGGCTCAGTTGAGCCAGCATTTGAAGCTTTGAAGTGTTTAAATTCTTGCATGTTCCATATTAGTCTTGTTTATGGAAATTGGTTTGATATTGGATTTAATTGAACTACCTTTGGGCTTTGATTTCTCAAATTGATCTTTGAAACATGTTATACTATGGGTTTTGAAGTGTTTTCCAGAAAATTAGCCCAAAAGGATCGATTTTGGTACATTGAAACTTGGTTTTGAGCTTGAGGTTCGAATCTGGAATTTCCAGATTTTGGACTCACGCTCGAGCGGAGTGACTGGCGCTCGAGCGTGAAATTCGTGCATCCAGCACTTTGCACTGTTTTACAGTCTGCTCGAGTGGGGTATTGGACGCTCGAGCGAGGACTTGTGTCACATGCTTGAGCGGGTGTCGAGCGCCCAATCGAGTATGATTTTCACACATCCAGTACTTTTTCAGTCCGCTCGAGCAGGAAAGTTTATGCTCGAGCGTACCCTTTTGTTTGCATGTCCGCTCGAGCGGTGAAATACACGCTCGAGCGGGAACTCTGTTTTCTGAAAATGTTTTAAAGTGCATCTTTGCATCCTCATTCCATCCTAGGCATTCCTAGGCCTAGTTTAAGGCATCTTAATGACTATATTGATGTAGGACCACACCGAGTCGAGTTAGGGATTAAGTTATTATTTTCCCAACTGTGTAGCTTAGTGTGTGTTCACTCTGTAACTATGTAGGGTTGGCAACCGAGGACGCGTACTAGCTTATCTGTAGCCCAGAACTCTGTGAGTAACAATGGTGTAAAGATATGTTCGAAAATGAATATTTTCTGAATGATCAATTGAACTGTTTTCTAAACTGTTTACTGTTAACTGAATGAATGTTTGTCCTCTATTCTGAACTGTATTGTGGCATCCTTAGCAACTACTGTTACTGTTACTGTTACTGCTACTGTTACAGAGATCTCTGTCGGTTCCCATGTTTAGAACCCTTACTGATGGCCATCATTGACTGTTCGGTCTTTCAAGACCTACTGTTTACTATACTGTTCTGCTATTGAATGTACCACATATGACTGTTATGACTGAATGACTGATATACTGAATCAATTGACTGTTTTCAATACTAAAAGGACATTCATTCTTAACCTCTTTACACGTTATGTTATTCACTGAGCTTTAGCTCACTGCTCATATATATATATGTAGGTGTACAGGCACCGGACCGTTGCTAGAAGCGTCAGGGTAAACTCTAATTTTGTCAAGCCAACCTTTGTGCTTCACTTCGAGGTTCCGAGCCTGTCAAGCTGAGGTTGCTTGGGGAGTTTTAGATTTCCCCTTTTTGCTTATAATCTGTATAGACTGAATGTTATTGTACTATACTGTTCTAATAGGGATTAAGTCTCTGTCTCGAATGATTGTATATATTGTACATACTGTTTTGTTTCTGAATGTGAATCTATATGAAAAGTCTTTTTGCATACAGACTGTCACAGCTCATTGGACATTGTCTATTTACTGTTTTGGCTTCCGCCATGCCCCTGTACTCTGTATTATTGTTTGACTGTTAAGCAGGCCTTCGGTAATCATGGATTACTGGTCAGTTACAGTGCTAAACCTATAGGGGCGGGTTTGGGTCGTGACACAGACCCAGTGTCAACCAATATAATCGGCACCCACTTCTCTCTGCATTCAACTGAGATGTATAGCGTTTTGTTATGCTCAGAGCCCTCAGGCGGCAATTCTTTATTGAAAAAGGTCAAAGATAGCGCAACACCTCTTGGGAAGACTAATCCCACCAATTGCTTTGGTGTTGTGTCGATAGACAGCTTGGCCTTATCCATCACAGATAGTACAGCTGGCCAGTGCTCGCACGAAGCCATAAGCAACCCCCAGATCGATATGTCTGCTTGAATCTCCTCCAACTGCTTCAGTACTACTTCCTTCTCTAACAGTTTTTCCCTCTGTTTTTCGCCCTTCTTATCCTTTCCGGATGCTTCGGGTTGGTCTAAATGAGGGGGCTTGAAGTACCGCCCGCTTCTAGTCATATGATCCACTTCCTCAGAATACCAAGTGTCGTTTGGCAGGTCCTGACCCCAATCCTCATTAGTGAGGGTAAGATGCAGATCATCATCTTCCTACCATATTCCTCCAGCAACCAACATGCAATTGTCTGGTTTCGTAGTAAGTACTCCTATGTCAACATCACAATCATTCCTTGCAGGGCCTTTGGCTTTTCCAACTTTCTGACTATTCTCAACTCTTTCCTGTTCAAACCGCTTCAGTGTGGCTTCTTGCTCTGTATCAACAGTACTAACAATGCCCGATTCCTGAGCAGAATTCTTACTACCAGTGCTCTCTGGCAATTTTCCCTTGTCCTCGACCGTTCTGGCCCTTGTAGCAGTTCCTGCTTCTAGCTATTCTAGCTTTGGTTGAAGTCCCTCATCCACATCAAGTTTATCATTGAGCCACCTCGAATTGTCTGTTGACCCGTTCAGATCAAACTAGTTAATGTACATATCTCCTGAATTTTGCTCATCAAAGAACTGCAGATTATCGATGTCCTCCTCCAGATTGGCTAAGTCATCCAATCCCTGGCTTGGGCCATCCTCCCGGACTACACTGACCTCCATTCCTATTGGCAACTCCACATCTGGTTTGGCCTGATTGGTTGGCATAATGTAGCGGCACAGGTTATATTCCTCCTTAGCTAAGTCAACGAAGCCCTCAGGCATTAAACTGACATTTCCATTCTCCACCAAGGCTACCCTACCTTCCTCTACCACAGTCGCCACCACAGATTTGGGTTGGAATATGGACGCATTTATCATGTACAAATTCGTGCTCTCCGGGATGAACAACGCTGGCTTGGGTAGTTGGACGGGGGTGATGTATATGCTGGGGTCGTAAGGGACGGCCAGTGTATGGATGAGGTTTATTTGCCGGGGTGAAGGGACCTGGTTATGTGGTGGGAGGGGATTTGTAGTGGTATTAGGCTTTTGAGGAGGCGCTATCACCTTATTGTCAATAAGATCTTGAATCTCATGATGTAATCTGAAGCATACGTTGGTGTCGTGACCATGCTGTTGATGAAAAGCGCAATATTTGGCCGGGTTATGTTTCGAGGGAAGAGGATCGGGTAGGGGGTGAGGCTCTAGTGGCTTCAGGTGCCCCTTTTTGATCAGGACCCCTAAGGCTTTGGATAAGGACATGTATAGAGGGGTGAAGACTCTTTGGCCTCAGGGTTGGTGCTTCGAGGTTTGTGAGGTTGTATCTGATGTACTGGTAAAGGGGTTGGCAATTTTCGATATGGTGGTGACCATACCCACATTAGAAGGCCTTGCAACTGCACTACTACTCATAGTTGCATTGGAACTGCATGTGAAAGATCTCTTAGGCTGCTCTTTCTCGTGGTCTATCAGACCCTGTTTCATTGCATCCCCTATCTGCACCCCTATTTCATGGAGGTCAGTAAAAGTAGACAGAGGTAAGACCATCATCTTTTGTAATAGTCTTGGTTGCAGATTACGGACCACCATTCTGATCTGGTCCTTTCAGCTGGCCGGACAGTCATCATAGAGGCCTTATCCCTCTATCGGGTGACAAAATCCGAGAAACCCTCCTTCACCTCCTGGCGAGTTGCTTCGAGATCACAAGTAGTGACCTCGATCTGAGTGTTATAGGAATACTGTGCTATGAAGGCCTTGGCCATCTCTTCCCAGTTTCTCTTCACAGTGTCTTCAAGTTTGGCATACCAGATGGCCACTATACCCGACAGGGTCCGGCCAAAGAGCAATAACTTCTGTAGTCCGGTGAGACCCATGGGTCGTAAGATGTCAGAGAATAGCCATAGATGGACCATAGGATCCCCGGAGCCATCAAATCAGTCTATATACGGCATCTTGAATCTGTCCGGCAAAGTCACTGCCGAATCAGTATAGCCATCTTCTATATCCGGGATTGAGTTCACACCTTGTGCTCGTTTAAAGAGCTTCTCCAGCTTACTCACTTTCAGTGCAGTAGGGTCGACCTCGAATTCAAACGGTGCCTCTGTCGGGTAAACCGGTGCCTTGGAGGTCTGAGGTGGGATATGATCCGCCTGAATGCCCGCATTTTCCTGGACATTGAATGTGATCCCGGGTGCTGGAATTCCCACTGGGGGGTGCATGGGATGCAGAGGCTATTGCAGGTAGTGGCTGTTGTTGTTGAAGCCTTTCTATCACCTCCGCTTGGTGGGCTATAACCTCGGCTTGGCGAGCTGTGGTCTCAGCTTGCCGAGCAGCATCTAGCTGTATGTTCTCAATAGTCTGCTGGAGTTGACGCAACATGTCTTCCATGTTGACTGAAGGACTTTGAACTATTGGAATTGACAAAAACTCTCTATCTAGAGTAGAAGTGGATGACTGGGCCTGACTAGGCACAGGCGATGTAAACAGTGACTGCTGAATTGGTGAACTCTGCCGAATCCTCCTCCGTCTAGTAACCGGTAGGATTGAAACAAACACTAGCTATCTCCTGACTAGTTCCCTAGATCTACAAATCCTTCTAACTTGGGTCCAGAGTGCTTGGGGGGTAACAGACTCGTTTGAAGCAATGGTGAAAGACTACCTTGCAAAAAGAAAATAAAGCAAAAGATAAACAAAAATCAGAAGCTGCACAGCACCTCGGCTTAGACAGAAACAACACATAGTTGCAATCATAAGCTGGATAACTGTACTCAAACACTGATTTCTGCCTCAAAACTGATACCCAGACTTGCAACTGATACATACATTCCTGCAGAGTTTCACTCTAAAAGCACGTATCAAGCAAGTGAGAGCCAAAACACCCCTATGATGGGGTAGGGTTGCCCTGTCCTAATTTCGTCAGGAGCTAGGGTTTCACTACGCAAACAAGCAGTTTCAAACAATCATGCATTCGGGTGAGCAACCTGTCCTAGTTTGGAATAGTCTCTACGGCTTCTGATATGTAACTAGGTTCATTGGTCAAAAAGGGTACCTCAGCAAGACTACCTAATATACCTCTCACACCTAACATCGAGAAGTGAAAGGAGGATCAAACGGTACAGTGGTAGTCCAGATCCAAGGGTTGTGTTCCCATCATGGCAGAGCCCGCAACCGGTCAGCCTTTTGGCAAGCTTTTCCAAGCGAGCCTCTGGCAAACCGTTCAGGAATAGCAGATGGAAAACACTGTGACTTAGGCACACCGATACAAATGCAAATGCAAAGAAACACATAAGTGTAGATAAAACAACATATCATGAGTTTGAGTCAAGTTCTCTAAATCCCCAACGGAGTCGCCAGAAACTGTGGACTCACCTTTTTTCGTGCCCCGCCTTTCGAAAAGGGTTTGAAAAGAAGGCCTCACAGTTCGGACTCCCACGATTCTGAATCTAATCCCACAAAGTGCAATGTGAAATTGATAATCACCAAAGAGTCCAAATCTGACAAACCTTTTTAGAAAATCGATTTTAAATCGAATAGTGCCAAAATTGAACTGCTTTTCTAGATACAGAGTCGCCACCTAAATATTTTGTTTTGGGAAAATTTAAGAAACCCTGTCTCGTGCCAAAGGCCACGTGTTCGTCATCACCAAAGTTGCCTCGGCTCGAGAACTTAGGTACGAGAGGAGGTCCTGAAATGAGCATCCCCGCTCGCCTGATCAAAGATCAGCCTCTACTAATCATGATATGTTCTTTTATAAACATTATGTGTTCTCGTTCTGGTTATTACCTAACATTACTATGTGGCGCACACAAGCAAGTATAGACTAGTAGCAAGACTTGGAACAATTCAACTCATGTTTGTTTTTTAAAATGGTTTGAATTTGCCACCCTCAAGTGGGCTTAAAGATGTGGTTTTGCCACCAAGCACAGCGGGCTTAAAACATGATTTGCTACAACAAAGTGGGCTTAAAACTTACATTCATTGAATCGTTCCAATTCAAACAACAAGCCTTCGTCCACAAGCATTCATGTAGTTAATCAAGTAAGCACATAGCTTCATGGAAAGCATGCGAAACATGGCAATCACACTCATGCAAGTATACTAAAGCATAAAAACTCACCGAGTACTCCAAGCCAAAACAAAAACTAGTTAGAAAAATGAATGATCCTAACTATGTTAAGTGTCTAATGTAACACATGCAATATGCAATTAATAGACTCGGCTACTAATATGGCATACGGATCAATTTGAACAACATGCGGTTAAACACATATTCAAATAAGATATTGAAATAACAATGCAGTTTGAATGATGCGCCGAGTCTCGGTGCATGCAAGACAAATGAATGGATGCAAACATGCGATATGCTAATTGAAAATGTCCCTAATCTAACCATCAAAAGCGATTAAATAAAAGGGAGAATGACGTGGGGTTGGAAGACATTCACATATGCACGCACATTTATTACAACATTATGCCCTCCTGAAGGAGGGTCCAATTGAATAAGCTAACTGGCTACGCCAATTATTACAACACGATAGGAATTAACTAACTTATTCTAAGCTAATTAAATATTACAAAACCGGAAGCGAATAACTAGTTACACTAACTAACTAATTACAACACTTGAAGCTATTCTAAGCTAACTAAAGCAATTGAACTAATTAAGTAGCTACCACTAATTGCTAAAACAAAGCAATGAAATGGCCTCGAGGGGCGAGGGATGCATGCATGCTTGGTTTCTCTACCCGAAAAGCCACTGCCTTGCCATTGAACGCCTATGTTTGCACATACTTGAACACCAATAGTGCCGCCAACTCCCAGAACACCTCTGCTCCCCTTTCCAATACACTGAGCAACTTTCTTCATTGATGGCCGGTCGGCTACTGTTGGTGGCCGGTCGGCCACCCCTTCCCTGAACTTCTTTTTTTGCTGCAACAGAGAGTAAACAAAGGCAAAACAATGTATTCTCAAGGAGTGTTTGTACTGTTACCCTCCTTATCATCAACAAAGCTCAAAGGAGTGTAACTCTCTGCCCTCAAACCATCAACCAAGCATTTTCCATGCATGATGGCTAAGGAACCAAGCTTGTACAAGCTTAATGAATGCACAAACAAGACTCAAAAGACCACCACCCGATCAAGCATGATCAAGGGTGATGGTGACGAAGGAAAGTGGCACATTTCATCACTTTGAGTATGAAATGTCCCATTTTCCTCGTGTTCGAATTAACGTCCGATTCGAACACATGCAATGCAACATGAAAGATACTTATCTTGCCTCTTTTACTTGCCATGTTTTGTTTACTCATTTTAGTTACCGATCTATTCTTTAATCGATTAAGTCCATTGATGAGTGTCTTCTAAAGCGAAAGAAGTGTCAACCAAGGGGTAGTTCAAGGCATGAGGGAAGCCGCATGCCGTTGGTAATGAACCCTCAAAAGAGGATTAAACCATTAAGCATGAGCCTCAACCTCAAGCTTAAGCAACCCTGGGGTTGAAACCACCCTCAAAATAAATGAAAAAGTAAAGCAAAGAGGGAGGTTGCAGAGATTTTAAGTGCTGGAATTAGGAATGAAAAAGCACTGAAGCATGCAACCAAGACACACAAATGATGCTCAAAGCCTAGAAACACTAAGCTAGTGAAGGAAATTGCACCACAACTACACAATACAAAGCTCAAATGACCTAAACAGCCCAAAACAAAGCTAAAGCAAGTCAAAACAGAGGCAAAAACATGCTGGACTAAAGCTAAGTTAGGCTAGAAAAACATGCTAACATGTGAAGCTAACTAGGCATGCAAGCAAGACACAAGAAGGGGAGGCTAACCCCTCCAATTTTGGACTTCAAAAGAAGGTTTTTGTCACTAAAAAAAACTCTGAATTTCAATGATTAAAAGGCCCAAAAAGTTTGATTTGAATGTGATGAAAATGGTGCAAAAGTCTAAACAATTAAGCAACAAGAAGGGTGGACTACCCCTTAACACAAGATAGACTCAAACCACCATTTTTGGGTTGGAAAACAGAACTTTTTACATGCCAAAACCAGCCTTGAAGTAGTAGAAAAAGATCGCAAAGCAAGTATGCACAATAAGCTTAAACAAGGTAAGTTCTATACCTTTGAAGCACAGTACAAAACAACCACAAATTCAAGCTCAAACCCTCTTCTAGAGCACCAACAAGACTCCAAGAAACCTCAGCTCCAAGGTGTTCAAGTTTGATTAAGGGTTGATGTGCAAAAGTGTAAAGAAACTAGACTTTAAGGCACAAAATAACAAGAGAGAGAGAGAGAGAGAGAGATATATATATATTTTTTGTCTAAAATGTCTAACCCCTCAAAATGGGAGAGGACACCCCTTATATATATAGAAAATCAAGTCTTGAGCTTGTATACATCATACCTTACACGTGTATGAAGATGCAGCTCAGTGAGCAACAGCTGGCACAGTTGGCAAACAAAATATCTGGAAAAAGAGACCAATGGCCGTCGGTCACCACTGGTAGCCGACATGCTCAAGCCATGGCCGATAGGTCTCAGGGTTGGCCGATAGGTCACCCTCCTCTCCAGGCAAGAGGCAACAAGCTCTTGGTCCAAAAACATGCACAAAACAGACAAGGTTTAGAGGCCTAAAGACAAGGCATTCCACCGAGGACTTCGGGCGCTCAAAATAAACACAAACAAGCACAATCATCGAGTGCACAAACGATGACGTCCAAGTCTTGAAGACGGTAAAAAATGGGGTGTCTACACCATCTCATAACATTCCTTACAATTGATCAATAACATCATATCTTATATTCCATTTATAATCGTGATCATACAAAAGATGACATATGCGTGTATACATTCATAATTCCTAACTCATGAATCTATAGTATATGACATGGTTACATGAATTAAAATAAAAGTAAAATTAAGTAATTATATGCCCTAATGACTACATTTTTCCAAGTCAATGCTTAGATACATCCAAATGATTTCAATTAAATACAATTAAAGCCCAAGTCTTATACAAAAATAATTATATCAAATAAAACAAAAGAAGCTCTTGGCTCTAAATCCTCCCGAGCTATGTCCTTGGTGGAGGCATATTATCAGCACTTGAAAGTTGTTTTCCACACAGGGTGAGCTAAAGCCTAGTAGGGATACTTTAACACAATATATGAATCTTAACAAAGTCACGAGGTGAATGCACATGCATGCCATTTAAATTTCACATTTTTCTTCTGAAAACTATGCAATACCAGATTATATATCAATTCATGAAAATAATCATTTTATAATAAAAAATAGGGTAGTGGATAAAAAATATTGGGAATTTCTAGGTACGTGTCAGCCAGTAAGCTATACAAGCATTACCAAAGCCATTTTACCAGTACTAACTGGAAGGATTGACATCTAGCCACATGGGTTTCTAGAATTTCACCAAGGATACACAGGCCAACATAACAACCACGACCACACCCCCTAACCAAATTCACTAAGGTATTCACTTATTTTTTTTTCTCAAAATAAAACATTTTCAATGTTTAAGTATGCAACAATGCTCAATGCAAGATGTATGAATGATTAGTTTTAATTTAGCTAATGCTCATGCAATTTCTACAATAATCAAATCTATCCTTCATCGATAGTCCAAAACAGATATTTCTATACAACAGATAATTTCCAACGAAAGATAAAATCTCATCATTTTCAAAATGTGAGTGATATTACGTATTCAACTCCTCTATCATCATCAACATATACATTGTTCTATTCTTACAAAACCCAATATCATTTTCCATTTTCTTTCACAAACCAAATATTCATAATATTAGAACAAAACCACCTTTACTTACAAAATCAATTTTAAGTAAAAAAATCCACCATTTTAAGAACTCATTTGAAAATCCCTCTTTTCAATTCAAAATCAAATCCTAGGTTTAAGCCAAAATCTCTAAACCACTAGATTCTATCAATAAACAAAAAACTAAGGTAAAAATCATACCAAAAGTTGAAGAAACCCCTACCCCAAGATTAGAAGGCAAGAGAGAGCAAGGGATAAAGTTTGGTGGAGCCGAAATCGATAACTCCTCTGATTAAAACAAAGCTCTCGACGTGCTCTACCTTTTTCTCCAAAGGGCTAGGGTGTAGAAATCAATAAGTTGGGAGTATTTGGAGCTTGAATGCAAGAACTAGAAAGAGAGAGTGAAGAACTAGGGCTTGGAATGTTTTTAGAGAGAGAGGGAAAGTGAAAAGTGACTTAGAAAACCCTTTTCCCAGATTGATATGTTCGCAGACCACTCAAGCGACCGAAACATCGCTTGAGCGTCAGACACAATAAGTGACACCACTCGAGCACATGATGACCCCCTTTTAGAAGTTCAGACCTGCAAAAGACCGCCTGGGCGAAGATACCTCACTTTCAGTAGTTTTGCAGATTGTAAAAGATCGCTCAAGAGCAGGAAAAACCGCTCGAGCAAACAGGTAAAAATCTGGGCAACAACTCTTTTGGAAAAATAACTCCTAATCTGTTTCAAACACAACCATAACTCCCAAATAATCTAACTCAACTATCATAAGATGAAAATGAAATGAATAATAGTTAAGGATATGGATTCTCGGATTAAAAAATAAGAAATGGGTTGGATCTAAATAGAAGCCGTTATAAATTTAACTATGAATATTTATAAAAAAAATTAATTAATGTGTAATTATTTTTGCAAAAATGTAGTGATGTGATATTTCCCTAAGAAAAAATATACAAAACAAACAATAACAATCATATTTCTGTCAGTCATAATATATAATCAGCAAATAGATAAATAAAATAAAATAGTGAATGAGAAACAAAATTAAATACGAGTAACATCTAGATTTGGACTAGTGAGATATGTTGGAGAGAGAGAGAGAGAGAGAGAGAGAGAGAGATAAAACTTGTATTTGAAAAATCAGCGATGACAAGGATTGTTTCCAGTGGATATAGCACATTTGGCATCACTTGATGGCAGGGACTAACAGATCGGTGGCGGTGGCGACGGCGACGGCGACGATTTTGAGTGAAAATAATGTAAGCAACAATAACGAATAATATTGAGGTTGTGGCAGTTGTGAGACCCCTAACTTTTTAAAACCCTATTAAGTCCCTTACTTTTAAATTATTTCTTTAAAATTGCTCAATTTCTTAATTAATTGCAATTTTAACACTGGGATCAAAATACATGCACCAACTGCAAACTCGCAAACCCTAATCGATTTTGATAACTTAAAAATCATTTCTAATACCCTAATACTGATTAATTGACTCCATAAACATAGAATTACCACTTGAAAACCCTAGGTTTTTCCGGTTTCTATCACGCTCGTCGGTTGATAGCCTTTTTATTTGAAACAAGAAATTCAAACTGAATTAGATTCTCTAACCCTAACTTAGTTAAATTCTACTCTAAAATAAATGTTCTAATTTATAAATTAAGGCCTTATCCCTCATATTTTACTTAAATCACAAATTGACCCCAAGTTAGTACCATTATATATATATATATATATATTTGTATCTCATGTTCATCAAATCTTTTTGTACACAATATCTATGGAACTTGTACACAAAATAAATAGGAAAATCTCCCAAATCTTGAGCACATGGCCAGCCATCATACCTCCTAGGCTATAATCATTGTCGTTTAGAGACAAATCCCTTGAATCATGGAAATAATTATGACTTTGGTACCAATTCTATATATATACATGTATATATCTAATGTACTTGTAACTAGAATAGATTAAATTAGACTTAAGCCTAACTAGATCATAATTAAATACATAATTAAGGTCCTAATTATCCATTATTCTATTTCATTTGAACTAAATACAACTCAATTCCATTACATTTCAACCAAAGGACATTTTAGACAATTCACACCATTTTTCCTATAAATACACCACCATCCTCCATCGATATGAACATCAAACACCACACCGACACACCCATACGGCATAGAGAGAGGGAGAGGAGTGGAGAGTGAGCTCGCGGGAGGGAGAAGAAATTGTGCAAACACTTCACTAGGCAATCAAGTAAGCCACAACACAACTCTCTCTTTTATTTTCCTTTTACAAATACATGTTATTAGAGGTTTTATATAATATTTTCAGATGTGTTATAATGGTGTTCATCTATTCAAAGTGGATGAATTGGGTTTCAATCATTCTTCTACTCATATTTCTGCTTAATAGATGCCAAACTACATTTTCTTCTCATGCCTCATATTTTTTTTAAAAGCATACCGTCGCTCTAAAAATCTAATTTATTGATACATTATTTAGTATATTTTCATCACAAAAGAAGTGAAAAATTTCCCTTAGTTGCCCTCTTTTCTCACAAATCTTCTTATTTTGAGTATTGTGTATGAAAAATCTATTTTACAGCTGTAGACAACCCATTTTTGACCGTCCTCAAGACTTGGACGTTGTCGTTTGAACACACGATGATCACCCATGCTCGTGTTCGTTTTGAGTTCCCGAAGGTCTCGACTGCGCGCCTTGCCTTAGGATCTCTCAACTTATTTGTTTTGTGCTTGGTTGTGGACCAAGGACTTGTGATTTTTGCTTTTGAGGGAAGAGGGTGGCTTGTTGGCCATCCCTACAACCAATCGGCTAAGGCATTGTGCTATCGGCCCATTTTTCTTGCCATCGGCCATAAGTGGTGGCCGATCGGCACACTTTTTGGTCGATCGACCATATTTTCTGGTCGAGACCTTTCCACCTGCTTTTGCAGATATTTTTGTTCCAGTTGTGACAGCTGGTGAGCACAATTCTCATCCTCCATACACGTGTATGCAGGGATTGCATCAAGACTCAAGCTTGTTCAACAAGCTTGAGAATTGAAATTCTATAAGAAAGGAGGCCCCTCTCCCTTTCCAGAGGTTATGAAAAATTGAGATACAAGATATCTCTCTCTCTATATATATATATTATCTCTCTCTCTCTCCATTTGCTCTTGTTTGTGCTCAAAAGTGTAAAATCTTCACACTATTGCACACAAGCACCTACTAGAACACCATCCTTTGGTGGCTGAGGTCTTGAGGAGTTGGTTTCAGAGTTTTTGGAGTGGTTTAAGCTCAGACAAGGTGCTGGAGTTGTGTTCTTGAAGGTGTTCTTCAAGGGTGAGAAACTAACCTTTTAATCCCTTATTTGGGCTTAAGCTTTTAGATCTATTTGCATGTTGATTTAAGCTTAACTTTCTACTATAAAAAGTTCTGATTTTTCATGCTTGTGATGTTTGTTTAAGGTCACTTTTGTGTTTGTGGTAGTCTACCCCCTTTTAGGCTTTGTTTGGCCTTGTTTTGTGCCTTCCTTTTTGAGCTTTTGGGGCCACCTTGTTTGGGCCTTCTCACCACTGAAATCCAGAGGATTTTTGGTGGTGGAAAGGTGGTTTTGAGGTCCCAAATAGGAGAGGGTCATCCCCTCTCCTCGTCTCTTGTATGATTGCATTAATGGCTCATAATAGTAGCATGCTTGCTTAGCTTGTTTTGGCTCCATTTCAGCAAGTATTTGGTGTTATTTTGCCATGCTATACCTCTGTCTAAGGTTGGTTTAATAACCTCTTGCATGCACCAGGCACTTGTAGTGCAATCTTCTCTAGTGCCTTAACATTCACCTTGCGTTTGGATCTTCATTCTTGCATGTTTTGGCTCAACTCAAAGAAGATTTTAGCCTTGTTTTTACCATGCTTAAGCTCTGATTTGTGTTGTCTTGATCATATATGCCATGCTTTGTATAGCCAATAGTGCATTCTAGCTTGTTAGCTTTGAGATTCCAAGTCACTAGCATGCATTGCTTAGACTATTCTCATGATTTGGCATCATTTCGTATGTGATTTCAGTCCATATAGTGTGGTCTTGTACTCACATTTGTCACCTTTTCCATGCATTGGGAGGTTTGTGTTTTATGCCTTAAGAATGGATCATTATGCATGCCATCATACTTAGGCTTTTGGGATGCCATCTCAGTGGGTTTTGGGGCTTATTTTGACATGCCATAACTCTGATTTTTATTGCTTAAGTCATGCCATGTTTAGTTTTAATAGGTGTAGTGTAATACCCCTTGTTAGCCTTGCATGCTTCATGCTTTTGGTCTTTTGTTCTAGCTTGTGTTGGCTAGGTTCAAGCATGCTTTTGGTCTTGTATTGACCTGCCTTGGGACTGTTTTGGTTGTCATTGGCCTTTTGGGGTTTGCTTTGTATGGCCGTGGTGTAAATCCCCTTGCTAGCTTCAAGCTTTGAGCTTTCTTGCATGCCATACTTGCATTGTCTGGTTGATTTGGCATCATTCCATGCTTATTTTCAGAGCTTATAGTGTTGTTACACTTCCACTTTTGTCACTCTTTGAGTACTCTTAAGAATTGTGCTCTTATGCCTAAGTGATGGACCAATATGTGTGCATGTTTGTTTTGCATTTTGGTGCCTTAGTTTTGGTGTTTTGGCCACTGATTTGGGCATGGCTGAGGTCTGTCCATTTTGGTTTAAGTCCATCTTTGCATGTTGTTGCATGCTTGTTAGATTGCATGTTGTTGCATGCTAGTTGTTTGCATTGTTGTTGCATGTTCTTTGCATGTTGTTGCATGCTTGTTTCTTTGTATGTTGTTGCATGCTTGTTGTTTGCATTGTTGTTGCATACTTGGTACATTGCATGTTTGCTTGTCTAGGTTACATTGCATTTGGCATGCTTTTGTTGCATTACATAGCTTCTCCATGTTGCATGCATTGCATTGTGTTTGGTTTGGGTGTTAAGCCAAACACGAGGAACGAGGGACGTTTCATACTTGAAGTGATGAAACGTGCCTCAATCCTTGGTCGCTGACCCTCTTGATCAAACATGATAGAGTTTAAGTCATTGAGGTGCTTTTGTGCATTTCATTCACATTGATTTGTGCGACTCGGCCTCTTTGGCCATCTTGCATCGAAATGTGTGATTGATGGCTCAAGAGTCGAGCACTACACTCCTTTGATAAGGGGTGTAGTTGTACAACATTTTCTTGCAAATGTATTGCCATGCCTCTGTTTGTACTCTGCTGCAGTAAAATGAGCAGTTTGCAAGAAGAGATGGCCGATCGGCTATCTAGTGTGCCGATCGGCTAACAATATGTGGCCAGTAGCCTAAAAAATGGTCGATGACCTTCATCTCTTGGCCGATGGCCTTACCTCTTGGCCGATGACCTCTCAGAATGTCTATGAGGTGGATCAGAAGTGTTTCAGAAGTTGGCACAATTTTTAGAATTCTAAAATAGTGCAAACAGAGGCAACATGAGGCATGGCAACGGATTTCCGAGCGAGGCGATCGAGCATGCATCATTCATTACTTCGAGGCGGAGCTTTGGCAGCTTGTTTTAGCTTCTTTCTTTTCTTACTTGGCTGGTTTTGTAACTTAATTAATTTTCTTAATTAGTTAAGGGTTTTTTAATAATTAATTAGCTAGGATAGTTAGTTAATTAGTTGGTTTGTATTATTTATTCGGACCCTCCGTCGAGAGGGCGAATTTTGTAATAAGTGTGCGTGAGTGTGTGAATGTCTTCCAACCCTACGTCTTTCTCCTTTTTACTTAACCGCTTACGATGGTTAGTTCTAGGTCATGTTTCGATTAGCATCCTTATGCTCGCATGTTTGCATTCATTCATCTGTATTGCATGCACCGGGCTCGGCGCATCATATTAACTGCATTGTGTTTCAATTCCTACTTGAATACATGATTATCAAATTGCATCTCATACGCCATTTTAGAATAGCCGAGACTATTTCTTGTTGCATTTTACATGTGTTGCATTAGCCATCTTAATATGAACTAGGATCACGCATTGATTACTAACTAGCTTTTGTTTTGGCTCGGAGTACACTGTAGGTGTTTATGCTTTAGCATCTTGCATGTATGTGATTGTTTCCATGAGACTAATTGCTTATGTGTTTGATTGCCTGAATACCTGTGGGTGAAGGTTGGATTGCTTGAATCGGAACAAATCATCGAAATGCGAGTTTTTAAGCCCACTTGAAAGTGGAAAAATCATGTTTTTCTAAGCCCACTTGAGGGTGGCAAAATCCATGACTTAGCCTACTTGTGAGTAGCGTCTTTAAACCATTTTCAAACAAACGAACATGAGATGTTTTGTTCCAACTTAGGCGATCTAGTCTATACTTGTATGCAGTGCGCATCACGTAGTAAGATTAGCTAATTAACCTGAATAAGAGCGCATGTGTTTTCAAAAACAAAATATCATGTTAGTAAAGGCCGATCTTTGATCGGGCGAGCGGGGGTGCTCATTACATGACCTTCCCCTCTCGTACCCAAGTTCCCGAGCCAAGGCAACTTTGGTGATGACAGACACGTGGCCTTAGGCACGAGTCAGGGTTTCCTAAATTTTCCGAAATAAAATATTTAGGTGGCGACTTTGTATCTGGCAAAGCAGTCCATGTTTGGCACTTCTCTATAAAAATCAGTTTTCGAAAACGATTTGCCGAATTTGGACTCTTTGGTGATTTATCAATCTTGCACTGCACTTTGCAAGATTAGATTCAGAACCTTGACATTGAGTTCGAACTGTAGTAGCTAATGAACAAAACGGATTCCGCGTCATTCGCGCGCGGAGCCGAGACGTTCGGGCACGTTTACAGTTTCTGGCGACTCTGCTGGGGATTTAGAGAACTTGACTCGAACTCATGATATCTTGTTTTGATTACACTTATGTGTTTCTTTGCATTGCATGTGCATTGGTGCGCCTAGGACACTGTGTTTGCCGTATGCTATTCCTGAACAGTTTGCCGGAGGCCCGCTTTGAGAAGCGTGCCATAAGGCTGATCGGTTGCGGGCTCTGCCACGATGGGAACACAAATCCCAGTTTTTACTGGGGTACCCTTTTTGACCATTCGACCTAGTGCATATCGGAAACTGTAGTGACCATTCCAAGCTAGGACAGGTTGCTTACCCGATTATAGGTTGTTTGAAACCGCTGTGTGCGTAGTGAAACCCTAGCTCCTGACAAAATAGGACAGGGAAACCCTACCCCTCCATAAGGGTATTTTGGTTCTCACTTGCTTGTTATGTGCTTTTAGAGTTGGCCTCTACAGGAATGCATGTATCAGTTTGCAAGTCTGGGTATCAGGCTTGCAGGCATTAGCATTAGTATTTGGGGAATCAGTTTTACCTGCGGGTATCAGATTCAGATTTGGGGCAGTGATTTGGGAATAGTGATCAGTGGTTGAGAACAGTTTTTTCTGCTTGTGTTTGCCAACTGTGTGTTATCTTATTTAAGCCGTTATGCTGTCCGTTTTTTTGTTCATTGTTTCCTTATTATGCTTTATTTATCTTTTTGCAAGGTAGTTAAGTACCATTGCATCCGACCAGGCAGATATTCCCCGAGCACTTTGGGTTAGAGGTCGTAGACTTAATCGATCCAGGGATCTGATAGACGGATAAGCAGTGTTCCTTTCTTTACCCCCAGTTACCAGACGGAGGTCAAAAAGGCGCAGTGTATCGGTACAGCGATTGCCAGATCAGTGGTCTACCTCACCAATGAACAGTCAGGCTGAGGTCTCAGTTTCTACTACAGGGACAGATATACTGGTTGTTCAGATAGATCAGCACAATATGGCAGGTATAGAGGAGATGATGCATCAGCTCTAGGAGAGTATGAAAACCATGCGGCAGGACGCTGCCCGTCAAGCCGAATTTGCCGCACGCCAGGCCAAGGTTATGGCACAATAGGCAGAGTTGATTGCTAGACTTCAGCAACAACAACCACCGCAGCAAGCCAGAGCATCTGCTTCGCACCAACCTCTTCCCCCACCAAGAATTCCAATACTTAGGGAGACGGCACACGTCCAGGACAATACGGACGTTCTAACAGGGCCGATTCCGGCCCCAATCCTACCCCAGCTATCCAAAGCACAGACCAACCTAGGGGATACGCCGTTTGAGTTCGAGGTGGATCCGACGGCACTAAAAGTGAGCAAGCTTGAAAAGCTTTTTAAGAAGTCTCAAGGAGTAAAGTCCATTCCAGATATTGAGAATGGGTACACCAACTCGGCCGTGACTTTACCGGATCAGTTTAAAATGTCGCACATAGACCGTTTCGACGGGTTTGGAGATCCTATGGTGCATTTGCAGCTATTTTCGGACATACTAAGGCCGATGGGCCTCTCCAGATTGCAGAAGCTTTCTCTGCTTGGCCGGACCCTGTCGGGTGTAGCGGCCATTTGGTATGCAAAACTGGAGGACTCTGTCAAGAGGAGTTGGGAGGAGATGGTTGAGGCCTTTATAGCTCAATACTCGTACAATACTCAGATTGAGGTCACAACTTGTGATCTCGAGACCACTAGGCAGGAGCCAAAGAAGAGCTTCTCCGATTTTGTAACCCGCTAGAGCCAAGGCCTCGATGATGACCATCAGACCAGTTGACAAGGACCAAATACGGATGTTTGTGCGTAACTTCCAGCCCAAGCTCATGCAGAAGATGATCGTCCTCCCCCTCTCCACCTTTGCAGATCTACATGAGATAGGGGTGCAGATCGAGGATGCGATGAAACAGGGCCTCATTGATCATGAGAGAGAGCAGCCCAAGAGGGCATTCAACCGCAGTACGAATGCAGGCACAAGCAGTGTTGCAGCTGCTAGATCTTCAGATGTGGGAATGGTCACCACCACCACCCCAAGAACCCTTGCAGCTACACCATTCACCGGTGCATCCAGAAGTAGCTCACAAACAACCAAGTTTTCACCCCGAGGCCAGAGAACCTTCACCCCACTATACAGGTCTTTGTCCAAGGCTTTGGGGGTTTTGATCAGGAAAGGGCACTTGAAGCCCCTAGAGTCGCGACCATTGCTAGAAAAACTTCCTCCCTCCCACAACCCAGCTAAATACTACACGTTTCACCAACAACATGGTCATGACACCGACCAATGCTATAGATTGCGTCATGAGATTCAGGATCTCGTTGACAATAGGGTAATCGTGCCTCCGGAGAAACCGAATGTCACAACCAACCCTCTCCCACCACATAACCAAGCTCTACCTCCCAAACGCATCAATCTGATCCAAACTGGGGTTGTGTCATACGACCCTAGCATATATATCACCCCTTCCCACCTACCCAAGCCGGAGGTGTTCATTCCTGAAAGCACCGACTTGTGCATGATGGACATCTCCCAAACCCAACCAGAAACAGTAGTGGTGACTATCGAAGATGGAATTAGGTCGACGGTGGGGGCAGATGGGAATGATCATACAGAGCCTGAGGGGTCTGCAAGCTTCAAGTACAACCCGAGCGGTTACATCACACCAGCAGATCAGCTTGAGCCAAGGGTGGAATTGCCAGTGGGGGCAGAGATTTGTATAGTTCGAGAGGATGGACCTAATCAGGGGCTAGATGACCTAGCGGATCTGGAAAAGGACATTGCTAACATTCAGTTTTTCAATGAACAAGATCTGGGAGACGTGACTGTCAATTGGTTTGGTTTGGAAGGGTCAACAGAAGCTACTGGGTGGTTCAACGACGAGCCGGATGTTATTGAGCAGCCTCAACCAGAACAGGGTCCGTCAGGGACGGGGACATCAACAGTGGCCGGAAGGGCCGAGAATCAGGATGCACCGCCGGAGAACATCGGTGTAAAGAATTTTGCTCAGAATACGGGCAGTTTGGGTACGGAAGAAACTGAACAGCAGGCTGTACTGAAGCAGTTTGAGCGGGAAAGGATCGAGGATTCTGAGAGGACTAGAAAGGCCAAAGCCCCTGCGGGGACAGAACGTGCTGTGAGCACAAGAATGGAACGTGCAGCGGGCATAGGAACGGAAGGTGCTGCAGGCACAGGAATAGTTGTAACGGAGCCGGATAGGTGTCTGTCGGCTGTCGATGGAATGTGGTGGGAAGATAATGACCTATGTCTTGCCCACACCGATGAAGATTGGGGGTAAAGCCAGCCGGATGATACTTGGTACGTTGGCAAAGTAGACCGCATGACTAGGAGGGGGCGATATTTCAAGCCCCCACACTTAGACCAACCAGAGGCATCCGAAAAGGACAAAGAGGTAGACAAGTAGAAAGAAAAACTACTCGAAGAGAAAGCTGTGCTGAAACAGCTGAAGAGGATACAAGCAGACTTCTCCATCTGGGGACTGCTAATGGCCTCAAGAGTTCATCGACAAGCTATCCTTTCTGCAATGGACAAGGCTAAACTTTCAATAGATACCACGCCTAAGCAGCTGGTAGGACTGGTCTTTCTGGGAGGAGCTTCCCCGACGTTGGCCATCACTGACAAGGAGCTGCCGCCTGAGGGCGTAAACCACAACAAACCTCTCCACATCTCTATGGAATGTAGAGACAAATGGGTACCGGTGGTTCTTGTCGACACAGGATCCACTATCAACGTGTGCCCATCGAGGACGGCATATGCAATCGGGTTGAAGCCCGCGGATTTTGTGCCAACTACCCAGGTGATAAGGGTCTATGACAATACGAGTAGAGGGGTGATGGGGACAGTGAAGATTCAGACTCAGGTTGGTCCAGGACAGCAGGATATTGACTTTCATGTCTTGGACGTTCCCGTAACCTTTAATTTACTCCTAGGGCGGCCGTGGCTGCACCAGGTGAAGGCGGTCTCTTCCACCCTGCATCAAATGTTGAAATACCCCCACGGGAAAGGGGTGGCTATTGTTTTTGGAAATTCTTCAATCCATCCGCCGCCAGAAGTGTCTACACCGGTTCTGGAAATCGAGCACGACACGGAGGATGTGTTCCTGTCAGGATTTACCCTAGTCGAGGCCCGGGTCGTACAAAACATTTTGGCTGTTGATGAGGGGCTATATGTCAGCGCGCAGTCCGTGTATCTCATGAACAAGCTTCAACACATCCTTGGGATGGGACTAGGAAAAAGTGGCTGGAAAGGCATTACAACATCGGCCGAAGTGCTGCACAACCCGCATACCTTTGGCTAAGGTTATCTGCCTACCAAGGAGGACTGGGTGAGGAAAGGCAAAGAGATGGCTGGAAGAGCCAGAGCCAAGCAGACCGGGAAGCATTATGAATTGATGCATCCGCCTATCCAGGGCACCCTAAACGGACGCTTTGTCCGGGAGGGGGAGGACTTCCTGTTCTGCGGCTTCCCAGAGCCATGGCTAAACCTAGAGAAAAGGCGTCTGCCGGGGTTTGAGATTTTCTTCGACTTATAGTTGTCCAGGGATGATGTTACCGAAGAGCAGACAAACCCACCAACTAAGGCTGAGCAGTATAAGGAAAAGGATTCTGAGAGCATCGAGATTGAAATGGGGGTCGCACTGGCTTGTCTACTTTCAGATCCTCCGATCGTACATGAGTGCTTGGAGGATGACCTCTCAGTGTCTATGATTGGGAATGAAGCGGCTATGAGCCCATCTTCAAACATTCTGGATGCGTCCATTGCACCCTCCCTCGTTTGGCAATACGAGAAGGGATTTCTATCGAGTAGCACCAGGTCAGGTAATGAGCCGGAATCTGATTCCACTGAGTCTGTGGAGTCGGAATCAGGTTCCAGCTCGTCTAAGTCTGAGTCTGGTATTCCTGGGGTGACAACCCGGATGCCACAGTCTTGTCTAGGTCATCTTTTTCTTTTTCCATTAAGTCTGTTGTAATAGAGGAATCAGGCGACTTGGAAGTGATTAATGAGAATGGAATGGCTGTGGCCTTTGAGTATTTTTCTGTGCCTTTGATTTATTGTATTAATCAGAACTTTCAAAATTTCGATGAAAACGACGAGGAAGAAATTTCTCCGGTTTTGAAATATTTGCTAGATCAAGAGCATGAGAGGTTTGTAAAACCGCTTGTTGATGAAATCACCCAAATTAATGTTGGTACTGAGAAGGACCCGTGGCTGGTCCAGATCGGGTCCACGTTGTCTTCGGAGGAGCGCGAGCGCTTAGTCGCTTTATTAAAAGATTTCAAAGATGTTTTCGCATGGTCCTACGAAGACATACCTAGAATTGATCCTGAGATTGTACAGCATCGGATCCCTCTTGACCCGGTGGCCCGACTTGTTAAGCAGAAGCTCAGAAGAATCCACCCGGACTGGGCTATCAAGATCAAAGAAGAGGTCACCAAGCAAATTGATGCAGGGTTCCTGCTGGTATTTGAATACCTAACTTGGTTGGCCATTATAGTTCTGGTGCCGAAGAAGGATGGCAGAATTCGAGTATGTGTGGACTTCAGGGATTTGAACAAAGCCAGTCCGAAGGACGACTTTCTTTTGCCGCATGTCGACGAATTAGTGGATTTCACTACTGGGCATGCATTGCTCTCATTCATGGATGGGTTTTCTGGCTACAATCAGATATTGATGGCACCCGAAGACCAGGAGAAGACCTCTTTCACCACCCCGTGGGGGACCTATTGTTATAGGGTGATGCAATTTGGGCTAAAGAATGCTGGGGCTACATATCAACGGGCTGTGACCACGATTTTGCATGATATGATCCATAAGGAGGTTGAGGTGTATGTGGATGACATGATTGTCATGTCCAAGGAAAGAGAAGGCCACTACACTGCCTTGCAGGAATTCTTTCAATGGATCAGGGAATACCGGTTACGGTTGAATCCTCAGAAGCGTATGTTTGGTGTTACAACAGGGAAAATGCTAGGGTTCTTGATCACACAGAGAGGTATCGAGGTCGATCCTTCCAAAATCAAGGCCATCTTAGAAATGCCACCACCGAGGACTGAAAAGGAGGTGCGAGGCTTTCTGGGTAAAGTGCAATTCATAAGACGGTTTATTGCCAAAATTAACCTTGACTTGTGAACCACTCTTTGGTCTCCAGAAGAAAGGAAATAAGTTCCAATGGGACGGCCGATGCCAAGCTGCATTTGAACAGATCAAGCAATATTTACATAACCCACCTGTGTTGTCACCGCCAAAGCCAGGGAAACCGTTGATTCTGTGTCTTTCAGTGACTGAAACTACAATGGGCTGCATGCTAGCACAGGAGTCTGAGGACAAAGTGGAAAGTGCTATCTACTACCTGAGCAAGAAAATGCTGGATTATGAGACTCGTTACACTCCGCTGGAGAAGGCTTATCTGGCCTTGGTATGGGCTACCAGGAAGCTGCGGTACTACCTGTTAGCTCACTCTGTAACACTGGTTTCGAGATTAGATCCCATCAAATATCTCTTCGAGAAACCAGCACTTACGGATAGGCTAGCCCGTTGGTTGCTTCTGCTTTCCGAATTCAATTTGAAATATATGACGCGCAAGTCAGTGATGGGGAGAGCGGTAGTGGAGTTCCTAGCTGATCACCCAGTGGAAAGGGATGAAGCAGTTGAATACCTATTCCCAGATGAGGCCATTCTGCATGTCGAAAAAGAAACCTGGACGATGTATTTTGACGGAGCGTCAAACCACTACGGGTATGGGATAGGGGTGTTGCTAATTGCACCAGACAATTCCCTCATACCGTTAGCATTCAAACTCTGGTTCAAAGTCTCGAACAGTGAGGCAGAGTATAAGGCATATATTGCTGGACTAGAAGCAGCTCTGGAACTAGGGGCAAAACGGTTGGATGTCATCGGGGACTCGAACCTTGTTGTATCTCAAGCTAAAGGAGATTGGAAAGTCAAGGAAGAAAAGATGAGAATCTATCAACAGACCTTGGACGTGCTGATTCCTCAATTTAAGAAATTGAATTTTGCTTATCTATTAAGAGAGAACAACAGGTTTGCTGATTCACTAGCAGCTTTATCTATTCTGATAGACATCCCTTTTGGAGTCCGGATGCGTCTGATCATCATCGAACAGAAATTTGTACTGGCCTACGAGCTGATTGCTGCCATAGATGAGATTGAAGATGAGAATCCCTGGTATTACGATGTCTGGAACTTCTTGGAAAAAGAGGCGTATTATAATAACCCTGATCCACAATTAGCCACTAATCGGTAATTAAGGATGTTAATGAGAGGATTAAAATAAATTATGTGTTTATTATGTATTTTGCTTGATATTTGGCTTTCTATCTATTACTTGTAGAAATATCTGTTTGGAATTCCGCTTTAATATGTAAATTGAAAGCCTTATCGGCATTTGAATTCGGAATTAGTTACGTTAATGTGTTATTTAGAATTTTTAGAACCTTTTGGCAAGCTTTATTAAAAATTGATTCAGAACGATTCATTAAGTTGCGTTTGGCAAGCCTTATGTTTTAATTAATGTATTTTAGCCTCATAACTATATATGCATCACATTTAGCTCATTTAAGCTCATTTCTTTCATTTCCCCTTAGTGCAAAAATCTGAGAGTTTGTTTTAGAGAGACAGAGAGTGCAATTCTAGAGAGAGAAAGGTAGAGATTAAAGAGAAGTTGAAGGCTATAGCTTGAATTGATCAAAGATTGTGCAAATATCTAGCTATTGAAGACTCTAGGTAAGATTACAACCTCTAGATTGTGTAACTAAGTCATTTAACATGAAATTTCTTCAAGATTAAGAGTTTGAATGTGTACATTGAGCTTAGAATAAAGATTTGAGTTGCAATTCATGCATGCATGTGCATTTTCTCACAAATTGAGCATGAACTCCAAGAATTCTCTCATGCATGTTTGAAATTCATCTTGATTATGGGAAATCTTCAAGTTTCAAGTTGTTTTGTGGTGTTTGATCATGTTTTGAGAAGTTTGATATAAGAAAAATCCATGCATGTTGTGTTCATACACATTCTTGAAGTTTAAGTTGAAATTAGGAACTTTTGGCAAACCCTTGGGCCATAATTTTATGAAATGATCCTAAATTCTTCATGTTTTACAAGTTTACTTTGTGATCTCAAGTTTTGGGGCCCAAGAGATGTGTTTTGGATGGTGGAATTCAAGTTTTCAACTTGGGAGGTCAATCTGGATTTTTCAGAAATTTGACCCAAGCTCGAGCGGGGACTTTTACGCTCGATTGTGAACCCTGAGTACATGCACCGCGCTCAAGCGTGGGTCGAGCACCCGTCGAGCGTGAAAACCTTGCATCCAGTACTTTTTGAGTTTACAGTCCGCTTGAGCGGGGAAAGCCACGCTCGAGCGGAGCCTTCATTGTCTCCATGTCCGCTCGAGTAGGGAAACCCACACTCGAGCGTAGACCTCATTTTTAGAAAATTTGACTAAGTGTTCCAATTCATGTTTTGGCATCCTCATTTCATCTTAGGCATTCTTAAGACCTAATTAAGCTTTGATATGAGGTTATGAATTAGAAACACACTAAGTGAAGAATGTACTAAGTTATGAGATTCAAGAGTGTGTTTTAAGAAATGTGTTAAGCAAGAAACCTATGTAATAAGAAAGTTAAGTTATGTTGGCCATGTGTATGTGTAATAATGAGATATGTTGTGTTGTGTACCTTTGTGTTTGTAGGTCAATGTCTGAAGATTGATTAACCGTTTGCGAGAACCGCTGTGAGTAACGTTATCGTAAAGATACGTTCATATGAATTATGTTCCAAACGAAATATGTTAAGCTATGATTTCTGAAATGTTATCTGTTTACGTGAACGAACATTCTAAGTTTGAAATCTATTATGCCATCCATAGATAGTCCCAAGTCATAGGGGACGACATGAAAATGCGGGTCCATGACATACAAGTTTACGAGATCTCGTTAGCCACTTCATTGTGGTGATATGTGTTTAATCGGTATCCGGAACCGATTACTCTAGTCAGAAGACGTTCTGTGATGTGTTCTATGGGATGTACCATTATTATGTTCTGATATGAGAATGATTATGCTATGATCTGTTTTTCGCTTATGATATGTTCGGATTTCGTTCACTAACCCCTTTACCTTAATGTTATTCATTGGGCTTTAGCTCATTGTGTGTATATATATGTATAGGTGAGCATTCTGGAGCCCAAGCCTGAAGGCTTTTGTCTGGATTTGTGTTCTGTTGTCAGCCAACCATTGTACCTCACGTGGAGGTTCCCAAAGCATCATGTGTTTAAGTTCTGTGGTTTCTGTTTATTTAAGACTTGATTTGATGTCGTTGGCTGTACTTAAAATACTGTAATGTGTGTGGGTATATTGTATGGTTGACTTTTGATTATGTATATAAAGTTTTAAATATTCTGTTCATGTAAATCAGCACAGCTCATTGGACAACTATATTTATATATTTGCTTTCGCTAGCCCCTAAATCTTGTTAATCTGTTCAGAGGCCTTCGGTAGTCCAAAGATTACTGGCTGGTTACGATGCTAAACCTATAGGGGCAGGTTTGGGTCGTGACACGTATCCACCAGGGGCAGATGCCAAAGACAAGAGGGAAATTCGAAGAATGGCTACTCAGCTCATCGTCTGCGGGGGAAAACTGTACAAGAGAGGTCATCTCGGGATGCATAAGCTGTGTGTTGATGCTGAAGAATCCAAGCGCCTGAGGGAGGCCATCCATGGAGGAGAGTGCGGAGCGCACATGAACGGGGTGATGCTAGCCCGGAAGATCCTTAGACAGGGTTATTATTGGTCCACCATGGAGGAGGATTGTATTGGTTTTGTCCGGCGATGCCACAAATGCCAGATCCATGCAAACCGCATGAACATTCCGCCGTCGAAGCTGTACAACATGACTTCGCCATGGCCGTTTTCAGTCTGGGGGATTGATGTAATCGGGGCTGTCACTCCGAAGGGGTCCAATGGGCATGAGTTCATGTTGGTCGCGATAGACTATTTTACGAAGTGGGTTGAGGCCCAATCTTATGCGGTGTTGAAGGCATCGCATGTTGCAAAGTTCATCAGGAATAACATCATCTGTCGCTATGAGGTCCCGAAAGAGGTTATTTCAGATAATGGTTCCCACTTCAAGAAAGAGGTGATCGACTTGTTGGACAAGTACTACGTGGCTTTTCATAAGTCATCTACATATCGGCCGTAGACCAATGGGGTAGTTGACGCCGCCAACAAGAACATCAAGCACATTTTGCAGAAGATGGTGGAAACCTACCGAGACTGGCCAGATAAGTTGCCATTTGCTCTGTGGGGCTACCGGACTTCAATTGGAACTTCTACTGGAGCAACTCCCTATTCCTTGGTCTATGGGATGGAGGCTGTTCTGCCTATCGAAGTTGAGGTTCCGTCATTGCGAGTATTGGCTGAGTGTCAAATAGCTGAGGCAGATTGGCAACAAAGCAGGTTTGAAGAACTCATGCTCTTTGATGAAAGAAGGCTGAAAGTACTGTATCACATTCAGGGTTATCAATGAAGAATTGCCAGGGCTTTCAACTAGAAGGTTAAGTCCAGGAATTTGAAAGAAAGAGATTTGGTGCTCAAAGACAACCGAGCTCCCATCCACGACCCTAGGGGCAAGTTCAGACCCAATTGGATTGGTCCTTACATCATCAAGTCTATCTGGTCGGGTGGAGCTGTCGTTCTGATAGACCTAGATGGCCTAGAGTTCTCCTAGCCGATCAACATGGACAAGTTGAAGAAATACTTTCCCTGAGTGGCTCGCTAGGCCGAAAACCTGAAAGGGCGACCTAGGCAAAAGTTAGAGCATGAAAATTTTGATACTATAAAAACTGAGCTCGCAAGGTTGAAAACCCAGAAAGGGCGGCCTTGGCAAAAGTTAGAGTGCAAAAGGAGAGTGTTAATACACAAGTGAACCTGAGCCGAACTACGTAAGGCTTGATTCCCATCTTTGGGATACGTAGGCAACTTCATCTTGAAGTCCAGCCATAAACACTTCCCCGATCAACTTTGTCCATGTGATCATGTTTGGTCATCTTTGTTTATTCTGCATTCAAGAGCTTGGTTGTGATCTCCAGTCAGTGCTATTTAGACTAGGGGCAACTTTCCAATTACTGGGATCCGGGGTTGTACATCTCAGTGATAGATCTCGGGCATGTCCAGTTGTGATCCATATCGAAAATGGTTTGAAAAGTTTTAATAAAAGTTGATTTCGCTCAAATTAATCTTTTTACGACTTAGACCATTTTTGGACCAAACGGAAAATTTTCAGTACCCACAACCTTCAATTACATTGATTTCAATACAGAGTTCTCCTACTCTTGAATACAAATTGAAGTTGCTTTTTATTACATTCATAAAGAAAACTTGAAAATACTGATTAAAGCAAATAAATTTAGGGCATAGTCAGGAGTTCCTACGTCCCCTCCAGAGCTTGTGGAAGCTTTTGATGCCAAAGTGGGCCCAATCCGCGCCTTCTCATCAAGCCAAGCTATGCACTCATCAGAAAGGGTGCAACTGAAAATGGGAGCGGGGGCCAGAAGGTCTCTCGTCCTCCATACCGTGGCATACCAAGCTAGCTGCGCGCCTCAGACCAAAAATGTAGCAGGGTACTCTATCCCCTCTACCGGGCATGTCTGATCATGTCTAAACCGGCGCCGGAATCGGAATGGGAAGTAAAAGACACAGTGTGTCAGGCCAATTAATTGAATCCCGGGCTGGCGAGTCATGCTATAGCTCATCGCCGGTAAATTGAGCCAGGGGCAGCGCCAAGCAATGTCTGTAGCAGACAAATTACGTATCCAGTCGCTCCACCATCCCTTATCAGGGGCATCGACTAGACGTCACCGAAAGAAATAGCTGCGTGTTGAATATGCTGGGCATGAGTCCACAACCTTCAATTTATCCATCAACCATATCTGGGGAATGATGAAAAATGAGAGATTAAAGAATAGAGAGGTGTACGTTGAGAGAAAATGTAAGAAAAGGGTTTTGAGAGAAAAACTGAGCCTGAGGGCCGAGTGATGTGAGAAATATATGTGAGATAGGGTAGGAAACATTACCTGCAATAGTAGTGGACTCCCCGTGAATGTAGTCGTCTCCCGGCGATGAAAAGCGTCCAAACCCATCAATGTCTCAGCTAGCGTCATGGCGATGCAGCTCTTGCCCTCTTTTAAGCCCTCGGCAACCTCAATCAAACGAGTGCTAAACCCACCGAAGCCTGGATAAGCAAGAAATGAGACAGCATGCACAAGCAAAGCGCATGTCGCCGATAACCCTGCCAATGATGATCGTCGCAGTCACCGGCATCAGAAAAACGACGAATCAAGCTCGGAATGTCCAACTCTCTGTCGTGAATCAATGACCGAGCGTCATGCAAAGTAAGGCCGCACATCCGTCCTAAGGCTTGGACGTGGCCAAACCGGAGCTGAGGCAAGATTTTTTCATCGCGCTCGGATTTGATTAAAGCTTGGAAATCCTCGAAAGTAGGACACATCACTTGTCCGCCAAAGCTAAAGACATGTGTTACCGGATTCCAAAACCTTGCCGCGGCATGGAGGAACCGAAAACGCACTGGGGTGCGACTCAACGTGAATAGTGCATTTATACCGAAGCCCCGGAAGTTCAGCTTTTCCGAGCCATCCAAGGTGGCAATCCAATTTGTGAGATTTTGGACAAGAAATGCTTCCATTTGGTGCAAAAACTAAGCTGAAATGGGGAAAACTACGAAGCTGGGGCTTCTGTAGAAGATAAGGTGTTGAGTGGAAGACAGGTGGCAGCATTCTGGAGGATCTTGCCATTTTTGGCCGATCGGCCAAAAAGAGTGCCGACTGACCATCTTTTTTGGCCGATCGGCTAGTAATGATGGCCGATGGCCATTTCTTATAGCCGATGGCCTCTCACATTGGCTGATGGCCTTTCCTTTTGTTCTCTGAGCTGTCTGTGTGTTGGAGATGTTGAGAACTTGTGACTGGTTCCACTTTAAATGCCTTTCGGTGATGATTTTGCGAAGTCGCGCCTGTGTCACTTCAATTTGTTTATCGAGTTGTTGTACTTTTGATTATCGAGTTGTATTTCGTGTTCTTTAGTCCTTGTCTTGCTTATCGAGTTGTATTTACATTTGGTTAGCTTGTCAAGTTCTTTGTTTTGCTTATCGAGTTGTTTTGTTGTTAGTTGGTTCACTACCTGATTAATGCAATTCGTGTGTTTAGTTTTTGAAACGAAGTTCAATCTCATTTACATTGTTATGTAATGTGATGCGATGCGATGCGATACATAGAATGTACAAACATAACACTTTTTCAACAAAAAGAGCTGTTTCATTCCATCATATTTTCTTTTGCAAAAATACATAGTTTTGAAGAAAATAAAACCTGCCTGAGGTAGTACAATGTGCAAAACTGCCAGTAAAAAGAAAAATAAAGCAAAAAAGAGAAAAACAGCAAATTGTCTGGATCGGCGCCAGTCACCTCAAGCGCGGGAGTCTGTCCTCGTCCTCTTCCTAGACAAAGGTCCAGGATCGCCGCCGTCATCTCCGCTGTCTGAGCCATCTCCAGCCTCGCCCTGAGACGACGCTACCTCCTCGTCAGACTCATCATCGTCTAGGGTAGGCTCCCGTGAGCTGCTCTCGACACGAGCACGCCTATGTCTGCCTCGGCTGTGTATCGTCATCCCCCATCTAGCTCCCTCTGCTGTTCTGGGAGGCGCTGAAGGTCCTGCTGGGACACCTCCTGCGGTCGATATCTGGAATAGGGCCTGAAAGGAACAATTTGGCAAATGCATCAGTTATGCTATGCAAAGTCAAGTATAGATACCAAATACAGTGTATGAGTACAGTGTATGAATGTTGTGAGTACTGTGTGAATGCCGTGAGCAGTATATGAGTACCGTATCAGTGTTGTGGGCAGTGCGTGAGTTACAGTGTATCAGTGCTGTGAGTGGTATATGAGTGTTGTGTATCAAGTGTTGTATTGATAATGTGATGAATCAGATTATGTATGGAACATAATGTGCAAGGTTTTCGGGGCTGAGGTTGGAAGAACTTACCGGAATACCGTAAATGGTCAGTAGGTCTATGCTCCTCCGCAGCATCCCCATCACTGAGGCCGTCAGCTCCAGAGACTGTCCAGTGTACTCTATTGAAGCCTGCAAAAGTATTGAAGTCATTAGTATTCTGCGGAATATCAAATGAAATGAAATGACTGTATATAATGAAAAGTATAGCACGTACCGGGGTCGAGCCGCGAACTTCGACAAGCTCATGATCAGCCAGAGGAAGAGCGATGGGTATCTGGAAAGTCTCCCCACCCTATCCTCGGCATGTCATGGTGGTGGGCAGCTCTGGCCACTCCACGCTCCGTCCCCTCCGGGACCGACTCCTGTTACGGGCCTGAGTCACCCTCGGTGCTCTCCCTCTCAACTCGGCGAGCACCGATCAAAGGCCGCATGAGATAAGTCTGGATAAACTCGGTGTAGTGGCCCTCATCTCTGAAGAAGTCAGAGTCCTAGCCGATCGTGTAATCCATCATGTCCTGCAGGGTGTACCTCTCGGTGGCCCTTGTATAGGTAGGAGGTGGCCTTGGGACAATCTGCTCAGGCAAACCGAGGGTCTGATGCAAAAAGCGCTCCCCAAAATACCATGCCCGGTAGACCGGACCCTCCAACAAAATTCAGAACTGGGCAGTCTCCCGAGCACTTGCATACTGGTCTCTCACTGCATCCAGCAACACGGCCCAGGGCTGCCAGGTGATCTGCAAATGACAGGATATACAGTTTGTTATCTGCTATCGAAAGTACAATGCAAAGCGAAGCTTAAATAAACTGTAATGTTTGAAATACCTCTGCGGCGGTAATGGTGTCGAAGTATCTGCGGAAGAACAGGAAAGACTCCCGCGGTCTCCGCTCGCACCTCACATCGTATCGATGAGAATATGGAACCGTAGGGGGTGTCTCTACATCCGGTACTGGGGCAAGCCTCGGAAAGCAGGCATACACCCACAACTAAAGAGTGTAACAGGGTAACAATGAGTATGCTTATCAGTAAGGCAGTATGCAGATAAAGCAGAAATCAGAGAACAATGTGCAGTGTATTGTATGGTGTGCAGTGTACAGCCAGTGTAAAGCAGATTGCATGTGTGTAGTGTACAGCCAATGTAAAGCAGATTGCGTGTGTACAGTGTGTGTGGTGTACAGATAGTGTAAGGAAGAACCGTAAAACAGAAAGGGAAAATGTACCTCCCAGGCTCGCCAATAGCCTCCGAGCAGTTATGGCGAGAGGAGGAGCTCATATATCCATAAAGCGTGGCCAAGCTTGCGCCACACCAATCATAGCGACGGATCCTGGTCATGTCCACCAATGCGCTCAACAGATATAGGGCAACAATGTTCGCCCGGTCGGCGAATAAGGTGGTGCCCAGCACGAACATGATGAATCCCCAAGCGTACTGCTCCACCTCCTCATGGGTTGTCGACATCTGTATCCGAAACTGGTCCTCAAACCAAGAATACCTCACGAACCCTGGCCTGGAGAGAGGTGGCCGAGCACTGAGCAAGTAGATCTAGGCAGCATCCCACTCACCCATATCGATGTCGAAGGGAATCAGATCACCCCCTACTCCGATGCTGGTGAGCATAGAGAAGTCGAAGGGAGTCATCATCATCTCCCTTGCAACAGAAAGGTGGAAGGAATCGGTGATGTCCCACCACCTCTCCACTAGCGCGCCAAGGAGGGGCCTACTCGCTATGAGGCGCGAGAGTCCCATGTAGAAAATGCCGCAGCCAGTCTAATCGATGACATGGCGAACCGCGTCAGGCAACTCCATGTACCAACCTCAGGCGACGATATTCCCATACCCCCGGAAGGCATGGGAATCTCCCTGTGTTAAAGACAAACAGATGTGAAGTAGTGTCAGAAATGCAGTGTTTGAATGCGTTATCGTGTATGATTATGCTCAGGGTGAACTAGACACGTGATGTATCAGTATGTTCGGGTTATTCAGTTAAAGAACAGTATCGATTATCAAAGGTATCCAATCTACATTGCAGAAAATGAAAGAGAGGAGGAGTATACCTTAGCGGCGCCGAAGGATAGATGCGACTCTGGCTCGCGTAGCAGGAGCTCCAATGGCGCACCTCTCGCATAGCTCCTGAACTGGCGGATACTATCGGGAGGCAATACATGTATCGAGGGCCGATATGTCGCCGGGTTGAACGGTCGGATACTGAGCGGCAAGAGCTCGACCTCAAGGTCCGTATCCATCTCTGGGGGAGTCCCACCCCGTGGAATATCGTCCACCATCTCGAGAAGAGTGCAAAAGTGGTCGAGGTTGTGGAAAATGGATGAAAATGCAAAAAGTCAACTGAAAGTCAATCCCGAGGGGTGAAAAAACGGAGGAAACTGACAAGGCTCGGAAGAGGGCACGGGAATCAAGGTAAACTCGGGGGAAACAAACCCCAAGTAGTGGAAATCTAGAATGCAGCACCGAAATCATGTTTCGTTCAGTTCAAAGTGTTTGGAACAACAAGGTTTTCGCGAATCGGAAGTTGCGGGAGGCTCGAAAACAAAGGAAAAACACGGATCGAAGGGAGGAAAATCACCTAGGGAGAGAGGGGAATGATTTTCGACTAGGGAGAAGTGAGAATATGGGGTTTGGAACCCTGCATTTAAAGACTCGAGGAAAAATGTCAAAACTGCTCCGAATCTGCCATTTTTGGACGATCGGCCAAATTGTTAGCCGATCGGCTAAATTGTTGGCCGATGATCTCTTTTGGTGGCCGATGGATGGCCGATGGCCTCCCCTTATGGTTGATGCACCTCCAATGCCCTTGTTTGGGTCATTTCTGTTGATTTGTACCACCATCTTTCAAGAAAGTGCAAGAAAGTACACTTTTGAAGCTTAAGCAGCCTTCGTGTTGACCTCGAACCCTGTCTTCTGTATGTGTTGCTCGATACGCACGAGGTGTATCCTTTTTCGTATCCTTTTGTATATTCCAAATTCAAGAATTGCTTTTGAATATGTTGCATTACAATGCTTTGTCATGCTAATAAGTGCGCTTGTTATACATCCTTTCGCTCTTGCATTGAGCATGCCTCATCTCATTTTAAAGATTGCATCTCAACATCGCGAATAACATGCATTTACCATGCTTCCATTGAATATGTGCCTCTCTTTATTGTCGCATTGTTATGTACACACTATATGCGTTGTCGCGCACGCTTCCTCATATTGTTACACACATTGCTTGCGTTGTCGCACATGCTTTACTTACATGTGTTTATGCTTCTCTCTCGTATTGTTACACACATTGCTTACGTTGTCGCGCATGCTTTACTTACATGTGTTTATGCACTCGGCTTGCGTTGTCGCGCATGCCTTTCTTGTATTGTTATGCACCTTTTTATCTGCGTTGTCACGCACACTTATGTTGTATTGTCTATGTTGCATTGTCATGCATCCCCTTTCCTTGCATTGTTACACACATTGTATGCGTTGTCGCGTATGCTTTACTTACATGTGTTTATGCCTTCCTTGCTTCACACATTGTATGTGTTGTCGCGCATGCTTTACTTACATGTGTTTATGCACCCCTTTCCTTGCGTTGTTACACACATTGTATGCGTTGTCATGCATGCTTTACTTACATGTGTTTATGCCTTCCTCGCATTGTTACGCACATTGCTTGCGTTGTCGCGCATGCTTTACTCGCATTGTTATGCGTACACTTCTTGCATTGTTATGCACATCCTACTCGCGTTGTTACGCGTACACTCCTTGCATTGTTATACACCCTTCCACCCGCATTGTCATGCACTCTTCACATGTGTTGTCACGCATGTTCCGCTTGCATTGTTATGCACCTTTTCACTTGCATTGTTATGCACATTCGACCTGCATTGATTATGCGCCCGTTTTACTTGCATTGTCATGCAACCTTTTCACTTGCATTGTTATGCACGTTCTACCTACATTTGTTTCTACTCTATTGTATCTATGAAAGTTTCTTTTTGTGCAGGCACGATATTGTATGTACAGTTCATTTGAAGTTGGTGAAACCGAATGATATTGTATGTGCGGTTCATTCTAGAGAAGTTCTGGTTTAGTTTGACTGCAACCTTTCTCCACTCGCGTGCCGCGTTTGGACGTATCCGCATGTTTGTGTTTATCACGCGTTCTGCAACCTTTCTCCACTCGTGTGCCGTGTTTGGACGTACCCGCACTGTTATGTGCACCGCGTTTTCTTGCGTAGCCTTTCTCTACTCGCGTGCTGCGTTTGGACGTTCTCGCACTGTTATGAGCACCGCGCTTTCTTGCGCAACCCTCCTCCACTCGCATTTAGCATGTGTTTGGACGTATCTCTCTCCTCTCACGCTTGACACGCGTTTGGATGATTGCACTTTCTTGCACAGTCCTTTCCTCTCATGCGTGTGCCACGCTGAGAGATGCTTTCTTTCCTCTCATGCATGTGCCACGCTGAGAGATACTCTCTTTCCTCTCATGCATGTGCCATGCTGAGAGATGCTCTCTTTTTTCCTCTTATGCGTGTGCCACGCTGAGAGATGCTTTCTTTCCTCTCATGTGTGTGCCGCGCTGAGAGACGCTCTCTTTCCTCTCATGCATGTGCCACACTGAGAGATGTTCTCTTTCCTCTCATGCGTGTGCTACGCTGAGAGATGTGGTGTTTGAGACTCTGATTGTCCTCGGTAGTCGCTTTTGGCCTTCTCTGCATGAGACGTAGTGAGAATTGCATAATTTTCGTACATCCATTCTGTTGGAATGTGTAGGACTGCTATTTCTTATTCGCTTGCTTAAAATGTTGTATTTATTTTACATAAATGCTTCATTACAGCTCTCTTTGTATGATCATAAGTTATGTTCGGCATTGTGCATGTCATTTGCATCTTGCCCCTGCCTGCGGGCGCATATCTTTGTTATCTTGTATGCTTGTCTAAGTCTTTGGCCTCGTCAAAAATGGGTCGTCTCTAGGCTTTGACACTCACTCCTGTCATCTTATGACTTTCGAGTTCTGTCAAAGAGGGGCAACTGTAGACACCTCATTTTTGACCGTCCTTAAGACTTGGACGTCGTCGTTTGAACACACGATGATCATTCATGCTCATGTTCGTTTTGAGTTCCCAAAGGTCTCGGCCGCGCACCTTGCCTTAGGATCTCTCAACTTGTTTGTTTTATGCTTGGTTGTGGACCAAGGACTTGTGATTTTTGCTTCTGAGGGAAGAGGGTGGCTTGTTGGCCATCCCTACAACCCATCGGCTAAGGCATTGTGCCATCAGCCCTCTTTTCTTGCCATCGGCCATAAGTGGTGGCCGATTGGCACTCTTTTTGGTCGATCGGCCATATTTTCTGGCCGAGACCTTTCCACCTGCTTTTGCAAATATTTTTGTACCAGCTATGACAGCTGGTGAGCACAATTCTCATCCTCCATACACGTGTATGGAGGGATTGCATCAAGACTCAAGCTTGTTCAACAAGCTTGAGAATTGAAATTCTATAAGAAGGGAGGCCCCTCTCCCTTTCCAGAGGTTATGAAAAATTGAGATACAAGATATCTCTCTCTCTCTCTCTATATATATATATTTTATCTCTCTCTCTCCATTTGCTCTTGTTTGTGCTCAAAAGTGTAAAATCTTCACACTATTGCACACAAACACCTACTAGAACACCATCCTTTGGTTACTGAGGTCCTGAGGAGTTGGTTTCAGAGTTTTTGGAGTGGTTTAAGCTCAGACAAGGTGCTGGAGTTGTGTTCTTGAAGGTGTTCTTCAAGGGTGAGAAAATAACCTTTTAATCCCTTATTTTGGCTTAAGCTTTTAGACTTATTTGCATGCTGATTTAAGCTTAACTTTCTACTATAAAAAGTTCTGATTTTTCATGCTTGTGATGTTTGTTTAAGGTCACTTTTGTGTTTGTGGTAGTCTACCCCCTTTTAGGCTTTGTTTGGCCTTGTTTTGTGCCTTCCTTTTTGAGCTTTTGGGGCCACCTTGTTTGGGCCTTCTCACCACTGAAATCCAGAGGATTTTTGGTGGTGGAAAGGTGGTTTTGAGGTCCCAAATAGGAGAGGGTCATCCCCTCTCCTCGTGTCTTGTATGATTGCATTAATGGCTCATAATAGTAGCATGCTTGCTTAGCTTGTTTTGGCTCCATTTCAGCAAGTATTTGGTGTTATTTTGCCATGCTATACCTCTGTCTAAGGTTGGTTTAATAACCTCTTGCATGCACCAGGCACTTGTAGTGCAATCTTCTCTATTGCCTTAACATGCATTTTGTGTTTGGATCATCATTCTTGCATGTTTTGGCTCAACTCAAAGAAGCTTTTAGCCTTATTTTACCATGCTTAAGCTCTGATTTGTGTTGTCTTGATCATGTATGCCATGCTTTGTATAGCCATAGTGCATTCTAGCTTGTTAGCTTTGAGATTCCAAGTCACTAGCATGCATTGCTTAGACTATTCTCATGATTTGGCATCATTTCATATGTGATTTCAGTCCATATAGTGTGGTCTTGCACTCACATTTGTCACCTTTTCCATGCATTGGGAGGTTTGTGTTTTATGCCTTAAGAATGGATCATTGTGCATGCCATCATACTTAGGCTTTTGGGATGCCATCTCAGTGGGTTTTGTGGCTTATTTTGACATGCCATAACTCTGATTTTAATTGCTTAAGTCATGCCATGTTTGGTTTTAATAGGTGTAGTGTAATATCCCTTGTTAGCCTTGCATGCTTCATGCTTTTGGTCTTTTGTTCTAGCTTGTGTTGGCTAGGTTCAAGCATGCTTTTGATCTTGTATTGACCTGCCTTGGGACTGTTTTGGTTGTCCTTGGTGCTTTGGGGTTTGCTTTGTATGGCCATGGTGTAAATCCCCTTGCTAGCTTCAAGCTTTGAGCTTTCTTGCATGCCATACTTGCATTGTTTGGTTGATTTGGCATCATTCCATGCTTATTTTCAGAGCTTATAGTGTTGTTACACTTCCACTTTTGTCACTCTTTGAGCACTCTTGAGAATTGTGCTCTTATGCCTAAGTGATAGACCAATATGTGTGCATGTTTGTTTTGCATTTTGGTGCCTTAGTTTTGGTGTTTTGGCCACTGATTTGGGCATGGCTGAGGTCTGTCCATTTTGGTTTAAGCCCATCTTTGCATGTTGTTGCATGCTTGTTAGATTGCATGTTGTTGCATGCTTGTTGTTTGCATTGTTGTTGCATACTTGTTCTTTGCATGTTGTTACATGCTTGTTTCTTTGCATCTTGTTACATGCTTGTTGTTTGCATTGTTGTTGCATACTTGGTACATTGCATGTTTGCATGTCTAGGTTACATTGCATTTGGCATGCTTTTATTGCATTACATAGCTTCTCTATGTTGCATGCATTGCATTGTGTTTGGTTTGGGTGTTAAGCCAAACACGAGGAACGAGGGACGTTTCATACTTGAAGTGATGAAACGTGTCTCAATCCTCGGTCGCCGACCCTCTTGATCAAACATGATAGAGTTTAAGGCATTTAGGTGCTTTTGTGCATTTCATTCACATTGATTTGCGCGACTCGGCCTCTTTGGCCATCATGCATCGAAATGCGTGATTGATGGCTCGAGAGTCAAGCACTGCACTCCTTTGAGCTTCAAACATGATAAGGGGGTTGTTGCACAACATTTTCTTACAAATGTATTGCCATGCCTCTGTTTGAACTCTGCTACAACAAAAGGAGCAGTTTGCAGGAAGAGATGGCCGATCGGCTAACAATATGTGGCCGATAGCCTCAAAAATGGTCGATGACCTTCATCTCTTGGTCGATGGCCTTACCTCTTGGCCGATGACCTCTCAAAATGTCTATGAGGTGGATCAGAAGTGTTTCAGAAGTTGGCACAGTTTTCAGAAGTCTAAAACAGTGCAAACAGAGGCAACATAAGGCATGGCAGCAGATTTTCGAGCGAGGCGATCGAGCATGCATCATTCATCACTTTGAGGCAGAGCTTTGGCAGCTTGTTTTAGCTTCTTTCTTTTCTTACTTGGCTGGTTTTGTAACTTAATTAATTTGCTTAATTAGTTAAGGGTTTTGTAATAATTAATTAGCTATGATAGTTAGTTAATTAGTTGGTTTGTATTATTTATTCGGACCCTCTGTCGAGAGGGCGAATTTTGTAATAAGTGTGTGTGAGTGTGTGAATGTCTTCCAACCCCACGTCTTTCTCCCTTTTACTTAACTGCTTACGATGGTTAGTTCTAGGTCATGTTTTGATTAGCATTCTTATGCTCGCATGTTTGCATTCATTCATCTGTATTGCATGCACCGGGCTCGGCGCATCATACTAACTGCATTGTGTTTCAATTCGTACTTGAATACATGATTACCAAGTTGCATTTCATTCGCCATTTTAGAATAGCCAAGCCTATTTCTAGTAACATTTTGCATGTGTTGCATTAACCATCTTAACATGAACTAGGATCATGCATTGATTACTAACTAGCTTTTGTTTTGGCTCGGAGTACACTGTAAGTGTTTATGCTTTAGCATCTTGCATGTATGTGAGTGTTGCCATGATAGCATGCTTGCCATGAGGCTAACTACTTATGTGTTTTACTGCCAGAATACCTGTGGGCGAAGGTTGGATTGCTTGAATTGGAACAAATCATCGAAATGCGAGTTTTTAAGCCCACTTGAGAGTGGCAAAATCATGTTTTTCTAAGCCCACTTGAGGGTGGCAAAATCCACGACTTAGCCTACTTGCAAGTAGCATCTTCAAACTATTTTGAAACAAACAAACATGAGATGTTTTGTTCCAACTTAGGTGATCTAGTCTATACTTGTATGCTGTGCGCATCATGTAGTAAGATTAGCTAATTAACCGGAATAAGAGCGCATGTGTTTTAAAAAACAAAATATCATGTTAGTAAAGGCCGATCTTTGATTGGGCGAGCGGGGGTGCTCATTGCATGACGTTCCCCTCTCGTACCCAAGTTGCCGAGGCGAGGCAACTTTGGTGATGACAGACACGTGGCCTTAGGCATGAGTCAGGGTTTCCTAAATTTTTCAAAATAAAATATTTAGGTGACGACTCTGTATTTGGCAAAGCAGTCCATGTTTGGCACTTCTTTATAAAAATCAGTTTTCAAAAACGATTTGCCGGATTTGGACTCTTTGGTGATTTATCAATCTTGTACTGCACTTTGCAAGATTAGATTCAGAACCTTGACATTGAGTCCGAGCTGTAGTAGCTAATGAACAAAACGGATTCCCCGCTATTAGCGCGCGGAGCCGGGACGTTCGGGCATGTCTACAACAGCCAATTTTTGAAATTCTTGGAAATTTTAGAAAAATATTCTGAACCTCATTTTTCTGTCAACATCTTCCTTAAATAGTTATCGTTCAAGTAAAATTGGTTTCATTGAAAAAGAGTGAGCGGTTTGAAAGAAAATTTGATTTTTGTAACGGTCAACGAATCTGGACAACGCTGGAGTGTTTTTTAAATAACTAAAAATCTAGAAAAGGTATTCCACTTCCGAAACATGTTTTATAAACTAGATTAAATTCTCTACGAACCATACGAAGGCCGAGTTCGGGAAAAATCTGAAATAGCCCTTTTGATTTTAATCTTTAATTAGTACTAATCTGAAAATTTAGCTTTGCATGGGTGTTTTATGCTCTTGTGTTCATGAATATGCTTATTTTTACATGATCATGTCTTGGTATGATATTGAATGTGTTATGGTTATGTTCCTTATCTTATTCAATTGATGATGCTCATGCTTATGTGGATATTAGTATCTTGCTAAGTTATTCTAACTTTAATTTAAGACATCTAACTCAACGGGAAACTTAATTGGGGTGGTATTGGGTTTTCGATCACTTGAATATTGAAGAGATGATAATGTGCTCTGTATGGATTGATAGGATGTGCTTCCTAATTGAAGGTTAAGTCTTGCGCAAACTGTTGTCGCGTAAACCCTAGAATGGAACGGACGTATTTGGACTCTTTGCGATGGTTTGATTGGTGAGATAAGGTTGGGTCCAGATGGGACACTCAGGAGGATAAAACTTTTTTTTGAAAGGATAAGGTTGGATTCTGGGTGATAAAATCTTTTTCTTTTTGCTGTCCCTTTTGAGGCCCTGCGGTTGGCGCTACGCGGACTGTTGGTAGGCATCCGAGGTTAGTTCTGCAACAAACCAGCAAAAGGGGGAGTTTCGAATAGTCCGGTGTCCAATTCTTGTAGTTGGAAGGATGAAATCTCTTTGGGAGATTTCTAGAATACTAACATCTAACCTTGTAATCCTTGTTATTGACTTGAATATCATGCTTCATTACTTGCTTGTTATAAATGTGGTGGTGTATTGGATTGGGAAAAAGGGACGGGATGTGTGTGCATTTACTGGGCATTCAAAGCTCACGACGTTTCATGCCAGGTATTAAAGGCTATTAGACCGGTCAAAGACAAAGTTGAAGTATTTGAGGACGTGTGGCTATTCTATGAAGGTTAGGAACTAGTTATGTTAAATGTGTTTTGAGATTGTAAGTGATAGATCCCATGTTGTATTTAAGACATGATTTTGTAATTTGTATACATATATAACATTTGTAACCTATCCTTATACTCTGTTAACTCATGTAGGCTTTGTGTTAATATCTTGTCAAGATCTGTCAAAAAAGTAGCTTTTCTATCTAAAGTGGTTGGACTTAGAAGGGAAGCTATTTTGACCCTTCCGACCTTCTTGGGATCTTGCTTGGTTATTAGCCAAAGGACTCATTAGTGACATTTCCTACTCTTATAACCTTAGATAAACCCTGTATTTAATGGTTAATATATTATCTGATGTTCCTGATTTTTAGGGCGTCACAACTTAGTATCAAAGGCTAGGTTCAACCATTACCCACGCATTTCGACCTATGGTTAGAGACTACCTTGCCCCAACTATGTTATATTATTATAACACTACCTATTCTATCAACTAAAAGACATCAAAAAATAGAAATTTTCTTGACCTATCTTAGGGAATTTCTTTGAATTTCGGGCACACCAACATTAACTCATGAGGACATATTTCAGGATCGGGAAGTGGTTTTAACTCTGGACAAGGCCTCACATCGCGCAGTAGGGGTACTATTAGTTCTACAAATCTTATATCGATCATCATATCCTTATCTTATATTTGTAACCTTTATTCGATGTTATCCTTTTCCAAGATTAAGTCATGACCTCTTTTGAGGCTGGATTATTTTGTTTAGCACAAGGCTTCTTGTAAATAATTTTGTTTTCTTTACTCGGTGATGAATCTTGGATATTCAGTTTGAAATGCAGATGGCAACGCAGTTTCAAGTTAAATATCTAGTTTAGTCACTACCTCTATAACTTTGATCACATTGAAGTTCGAAACCATAACATCATACCATTCATCCGTATTTACCCTGATGTTATCACCATAACTGCTTCGTATTCTTCATCTCCACTTTGTATTCTTTCCATTAATCCAATTTTAAGAATCTTGTAATTATTATTTTGCCTATATATATATATATATATATAAAGTTGTGTTGTGTGAACACCCTAGGATAATTAAGCTCTAACTTTAAAATTTGTTAAGGAATTGCCTCTGTAGTTAGAACCTAACTTACGCCTCACCCTATACTAGAACGGCAAATGGTGGACCATACTTCGAGACAAGTAATAACATGAGCTCGTAAGCAACAATAGGAATGCGGTACCAGGAAATTGAAACCTTAAGAATGGACTAGTAACCGTGGCCAAAATCCCAAACCCTGTCAAGAATCAAATTTTGGAGGAGTCTTGCCATCTTTGTGGAAATAATTGACACAACATTGACTTCAGCAAGAGAGGAGGTAGAATCCAAGAGGATTTGGAGCTTACTGAAAGAAAACCCAACTTCATGTGGGACCAGAAAGGGGCAACCAAAAGAATACAACACCATACTCCAAGATAGAAAGGGGCAGCAATTATATGGAAAGAAGTCAATGATGACTATTTAAGGGGAAAAGGGCCAAAGAACACTAGAAACCAGACCACATTAGCACCTTATGTAAGGCATAGACAAGAATGGATGGATATGATTAATGACTAACTTAGGGAAGATGTAACTAGGAAATGTTTGCACGATTAATTTTCAATTCCTGAGACGTGAAGATACCCTACTCCGATCTCATCTTAAAAATAGAATTGTTACACATACCTTAGCTATTATCGATAGTTACCAATAGAAGGAGATGACCTATCCATCCAACAGAATGCTTTTATTATTTAAGGGGGATAGATTAATGATTCAATAAATCAACAAACACAATGGAAAGTGTAGATCGCCACATTAGGAAATTGGCAATACAAGCCCTCACACTGGAGCAGCAACGTGTAGACTCCACTTTCTTCGCCCCCCCCCTTCGGAGAGGTTTGAATTGGTCCTACAGTTTGGACTCCTGTCACGGTTCTGAATCTAATCTCACAAAGTGCAATGTGAGACTGATAAACACCAAAGAGCCCAATCCGGCAAATCATTTTGGAAAATCAGATTTTGAATCAAAAAACGCCAAAAATAGACTGCTTTGCCAGATTACAGAGTCGTCACCTAAATATTTTATTTTTGGAAAATTTAGGAAACCCTGACTCGTGCCAAAGGCCATGTATCCGTCATCACCAAAGTTGCCTCGGTTTGGGAACTTGGGTACCGGGGAGGGAGGGAAAGGTCATGAAATGAGCACCCCCGCTCGCCCGATCAAGGGATCGGCCTCTACTAATCGTGATATGTTGTTTTATAAACCTCATGTATTCTTATCCGGTTATTAGCTAACTTTACTATGTGACGCACACATACAAGTATAGACTAAATCCCGAGAATTGGAATAAAACAACTCATGTTTGTTTTCGAAAATGATTTGAATTTGCCACCCTCAAGTGGGCTTAGAAAATGCGGATTTGCCACCCTCAAGTGGGCTTAAAACATGATTCTGCCACTTCGCAAAGTGGGCTTAAAGCTCACGATCGTCGAATTGTTCCAATTCAAGCAAACAAGCCTTCATCCACAGGCATTCATGTAGTTAACCATTTAAGCAAATAGCCTCGTAGCAAGCCTACTATCATGGCAACACTCACACTCATATAAGTATGCTAAAGCGTAAAGACTTACAGTGTACTCCGAGCCAAAACAAAAGCTAGTTAGAAATATGCATGATTCCTAACTATGTTAAGATGCCTAATGCAACACATGCAATAATGCAACTAAATAGGCTCGGCTATCTAAGATGGCATATGAATGCAACAATTTGATACGCGTATTCAAATAAGTATTGAAATACAATGCAGTTTGTATGATGCGCCGAGCCTAGTGCATATAAGACAAATGAATGATGCAAACATGCAAGCATAAGGTATGCTAATCAAAACATGCGCTAAACTAACCATTGAAAGCGGTTAAGTAAAAGGGAGAAAGAAGTGGGGTAGGAAGACATGCACACACACACACACACACAAAAACACACTTATTACAACATTGCGCCCTCTCGAATGAGGGTCCGAATAAATAAGCTAACTAGCTACGCTAAGCTAATTATTACAAACCAACTAATTAATTATCCTAGCTAATTAATTACAACACAATTTAAATAAATTAACTAACTATTCTAAGCTAGTTAAAATATTACAAAATGAATTAAACTAATTAATTAGAACACATGTATTAATTAGTTACAACTAGCTAATGAAGCAGTAAAGTGGCCTCGCGGGCGAGGAGGACATGCATGCTCGGTTGGCTTCCTCCTGAATATCCATTGCCTTTCCCTCGATTGCCTCTGTTTGCACTTGCCTTGCTCTCTGAAAATTGCACCAACTTCTAGACTGCCTCTGATCCAAAACAGGAACACTTTTGCACAAAAATGGGCTGGTGGCCGGTCGGCCACCTTAACTGGCCTGTTGGCTAGTATAAGTGGTCAGTCAGCTACCTCAAGTGGCCGGTCGGCCACCCCTTTTTCAAGACTTCTGTTTTTGCTGCAACAGAGGCAAAGCAATGCATTTTTCAAGGAATGTGTGTACTGCCACACTCCTTATCATTTCTCAAGCTGAAAGAAGTACGGCACTTGGCTCTCTAGCCACCAATCAAGCACTTTCAATGCATGATGGCCAAAGAACCAAGCTTGTACAAGCTTAATGAATGCACAAATAAGACTCAAAGGGCCGACACCCTATCATGCATGATCAAGGGTGACGACGACCAAGAAATGTGACACGTTTCATGACTTTGAATATGAAACGTCCCACATTTCTTGTGTTTGAATTAACATCCGATCCAAACACATGCAATGCAACACAAATGCTTATCTTGCTCAAGTTTTACTTGGTTCATTTTGTTTACACATTTGACATTACCGATTAATCCTTTAACCGATTAAGTCCAATGTGAAAGTCCTCTAATTGGAAAGATGGCCTAAGCCACAAAAGCCTTGAGCATGAAAAAGACCTCACGCTATTGGTTAGTAGAAACCCTCAAGAGAAAGTTAAAACCATTAGGCATGAGAGGCTCAAGTTCACACTTAAGCCAACAAGGGGCTCAAGACCACTTTCAAAGCAAATTGAAAAGTGAAGAATAGAGGGAGGTTGCAGAATTTTCAGTGCTGAAATGGCATGAAAAATAGTGCTACAACATGCAAGCAACACATGCACAACATGTTCAAAGCCTCAAAACAACAAACTAGTGAAGAGCACTACACTAGAGGCATGCAATATCAAGCTCAAATGGCCAAACTAGCTCAAAACAGAGCTACAACATGCCAAATCAGAGGCTAAAACATGCTGAGATTGAAGCATAGAAGGCAAGAAAAACATGCTCATTTATTAGCTCGCAAGCAAGGCACAAGGCATAACTCTCAAAAGCAACGAAAGAGTGAAATATGTGAGAGTGTGACAAAGATATATACACTGAAATCACATGTTAAATGATGCCAAAACATGCAATCAACACATGCATAACATGCCAGAGGCCTTAAAATACAAAGCTAGTAAAGGCCATTTGCACTACAACCACGTAAGACAAGGCTCATATGACCAAGAAGGCTCAAAACAAAGCTAAAGCATGTTAAATCAGTAGCAAAAACATGCTAAGATCAAGTCACAAATAGGTAGAAAAACATGCTCACATGCTAGGCCATCTACACTTGCAAATAAGACACAAGGAGGGGAGGCCACCCCCTCTTATTTTGGACCTCAAAACCAAGTTTTTACCACTGAAATTCCCCTAGAATTCAATGGTTAAAAGGCCAAAAAAAGTTGTTTCAAAAGCTTTGAAAAATGGTATAACACTTAGCAAACAAGCTACAAAAGAAGGTAGACCACCCCTAACTCCAAAAAGGCCTTAAACCACCATTTTTAAACCTTAAAAACAGAGGTTTTTGTAGGTGAAAACTAGGCCAAAAACAGTATGCAAAGGTGGCCAAAAAAGCAACTAAAATAAAGCTTAAAAGGGGTAAGCCTTATACCTTTGATGCACAACCACAAACAGCAACAATTCTGAGCTAAAACCAGCTTTGAGAGCTCAAATAAGACCTCTAAGAACCTCAGCTCCAAGGTGAAGGTGTTTGGCTAAGGGTCCTAGAACAAAAGTGTAGAGAATTCCCACTTTCAAGCACAAAATAAGGAGAGAGAGAATTCTAGAGAGAGATATAGGAAAATTTTGCTCACAAAATTGTGTCACCCCTCAAATGGGGGAGAGACCTCCCCTTATATAGAAATGCAAGCTAAAAGCTTGCATTTATCCCTCCATACACGTGTATGGAGATGGCATCAGTGGACAACAACTGGCACAACTGGCTAATAAATATCTAAAAAAAGAGAAAAATGACCGCCGACCACTTCAGGTGGCCGGCCGGCCACCTCCCCTAGCCGACCGACCACTTCAAGTGGTCGACAAGTGCCAAAAGTGGCCGACAAGGCCTTTCCCCCCTCCAAACAAGAGGCACCAAGGCTTGGTCCAAAAATAAGCACAAAATAAAAAGGGTTTAGAGGCTCAAAGACAAGGCGCTCAAAACGAGCACAAACATGCACAATCATCGAGTGCACAAACGATGATGTCTGAGTCTTAAGGTCGGTAAAAAATGGGGTGTCTATAGTTGCCCCTCTTTGACAGAACTCGGAAGTCATGAAATGATGGGAGTGAATGTCAAAGCCTAGAGACGACCCATTTTTGACAAGGCCGAAGACTCAGACAAATAAGCAAACAAAACAAAGAACGGTTGTACCCGCAGGCTGCCTACGTATCCTTTTGCAAGGAATCAAACCAGCGTAGTTCTGGGGCAAGATGCAAATGACATGCACAATGCAGAACATAACTTATGATCATGCAATGAGGGCTGTAATGAAGCATCCAGATGCAAACATTATGCAAAGAAATGCTACAGTAAACTCGTACATAAGCAAGTAAACACGAACCAAACCACATTTCATGCAGAAAGGATGTAAGAAAATTGTGCAATCTTAACTGCGCCTTACGCAGGAAAGGTAAAGAACTGCACAACCATTGGGCGCACCCGAGGCATGAAACAGGATCCCAACGCATGGCACACGTGAGGAGAGAAATGGTACGAACCTAGGGACACATCCTAAGTTTTTGAGCCACAGAGAACATTGATAACAAGTGAAACACATTCAACCTTTATACAACCAAAACAAAGAACGGTATAAGCATCGGAATCCATCCAGATGCATTTAACCAAAGCATCCTAACGCGCCACGCGCGGGAGGGAAAAGGGAGCGGTGCAAACACCAGAGGGTGGTATACACATCAGAGCACGTTCCAATATTTCTAACCAAAATCAAGTGGTATAAGCGTCGAAACACGTTCCAAACGCTTCTAACCGGAATGATGGTATAAACATCGGGCACGCAACCCAATGCTTCTAACCAAAGGGATGGTATAAGCGTCGGACACACGTCCCAACGCTTCTAATCGGGGAGTGGTATAAACATCGGGCACATAACCCAATATTTCTAACCAACGGGGTGGTATAAGCGTCGGACACACGTCCCAAACGCTTCTAACTGGAGAGGTGGTATAAACATTGGTCCCACGACCCAATGCTTCTAACCGAAACAAGGTGATATAAACATGGGGCGTACTCAAATGTTTCTAACCGAAGCAAGGTGGTATAAACACTGGGCGTACCCGAATGTTTCTAACCAAAGCAAGGAGGTATAAACACCGAGCGTACCCGAATGTTTCTAACCGAAGCAAGGAGTGGTGTAAACACTGGGCGTACCTGAATGTTTCTAACCGAAGCAAGGAGTGGTGTAAACACTGGGCGTACCCGAATGTTTCTAACCGAAGAAAGGAGTGGTGTAAACACCGGGCTTACCCGAGTGTTTCTAACCAAAGCAAGGAGTTCAAAGGACAGGAATGATCTTACCCGGAATTCCTCTGAATGAACCGTACATACAATATCGTCTGGTTGCACCAGCTTTGAATGAACTGTACATACAATATCGTGCCTGCACAAGAAAGAAACTTTGCCAAGTACGATTCAACAGGAATGCATGTTCTATGCAAGATTGACAACATGTTCTATGCGAATGTGAGAAGCACATGTTCTATGCGAATGTAAGGGCATATACAATGCAATATAATGCAACATACATATTCTATGCAAACATGAGAGTATGTTTAACACAATGCAACACATCATACGTATTCTATGCACAATGATAACAATGCATTATTCTATGCAACATCAATAGCATGTTCGATACAAAACACCGACTAAAGAAATGCGCACCTTAACAAGACCGATTCAGTTGTAACCTCCGATTTACCTCTCGGAGGAGTTACAATGTATTTCAAAATGGATACACCTCGTTCATGCCGGCTGACGATGAGTCATGCATTGAAGACACGAGTTGAAACTTTCACAGAAACATTTTGAGCCGAAAAGTGAACTCTTCTTGCACTTTCTCGAGAACCAAGGACACAAAACAGCCTGAAAACACACGGGGAGGACACTGGACACCTGTCGGCCACCCTGAAGCCATGTCGGCCACTTGCCAAATTTGTCGGCCACAAAAACTGGCCGGTCTGCCAGTTAAGGCAGATTCGGGCAAGTTCGGTCTTTTTGCATGGAGAACTTTAAAAACACATCCACAAATCACATTTCCTCACACACACAGTGCTGAAATCACTTGTTCTTCCTTCCTAGACACTTTTTCCTCCTAGATCCGTGCTTTACACGCATTTTCCAATGCCTCTCGCAAAGTTGATTCGCTAAAACCTTTCGGTTTCCTTCGTTTTGAACTGATCAAAACTTGTTTTCGGAGCTTTTTTCTCCATTTTCACCATTTGAGGTTTGTTTCCATCAAGCTTGTCTTGAGTTTGATGCATTTTCTCGGGATTTGACTTTTCTCCCATTTTCTCCCTCCGAGAGTTGACTTTTGTTGACTTTTGGCATTTTCTTCCCATTTTGCTCATTTTCGCCTACTTTCTCACCTTCTTTCCCGATGGCAGACGATGCTCCACATGATGGGGGTCCTCCAGGGATGGAGGGAGAGCCTGAGTACACATGGTTGCCCCCTAGAGTCCGGCCTTTCGACCTAGAGAGGTACCGCCCTAAGGCATATGCATTACCACAGTTCGTCACTTTAGTGGATTTGCACGACGCGAGCCAGCAGATCTGCTACTACAAGAGCCGGAGTCTCATCTGTCCCACAATGCCTCCGAGGTACATACTGCATTCTTACATTTCTGCGATGTACTTTACATTTCTTGCATAGCTCGCACTGTATTTCATCTGGTCATTCTGAACACATTCACACACTGTATTTCTGCTTATTCTGAACACATTCACATATTGTATTTCTGCTTATTCTGAACACATTCACACACTGTATTTCTGCTCATTCACACAGGTAGACTCCCGTTTCACCCGCAGATATGGGTCCACCACAACGAGGGAGTGGTATATGGACCTCCCTGATGGCGTCCGGCATATCATTGATGATGCTAGGTTCGGCTTATTTTGCATAGGATTGTCGCGCCTTATGGCGAGCAGGACCCTCTTAGGCGCATTGGTAGAGAGATGGTGGGACATCACCAACTCTTTCCATTTCTCTACCACAGGGGATATGACTATGACCCTGTATGATTTCACCATGCTGACAGGCCTTGTGGCGGGAGGCCGACCGATTCCATACGACTCCGATATGGGTGAGTGGGAGGCCGCTTGGACCTATCTGCTGAGAGCGCACCCGCCTATCTTCTGATTAGGCTTGGTCTGGTACACTTGGTTCGCTAACCACTGCAGAGGGACTGAGCCCGTGACGATCGAGGCGACTAAGTAGTACGCCAGAGGCTTCCTCATGTTCCTCTTTGGCACTACCTTGTTTGCTGATAGGGTGAACACAGTCGGGCTGTATCTTTTGAGCGCCTTAGTAGACTTATCTCAGGTTCGACATTATGATTGGGGCAGTGCCGGCCTCACTACCATGTACTGCTACATGAGCTCGACCTCCCGCAGGAGCGGGAACAGAGTGGGCGGCTATTTAGGGGTGTAATTTTGGCCCGTGGGCCACGGGCGGGTCGAAGCCCGCCCGTGGCTCGAGGCCCGAGGTGGGCCAGGCCCGTTAAGACCCGAGCCCAAGCCAAGCCCGATGCCTTGGACTAGGGCCTGGGCCATCGTTTTGAAGACCGGCTCGGCCCATGAGCCTAGGCCGCTTGGCCGGCCCGTGGCCCGGCCCATTGGCCTGCTCAAGGCCCATCCAAAAGCCCGGCCCACCCGATGCCAAGTTTTTTTTTAATGGAAAATAATAAAATTTTGGTGGGAAAAATTAAAAAAAAATTAAAAAATTGTTTAGGCCCGCCTAAGCCCACCCAAAGCCCGAGCCTAGGCCCAAGCCCATGGGCCCAGCCCACTTGCCTGCCCAAAGCCCGAATACCCCTGGGCCTAGGCTAGGGCATGAGCCTAGTTTTCTGGCCCGTGGGCCGGCCATGACCGATTTTTTGGTAGGAGCCCGTAAGGCTTGGCCTGGCCCGGCCCGAGCCCGAATGGGCCAGGCCAGGCCCAAATTACACCCTTACGGCTATTGGAGAGCCTGGGAGGTATGCTTTACTATTCAGCTTTACATTTTCTGCCATGCTTTCTGCTTTGCACTTTCTGTACACTGCACACACATAGTTTAATCTTTGCTCTGCACTTGTACTTGCTATACACTGTGCCATACTTTGTTTTTCGCATTTTTCGTATTCTGTACTTTCGACATTCTGCATTCTCTGTACATTGCACACATACTCTATTTTCCACATTATCTGTGTTTATTTGTATTCTCACTGCCACCCTCTTGCTTTTCATAGCTATGGGTATACGCCTGTTTCCCGAGCCAGAGGTCAAGACGCCTCTTGAGGTGCCCTACTCGCATCGATATGATGGTCGGTGCCAGCCGAGAACCCGGGAGACCCTCTTGTACCTTCACCAGTATTTTGACACCGTGAGAACGGTAGAGGTTATTCAAAACTCATAGTTCTTGCTTGCAGCCTCAATTCATTTTGCATATCTAATGGCACTTTATCAGTCTATGCACTTGCTGTCTGCAGATCACATGGCAGCCCTGGGCGGCAATGCCAGACGGGGCCAGATTTCATTTTGTCAGAGCTTGGGGTGCCTGCTGATACGGACTTCTGCTTGAGGGGCTAGTAGGACGGGCCAGGTTTCTTGAAGAGCGCTTCATGCGCTAGACACTGGGTCTACTATTACAGTCGGTTCCCTTACTGCCTCCGCCTTCTGTGCGATCCACAGAGAGTCTCTCCCCTTAGGAGATTACTAACTTTATACGGGGCGCAGATGCAGACCTGTTCATCGGGCAGGGGGACTATACGACGTATCTCCAGACGTATCTCATGCCTCCATTGATAGGTGTTCGTGCTCACACGGGGAGGGCAGATGATATCCCTTCGTCGAGCAGGGCCCAGGCAGCGGATGCCCCTTCGACGAGCAGGGCCCAGGCACTGAGGGGTGAGGCTAGAGGGATGCCTCCCACCAGGCAGAGTGTTGGATGGCCAGATCTTCTGACCAAGCTGACAGGTTGGCGGTACTCTGGAGTGCCTTATCAAATTCCGCTTGAGCCCCCGTTGCTTTATCACCGATATATCAGGACACTTGACTCACCACCGGTATACTTTACAGCTTTTATTTTTTCCCTTTCGTGATACTCATTCATTCATTCATCATTTCAACTTGCATTTGCTGCCCTCTATAGAGTATATTGAGGGGTTACTCGAGGTGTTGGCCTCATTAGAGGGTATGATCTTGAGGAGAGAGACGATGCTTAGCTCCCATGGCATTTAGGTAATTTTCAATTTTCTTGCATTTCGGTTATCATATTTCTGCTGATATACTGAAACTAGCATTTCAACTAAACATTTCCCCACATTGCACTGATACACTGCATGTATAGATCACATCTGGCACATTACATTCACATACTGTATCTGACTTCTGCATGTACTCACTCTACATACCATACTTGCATTTGATACTCCTGTTACGGCTGATATATTCAAACTGCCTTTTCAGGTCACACCCTTACAGACAGGACCATCGAAGCCTTCTTCAGCAGCAGGAAGAGAGATTCCGGCACGGAACTGAGGGAGACGTCGGAAGCCTGTCATGCACGATGACGATGATAAGTCCAATGAGGACGAGGAGCCAGTGAGTCCCCAATCAGAGTCATCTGAGGGTGGCGGTGACAACACCGGCTCAGGTTCTGAGGGTGGTGACGATGCTGAGGAGGGCTCCGAGGATGAGAACGGAGACAGCTCTGGTTCAGGCTCCGGCTCAGATTCGGATAGCGGCGCCGATGGTGATAGCTCTGAGTCCGCTCAGTCGAGGAAGAGGATGAAGAGGGCCTCTCGATCCTGAGGTGACTGGCGTCGATTTAGATGATTTTGCTTTGTTTCTCTTTTTGCTAGTAGTGTTAGCACATTGTTCAACCTTAGGCAAATTTTTTTCCTTTAAAACTTGTACTCTTTGTAAAAAGAAACCATGATGGAATGAAAATAGCTTTTTGATTAAAAAGTGTTACATTTTGCATTCTGAGCATCGCATTGCACCCTTTTACACAAAAACAGGATTAATGAAAATTGAACATTTGTACATTGTCTGGACAATTGCTTAGTCAGGTAGTGAACCAACCAAAACAAAACAAACAAAATAAGACAACTCAAAGAACAACTAATGCAACAACTCGATAAACAAAACAACAATTCGATAAACAAAACAAATATAACTCCATAAGCAAATTGCAACAACTCGGTAAACACATTGCAACAACTCGATAAGCAAATTGAAACAACTCGATAAACAAATTGAAACAAACTCGAGAACGACTCAACAAAACTACTAAAACAAAACAGCGGAATGCATCTAGAGTAGAACAAAACATAGGTTTTCAGCATTCTCAACATACAGAGAGAGCAAGGCAATTCTGCTGGAGACAAACAGTGGTTGTTGGCCACTTAGTGGTGATTGTCGGCCACTAAAGTGGCCGGTCGGCAACGTTAACTGGTTCGTCGGCCAGTAATGCGGGAAGCCGCCAAATTGCTGCCACCTGTCTTCCACTCAGCGCCTTATCTTCTACAAAAGTGAGAACTTCATAGTTTCTTCGTTCCAGCCCTGTTTTTACCACAAATAGAGCCATTCTTCACCGAAAAACTCTCCAATTGGATTGCAAACTTAGATGGCTCAAAAAAGCTGAATTTTCGGGGTTTCGGGATAAATGCACTATTCCTGCTGAGTCGTACTCCGCTGTGTTTTCCATTCCTCCATGCCACGGCTAGATGTTGGAATCCAGTCACACATGTTTTCAGTTTTGGGGGACAAGAGATATGTCCCACAATCGAAGAATTCTAAGCTTTGATGGAGTCCTGGCGTGATGAAGAGATCTTGCCCCAGTCTCGTTTTGGTCACATCCAAGTGTAGACGCGCTCGAACGTCACGGGCTCCGCGCGTGAATTGGCATGAAAATCCGGTTTGTTCATTGGACTACTACAGTTCGGACTCAATGTCACGGTTCTGAATCTAACCTTGCAAAGTGCAATGCAAGACTGACAAATCACCAAAGAGTCCAAATCCGGCAAATCATTTTGGAAAACTAATATTTGTAAAGAAGTGCCAAACATGGACTGCTTTGCCAGATGTAGAGTCGGCACCTAAATATTTTGTTTTGGGGAAATTTAGGAAACCCTGACTTGTGCCGAAGGCCACGTGCCCATCATCACCAAAGTTGCATCGGCTCGGGAACTTGGGTACGAGAGGGGAAGGTCATGCAATGAGCACCCCCGCTCGCCCGATCAAAGATCGGCCTTTACTAACATGATATTTTGTTTTCGAAGACACATGCGTTCTTATTGCGATTTTTAGCTAGAATTACTATGTGATGCGCACAACAGACAAGTATAGACTAGATCGCCTAAATTGGAACAAAACATCTCATGTTTGTTTGAAAAGGGTTTGAAGGTGCTACTCGCAAGTAGGCTAAGACGTGGATTTGCCACCCTCAAGCGGGCTTAGAAAACATGATTTTGCCACTCTCAAGTGGGCTTAAAACTCGTATTTCGATGAATTGTTCCAATTCAAGCAATCCAACCTTCACCCACGGGCATTCAGGCAGTTATATCAAATAAGCAGTGAGGCTCATGGTAAGCATGCTTTCATGGCAATCAATAACACACATACAGTATGCTAAAGCATAAACACTCACAATGTACTCCAAGCCAAAACAAAGAACTCGTTAGAAATCATTCATGATCCTAGTTCATGTTAAGATGGTTAATGCAACACATGAAAAATGCAACTAGAAATAGGCTCGGCTATTCTAAAATGTCATGTGAGATGCAACACTTGATACATGTATTCAAATTGGTATTGAAACACAATGCAGTTAGTATGATGCGCCGAGCCTGGTGCATGCAAGATAGCTGAATGAATGCAAACATGTAAGCATAAGGATGCTAATCAAAACATGACCTAGAACTAACCATCGCAAGCGGTTAAGTAAAAAGGAGAAAGATGTGGGGTTGGAAGACATTCACACACATATGCACACTTATTACAAAATTCGCCCTCTCGACGGAGGGTCCGAATGAATAATACAAACCAACTAATTAATTAACTATCCTAGCTAATTAATTATTACAAAACCATAACTAATTAAGCAAATTAATTAAGTTACAAAACAGACTAAGTATGAAACTGAAGAGGCTGCCACAGCTCCACCTTAGAATGATTGAATGATGCATGCTCGATTGCCTCGCTCAGAAACCCGTTGCCATGCCTCATGTTGCCTCTGTTTGCACTGTTCTGCACCACTGAGAACTATGAAAATATCTGTGATGCTTCTGAACCACATCATGGCCATGTTGAGAGGTCATTGGCCAAAAGATATGGCCATCAGCCAAGGAAAAGGGGTCATCGACCATTTTTTAGTCTATTAGCCAAAAATTGTTAGCCGATCGGCCATCTTTTCCTGCAGACTGCTCCTCTTCCTGCAGCAGAGGACAAACAAGGGCATGGCAATACATTTGCACGAAAATGTTGTGCAATTACACCCCTTATCATGTTTGAGACTCAAAGGAGTGTAATGCTCGACTCTGGAGCCATCAATTACGCATTTCGATACATGATGGCCAAAGAGACCGAGTTGCACAAATCAATATGGAAGGAATGCACAAAACACATGAATGCCTCAACCTCTATCATGTTGGATCAAGAGTGTCGGCGACTGAGGGTTGAGGCACGTTTCATCACTTCAAGTACGAAATGTCCCTCGATCCTCGTGTTTGGTTTGACACCCCAAACCAAACACAATGCAATGCATGCAACAAGGAAAAGCTATGTAATGCAACATAAGCATGCCAAATGCAATATGACTCAAACATGCACACAAGGCTAAGGTAACAAGCATGCCAAATGCAATGCAACCTAAACAAGCATGTGACAAAATGCAAACTAGCAAGCATGCAAAATGCAACATGTCAAACATGCATGGCATGCAAAGGTGGACAAGCATGCAACAACATGCAACATGCCAAACATGCAACAACATGCAAAGATGGACTTAAACCAAAATTGGCAAACCTCAGCCATGCCCAAATCAGTGGCCAAAATGCTAAGAAATGATGGAATGAAATGCAAAATAAGCATGCATGCCAATTGGCCTATCACTTAGGCATGAGGACACAACCCTCAAACATGAGCAAGGTGTGATAAACATGATAATGTAGCAATGAGGAAAGCTCTGAAATCATGCAAGGGGTGGTGCCAAACCACTCAAACAAGTCAAACATAGCATGCAAGAAAGCTCAAGGCTTAAGGCTAGCAAAGGGACTTGTACCAAGGCTATAACAATCAAGCCCCAAAGGGCCAAGGGCACCCAAAACAATCCCAAGGCAGGTCAATACAAGACCAAAAATAAGCTCGAACCTAGCCAACACAAGCTAGAACAAAAGTCCAAAAGGCATGAGGCATGCAAGGCTAACAAGGGGTGTTACACTACACCTATTACAACCAAGCATTGCATGACTTAACCAATCAAAAGCAGAGTTATAGCATGTGAAAATAAGCCCAAAAAACCACTAAGATGGCATCCTAAAGGCCTAAGCATGGAGACATGCACAAAGGTCCATTCTCAAGGCATAAAACACAAACCTCCCAATGCATGGAAAATGTGACAAATGTGAATGCATGGCCAAACTACATGGACTGAAATATCATTTCAAATGATGCCAAATCATGAGAATGGTCCAAGTAATGCATGCTAATGACTTGGGCACTCAAAGCCAACAAGCTAGATTGAACCAAAGCTATACAAAACAATGCATGCATGACGAAGACAATGCAAATCAGAGCTAGAGCATGGTAAAACATGACCAAAAGCTTCTTTGAGTTGAGCCAAAATATGCAAGAATGATAGTCCAAACACATAATGCATGTTAAGGAAAATGAGAGGATTGCAAGGCAAGTGCATGGTGCATGCAAGAGACCATTAAACCAACATGAAACAGAGGTATAGCATGGCAAAATAACACCAAATACTTGCTGAAATGGAGCCAAAACAAGCTTGGCAAACGTGCTACCATTATGAGCCATTTATGCAAGCATTTGAGACACAAGGAGAGGGGTCCCCTCTCCTATTCAAGACTCCAAAACCACCTTTCCACCACTGAAAATTCTCTGGATTTCAGTGGTAGAAAGGTCAAAACAAGATGGTTCCAAAGCTCAAAAATAAAGGCACAAAACAAGGCCAAACAAGGCCTAAGAGGGGGTAGACAACCCCCAACCAAAAAGTGACCTTAAACAATCATCTTAAGCATACAAAATCAGAACTTTTTGTAGTTTAGAGTTAAACTTAAAACAATATGCAAGTAGGTCTAAAAGCTTAAGAAAGAATGGGGAATTAAAAGATAGTTTACTCACCCTTGAAGAACACTTTCAAAAACACCACTCCAGCACCTTTCTCTGATCAAAACCAGCCCAAGAACACTAAAACCAACTCCTAAGGACCTCAACAACCAAAGGATGGTGTTTCACTAGGTGCTCTAGTGCAAAAGTGTGAAGAACATACACTTTAAGGCACAAACACACACACAAATATAGAGAGAGAGGGATACATGAACTCTATCTCAATTTCTCAGAACCTCTGGAAAGGGAGGGGAGGCTCCCTTCTTATAGAAATCCAATTCTTAAGCTTGTTGAACAAGCTTGAGTCGTGAAGCAAATCCCTCCATACACGTGTATGGAGGATGAGAAATGTGCATACCAGCTGTCACAGCTGGCACAAAATATCTGCAAAAAGCAGATGGAAAGGTCTCGACTCAAAAATATGGTCGATCGACCAAAAAGAGTGCCGATCGGCCAACACTTATGGCCGATGGCATCATGCCTTAGCCGATGGGTTGAGGGGATGGCCAACAAGCCACCTTCTTCCCTTAGAAGCAAAAACACAAGTCCTTGGTCCACAACCAAGCACAAAACAGACAAGTCGTGAGATCTTGAGGCAAGGCGCGCGGACGAGACCTTCGGGAACTCAAAACAAACACGAGCATGGATGATTATCGAGTGCTCAAACGATAACGTCCAAGTCTTGCGGACTGTCAAAAATGGGGTGTCTACAGTTGCCCCTCTTCGACAGAACTTGAAAGTCATAAGATGACGGGAGTGAATGTCAAAGCCCAGAGATGACCCATTTTCGACATGGCCGAAGACTTAGACAAGCATACAAGATAATCAAAGAGATGAGCCCGCAGGCAGGGGCAAGATGCAAATGAGATGCACGATGCCGAACATAACTTATGATCATGCAAAGGGAGCTATAATGAAGCATAACATGCAACAGTTTAAGCAAGTGAATAAGAATCAAAGTACATTACATGCAAAAAGGATGTAAGAGAATTATACAATTCTCACTACGTCTCACGCGAAGTACATACAATACCGTCTGGTTCGTCTGGTCGCGCCGGCTTCAAATGAACCGTACATGCAATATCGTGTGGTTCGTCTGGCCGAGCCAGCTTCAAATGAACCGTACATACAATATCGTTCCTGCAAAAGAAAGAAACTTAACAAGTACAATATCGTTAGAAACATGCATAGCAATGCAAGTGAAAAGTGCATGATAACGCAAGTGAAGGGGTGCATGACAATGCAACCTAAGTGTGCGCATGACAATGCGGAGAGGTGCATGACAATGCAACCTAAGTGCGATACATAACAATGCAATTGAAAAGTGCGTGACAACGCAAGTGAAGGGGTGCACAATAGTGCAACCAAAGTATGACACATAACAATGCGGAGAGGTGCATGACAATGCAACCTAGGTGCGATGCATAACAATGCAATTGAAAAGTACGTGACAACGCAAGTGAAGGGGTGCACGACAGTGCAACCTAAGTATGACGCATAACAATGCGGAGAGGTGCATGACAATGCAACCTAAGTGTGACGCATAACAATGCGGAGAGGTGCATGACAATGCAACCTAGGTGCGATGCATAACAATGCAATTTGAAGCAAGCATAACAATGCGAGGAGGGCATACGTGACAACACAAGCCGAGTGCATAACAATGCAATTTGAAACAAGCATGACAATGCAAGTAAAACATGCCCGACAACGTAAGTGAGGGGTGCATAACAATGCGGTTGAAACAAGCATGACAATGCGAGTAAAACATACGCGACAACGCAAGTGAGGGGTGCATAACAATACGGTCTAAGCGTACGCATAAAAATGCGAGAGAGGATGCATAAACACATGTAAGTAAAGCATGCGCGACAACGCAAGCAATGCGTAAAGCAAGAGAAGGCATAAACACATGTAATAAAGCATGCGCGACAACGCAAGCAATGCGTAAAGCAAGAGAAGGCATAAACACATGTAATAAAGCATGCGCGACAACGCAAGCAATGTGTAAAGTAAGAGAAGGCATAAACACATGTAAGTAAAGCATGTGCGACAATACAAGCAATGTGTAAAGCAAGAGAAGGCATAAACACATGTAATAAAGCATGCGCGACAACGCAAGCAATGTGTAAAGTAAGAGAAGGCATAAACACATGTAAGTAAAGCATGCGCGACAACTCATGCAATGTGTAAAGCAAATGAGGCATAAACACATGTAAGTAAAGCATGCGCGACAACACAAGCAATGTGTAAAGCAAAGCGAGAAAGATGTGCAAGACAATGCAAGCATGACGTGCGCGACAATGCATTTAGTGTGTGCATAACAGTGCGACAACAAAGAGAGGCACACATTCAACGGAAGCATGGTAAAGACATGTTATTTACGACGTTGAGATGCAACTTCAAAACAAGACGAGGCGTGCTCAATGCAAGAGTGAGAAGACGCATAGAAAGCGCGCTTATTACAAACATGACAAAGCATTGTAATGTAAGGTATTCAAAGCAATTTTCGAATATCACAATATACAAAAGGATACGAAAAAGGATACACCTTGCGTGTATCGAGTGCTGCACACAGAGACACGGTTTGAGGTCAACACGAAGGCCGGTTAAGCTTCAAAAGTGTATTTGCTTGCACTTTCTTGAGAGATGAAGGTACTAATCAACATAACTGACCCAAACAAGGGTATTGGAGGTGCATCGACCACAAGGGGAGGCCATCGGCCACAAAAGGAGATAATCGGCTAAATATTTAGTCGATCGGCTAACAATTTGGCCGATCTGCCAAAAATGGCAATTTCGGGGCAGTTTTGTCCATTCACCTCGGGTCTTTAAATATAGGGCCTCAAACCCTATTTCCTCACTTCCTCAAGCTCGAAAATCACTCCTCTCTCTCTCTAGGTGATATTCCTCCATTCGATCCGTGCTTTTCCCTTATTTCCGAGCCTCTCGCGGCGTTCGATTCACAAAACCCTCTTCATTTTACACACTTTGAACCGAACAAAACACGTTTTCGGTGCCACATTCTCGATTTCTATCACTTGGGGTTTGTTTCCCCTGAGTTTACCTCGATCTTCATGTCTTTTCCCACACTCCAATCTTTTCTCCCATTTTTCACCCCTCAGGGTTGACTTTTTAGGTTAACTTTTGCATTCTCACCTCGGCCATTTTTGCACCCTCCTTGAGATGCCAGACAACATTCCACGAAGTGGGACTCCCCCGGAGATGGATATGGACCCTGAGGTTGAGCTCTTGCCGTTGAGTGTTCGACCGTTTGACCCGGCGACATACCGGCCGATGATACGCGTAGTGCCTCCTAATAGCATCCACCAGTTCAGGAGCTTCGCGTGAGGTGCTCCAGAGGACCTCCTGCTACGCGAGCCGGAGTCACACTTATCCTACGGCGCTACTGAGGTATATTCTTCCTCTCTACTTTATTTCTCCAATATAGATTGCATGCCTTGAATAGCCAATACTGTTCTATAACTGATTAACCCAAACACACTGATACACGACATGCTTAGTTCACCGTGAGTACACTCACACACAATATCTGTTTAAACTCGAACACATGCACACACACTGCATTTTCAACAACTCTGAACGTATTCAAACACTGTATCGCATCTGTTTGTCTTTGAACACATGGAGATTCCCATGCCTTCAGGGGGTATGGGAACACCGTCGCCCGGGGATGGTACATGGAGTTGCCCGATGCGGTTCGCCACATCGTTGATCAGGACGGCCTCGGCGTCTTCTGCATGGGACTCTCGCGCCTCACAGCGAGTAAGCTCCTTCTTGGCGCTCTGGTGGAGAGGTGGTGGGACACCACCGATTCTTTCCACCATTCTACTGCAGGGGAGATGACGATGACCCCCTTTGACTTCTTCATGCTCACTGGCATTGGAGTAGGGGGTGATCCAATCCCTTTCGATACCGACATGGACGAGTGGGACGCTGCCCAGATCAACCTGCTTAGCGCTCGGCCAACTCTCTCCCGGCCGGGGTTCATGAGGTATTCCTGGTTCGACGACCATTTTAGGGTGTAGGCGCCTACGACCCGTGAGGAGGTGGAGCAGTATGCTCAAGGCTTCATTATGTTCTTGTTGGGGACGACCCTCTTCGCCGATCGGGCGAACACTGTTGCCCTTTATCTGCTGAGCGCACTGGTGGACGTGACCAGGATTCGGAGCTACGACTGGGGTGGCGCAGGCTTGGCCACACTTTACGGATATATGAGCTCATCCTCTCGCCGCAGCGGACATTTGTTCGGAGGCTACAGGTGAGCCTGGGAGGTACTCCTTCCCTTCTGCTTTTCAATTCTGCTTTGCACTATCTGTACACCATACATACTGCGCACACGCAATCTGTTTTACACTGGCTATACACTGCACACACTGCACAATACACTTCACACACTGCACAATACACTGCACAACATTCTCTGATTTTTTTCTTTTATCTGCATACTGCCTTACTGATAAGCATACTCATATTTGCCCTGTTACATTTTGCAGTTGTGGGTATATGCCTACTTCCCGAGGCTTGCTCCAGTGTCAGAGGCGGAGATGCCTCTCGCCGTTCCATTTTCCCACCGATTCGACGTGAGGTGCGAGCGGAGGCCGCAGGAGTCCTTGTTCTTCCGCAGATACTACGACACCGTCACCACGGCTGAGGTATGTCAAACATTATGGTTTATTTGAGCTTCGCCTTGGATTGTATTTTCAATAGCAGATAACAAACCGTATATCATTTGTAGATCACTTGGCAGCCCTCGGCTCCGTTGCCTGACACAGTGAGGGAGCAGTATGCCGGTGATCGAGAGACTGCTCGGTTCAGGGTCTTGTTAGAGGGTCTAGTCTGCCGGGCTTGGTACCTGGGGGAGCGCTTCTTGCAGCAGACCCTCGGCTTAGCGGAGCAGATAGTTCCGGGGCCACCTCTCACTCACATGAGGCACACGGAGAGGTACACCCCAGAGGAGATGATCAATTACACGATCAGCTGGGACTCTGAGTTTTTCCAAGATGAGGGTGACTACGTCGAGTTCATCGAGACTTATCTGATGTGACCCTTGGCCAGTGCTCACTGAGTCGAGAGAGAGAGAGAGACCCGCAGCGCCAGCAGCAGGAGCAGGAGGATCGAGAGTGACTCAGGCCCGTGAGCGGAGTAGGTCCCGGAGGGGACGGGGAGTTGAGTGGCTAGCCCTGCCCACCACCATGACATGCCGAGGACAGGATGGGGAGACCTACCAGATACCCATCGCTCCTCCGGCTGATCATGAGCTTGTCGGGAGTTCACGGCTTGACCTCAGTATGTACCATACTTTTCATTCTGTACAGTTATTTCATTTCATTTGATATCCCGTAGAATACTAATGATTTCAACACTTTACAGGCTTCGATCGAGTACACTAGTCAGTCTCTGGAGCTGACGGCCTCAGTGATGGGCATGCTTGAGAGGAGCATTGACCCGTTGACCATTTACGACATCTTGGTAAGTTCCTTCAAACTCAGTCCCGGAAACCTTGCATATTATGTTCCATACTGATCTGATACATCACATTACCAGTACGGCACTTGATACACTGCACTCATATACCACTCACGGCACTGATACGGTGACTCACATACTGCTCACAACACTGATACGGTACTCATAGCATTCATACACTGCACTCACACACTGTATTTGATATTCATACTCGACTTTGTATAGCATAACTGATGCGTTTGCCAACTGTCCCTTTCAGGCCCCATTCCAGATACCGGCCGCTGGGGGTGCTCCAGTAGGACCTTCAGCACCAGCCTGAGGAGCAGGGAGAGCTGGACGAGGGATTTGAGTACGTCGCGGCAGCAGAGCCGGGCGTACTCACTCTGAGAGTAGCTCGCGAGCACCCATTCCAGATGACGACAAGTCTGATGCAGAGGCGGAGTCGTCTGACGATGAGGCTGTGGATGGCTCGAATTCAAACTCTGACTTCAGAGCTAGCAACGACGATCCTGGACCTTCGTCCAGGAAGAGGACGAGGACAAACTCTCGTGCTTGAGGGGACCGACCCCGATCTAGACATTTTGCTGCTTTTCTTTTTCTTCTCGTTTTTGCTTTAGTTTTCTTTTTACTTGTAGTTTTGCACATTGTACTGCCTCAGGCAGGTTTTGCTTTCTTTAAAACTGTGTACTTTTGCAAGAGAGAATATGATGAAATGAAACAGCTATTTTTTGAAAAAGTGTTATGTTTGTACATTCTATGCATCGCATCGCATCGCATCACATTACATAACAATGTAAATGAGATTGAACTTTGTTTTGAAAACCAAACACTCGAATTGCATTAATAAGGTAGTGAACCGACTAACGACAAAACAACTCGATAAGCAAAACAAAGAACTTGACATGCTAACCAATTGTAAATACAACTCGATAAGCAAAACAAAGACTTAAAGAATACAAAATACAACTCGATAAACAAAAGTACAACAACTCGATAAACAAATTAAAGTAACACAGGCGTGACTTTGCAAAATCACCACCGGAAGGCATTGGAAGTGGAACCAGTTACAAGTTCTCAGCCTATTCAACATATAGACAGCTTATAAACCAAGGGGAGAGGCCATCGGCCACAAGAAATGGCCATCGGCCAACATTACTAGCCGATTGGCCAAAAAAGATGGTCAGTCGGCACTCTTTTTGGCCGATCGGCCAAAAATGGGAAGCACCTCCAGAATGCTGACACCTGTCTTCCACTCAACACCTTATCTTCTTTAAAAGTCCCAGCTTCGTAGTTTTCTCTATTTCAGTTCCGTTTTTGCACCAAATGGAAGCATTTCTTGTCCAAAATCTCACAAATTGGATTGCCAACTTGGATGGCTCGGAAAAGCTGAATTTTCGAGGCTTCGGCATAAATGCACTATTCACGTTGAGTCACACCCCGCTGCATTTTCCGTTCCTCCATGCCACGGCAAGGTTTTGGAATCCAGTGACACACGTCTTTAGCTTTAGCGAACAAGAGATGTGTCCCACTTTCGAGGATTTCCCAGCTTTAATGGAATCCGAGCGCGATGAAGAAATCTTGCCTTAGCTCCGGTTTGGCCATGTCCAAGCCTTAGGATGGATGTGCGGCCTTACTTTGCATGACGCTTAGTCATTGATTTACGACAGAGAGCTGGACATTCCGAGCTTGGTTCATTAGTTTTCTGATGTCGGTGATCGCGGCAACCATCATTGGTAGGGTTATCGGCGACATGCGCTTTACTTGTGCATGTTGTCTCATTTTTTGCTTGCCCCAGGCTCTGGTGGGTTTAGTACTTGTTTGATCGAGGTCGCCGAGGGCTTAAAGAGGACAAAAGCCGCATCGCCATGACACTAGCCGAGACATTGATGGGTTTGGACGTTTTTCATCGCCGGGAGACGGTTAGATTCGCGGGGAGTTCACTATTATTGCAGGTAATGTTTCCTACCTCATCTCACATATATTTCTCACATCACTCGGCCCTCAGGCCCACCTCATCTCACATATATTTCTCACATCACTCGGCCCTCAGGCTCGGTTTTTCTCTCAAAACCCTTTTCTAACTTCTCTCTCAACATACACCTCTCTGTTCTTTAATCTCTCATTTTTCATCCCTCCCCAAGTGTGGTTGATGGACAAGTTAAGAGTTGTGGACTCATGCCTGGTATATTCAGCTCACAGCTATTTCTTCCGACGACGCTTGGTCGATGCCCCGGATGAGGGATGGTGGTGCAACTGGATACGCAGTTTGTCCGCAGACCGCATTGCTTGGTGTTGCCCCTGGCTTAATCTACCGGCAATGAGCTACAGCATGACTCGCCAGCCCGGGATTCAGTTGATTGGCTTGACAGACTGTGTGTTTTACTTCCCGTTTCGGTTTTGGTTCGGGTTCCGGTTCCAGCCCCAGTTCGGACATGATCAAACTTGCCTGGTAGAGGGGATAGAGTACCCTGCTACATTTTCGGTCCGAGGCGCGCAGCTAGCCCGGTATGCCACAGCATGAAGGACAAGAGAACTTCTAGCCCCTGCTCCCACTTTCAGTTGCACCCTCTCTGACGAGTACAAAGCTGGGCTTGATGAGGAGGCGCAGATCGGGCCCACTTTGGCATCATAGGCTTCCACAAGCTCTGGGAAGGGACGCAGGAACACCTGACTATGGCCCGAATTTATTTGCTTTAATCAGAACTTTCAAGTTTTCTTTATGAATGTAATGAAAAGCAACTTCAATTTGTATTCAAGAGTAGGAGAACTCTATATTGAAATCAATGTAATTGAAGGTTGCGGGTACTGAAAATTTTCCTTTTGGTCAAAAAATGGTCTAAGTTGTAAAAAGATTAATTTGAGAAAAATCAACTTTTATTAAAACTTTTCAAAACCATTTTCGATATGGATCAAAAATTGGACACGCCCGAGATCTATCACTGAGATGTACAACCCCGGATCCCAGTAACTGGAAAGTTGCCACTAGTCTGAATAGCACGGTATTGGAGATCACAATCAAGCTCTTGAAATGCAGAAAAGACAAAGATGACCAAACATGATCACATGGACAAAGTTGATCGGGGAAGTGTTTATGGCTGGACTTCAGGATGAAGTTGCCTACGTATCCCAAACTTGGGAATCAAGCCTTACATAGTTCGGGTCGGGTTCACTCATGTATTAACACTCTCCTTTTGCGCTCTAACTTTTGCCAAGGCTGCCCTTTCTGGGTTTTCAACCTTGCAAGCTCAGTTTTTATAGTTTCAAATTTTTCATGCTCTAACTTTTGCCTAGGTCACCCTTTCGGGTTTTCGGCCTGGCGAGCCACTCAGGGAAAGTATTTCTTCAACTTGTCCATGTTGATCGATTGGGAGAACTCAAGGCCATCTAGGTCCATCAGAACGATAGCTCCACCCAATCAAATAGACTTGATGATGCAAGGGCCAGTCCAATTGGGTCTGAACTTGCCCCTAGGGTCGTGGATGAGAGCTCGGTTGTCTTTGAGCACCAAATCTCCTTCTTTCAAATTCCTGGACTTAACCTTCTTGTTGAAAGCCCTGGCAATTCTTTGTTGATAACCTTGAATATGGTACAATGCTTTCAGCCTCCTCTCATCAAAGAGCATGAGTTCTTCGAACCTGCTTTGCTGTCAATCTGCCTCAGCTATTTGACACTCAACCAGTACTCGCAATGACGGAACCTCAACTTTGATAGGCAGAACATCCTCTATCCCATAGACCAAGAAATACGGAGTTGCTCCAGTAGAAGTTCGAATTGAAGCCCGATAGCCCCACAGAGCAAATGACAGCTTATCTGGCTAGTCCCGGTAGGTTTCCACCATCTTCTGCAGAATGTGCTTGATGTTCTTGTTGGCGGCCTTAACTGCTCCATTAGTCTGCGGCCGATATGTAGATGACTTATGAAAAGCCACGTTGTACTTGTCCAACAAGTCGATCACTTCCTTCTTGAAGTGGGAACCATTATTTGAAATGATCTCATTCGGGACCCCATAGCGACAGATGATGTTGTTCCTGATGAACTTTGCAACATGTGATGCCTTTAACACCGCATAAGATTGGGCCTCAACCCACTTTGTAAAATAGTCTATCGCGACCAGAATGAACTCATGCCCATTGGACCCCTTTGGAGTGACAGCCCCGATCACATCAATCCCCCAGACTGAAAACGGCCATGGCGAAGTGATGTTGTATAGCTTCGACGGCGGAATGTTCATGCGGTTTGCATAGATCTGACATTTGTGGCATCGCCGGACAAAGCCAATACAATCCTCCTCCATGGTGGACCAGTAATAACCCTATCTAAGGATCTTCCGGGCTAGCATCACCCCATTCATGTGCGCTCCGCACTCTCCTCCATGGATGGCTTCCATCAGGAGCTTCGATTCTTCAGCATCAACACACAGTTTATGCATCCCGAGATGACCTCTCTTATACAGTTTACCCCCCGTAAATGATGAACTGAGCAACCATTTTTCTAATTGCCCTCTTATCTTTGGCATTTGCCCCTGGTGGATACGCCTCTTTTTCCAAGAAGTTCCAGACATCGTAATACCAGGGGTTCTCATCTTGTACCTCATCTATGGCAGCAATCAGCTCATAGGCCGGCGAAAATTTCTATTTGATGATGATCGGACACATCCGTACTCCAAAAGGGATGTTTATCATAGAAGATAGAGGTGCTAGTGAATCTGCGAACCTGTTGTTCTCTCTTAACAGATGAGCGAAATTCAATTTTTCAAACCGAGGAATTAGCAAGTCCAAGGTCTAGTGGTAGATTCTCATCTTTTCTTTCTTGACTTTCCAATCTCCTTTAGCTTGAGATACAACAAGGTTTGAGTCCCCGATGACGTCCACCCGTTTTGCCCCTAGTTCTAGGGCTGCTTCTAACCCAGCAATGCATGCCTCGTACTCTGCCTCATTGTTCGATACTTTGAACTGGAGTTTGAATGCTAGGGGTATGCGGGAATTGTCGGGTGCTATCAGTAACACCCCTATCCCATACCCGTATTGGTTTGACGCTCCGTCAAAGTACATCGTCCAAAACTCTTCTTCGATATGCAGAATAGCCTCATCTGGGAATAGGTACTCGACTGCTTCATCCCCTTCCACTGAGTGATCGGCGAGGAACTCCGCTACCGCTCTCCCCTTCACTAACTTGCGCGTCATATACTTCAAATCAAATTCGGAAAGCAGAAGCAACCAACGGGCTAGCCTACCCGTAAGTCCTGGTTTCTCGATGAGATATTTGATGGGATCGAATCTCAAAACCAGTATTACGGAGTGAGCTAAAAGGTAGTACCATAGCTTCCTAGTAGCCCATACTAAGGCCAGACAAGCCTTCTCCAGCGGAGTGTAGCGGGTCTCGTAATCCAGCATTTTCTTACTCAGGTAGTAGATAGCTCTCTCCACCTTGTCCTCGGACTCTTGTGTAAGCATGCAGCCTATTGTAGTTTCGGTCACTGAAAGATACAAGATCAACGGTTTCCCCGGCTTACGCGGTGACAACACAGTTGGGTTCTGTAAATATTGCTTGATCTGTTCAAAAGAAGCTTGGCATCGGCCGTCCTATTGGAATTTCTTTTCTTTCTTCAGGAGACCAAAGAGTGGTTCACAAGTCAAGGTTAATTTTGCAATAAACCATCTTATGAATTGCAATTTACCCAGAAAGCCTTGCACCTCCTTTTCAGTCCTTGGTGGTGGCATTTCTAAGATGGCTTTGATTTTGGAAGGGTCGACCTCGATGCCTCTCTGTGTGATCAAGAACCCCAGCATTTTCCCTGCTGTAACACCGAACGTACACTTCTGAGGATTCAGCCGCAACCGATACTCTCTGATCCGTTAAAAGAATTTTTGCAAGGCGGTGTAGTGGCCCTCTCTTTCCTTGGACTTGACAATCATGTCGTCCGCATACACCTCAACCTCTTTGTGGATCATATCATGCAAAATCGTGGTCGCAGCCCGTTGATATGTAGCTTCAGCATTCTTTAGCCCAAACGACATCAGCCTATAACAATAGGTCCCCCACGGGGTGGTGAAAGTAGTCTTCTCCCGGTCTTCGGGTGACATCAATATCTGATTGTAGCCAGAAAAGCCATGCATAAAAGAGAGCAATGCATGCCCAGCAGTAAAATTCACTAATTCACCGATATGCGGTAGAGGAAAGTCGTCCTTCGGACTGGCTTTGTTCAAATCCCTGAAGTCCACACATACCCGAATTATGCCATCCTTCTTCGGCACCGAAACTATGTTGGCCAACCAAGTTGGGTATTCAGATACCAACAGGAACCATGCGTCAATTTGCTTGGTGATCGCTTCTTTGATCTTGAGGGCCCAGTCTGGGCGGATTCTTCTGAGCTTCTGTTTAACAGGTCTGGCCTCTAGGTCAAGAGGGATCCGGTGCTGTACAATCTCAGGATCGATTCCAGGCATGTCTTCGTAGGACCATGCGAAAACATTTTTGAAATCTTTTAATAAAGCGACTAAGCGCTCGCGCTCCTCCGAAGACAACGTGGACCCGATCTGGACTAGCTACGGGTCCTTCTCAGTACCAACATTAATTTGGGTGATTTCATCAACCAACGGTTTCACAAACCTCTCCTGCTCTTGATCTAGCAAATATTTCAAAACCGGAGGAATTTCTTCCTCGTTGTTTTCATCGAAATTTTGAAAGTCTGAATTAATGTAATAAATCAAGGGCACGGAAAAATACTCAAAGGCCACAGACATTCCATTCTCATTAATCACTTTCAAGTCGCCTGATTCCTCTGTTACAACAGACTCAAAGGAAAAAGAAAAAGATGACCTAGACATACTGTGGCATCTGGGTTGTCACCCCCAAGAATACCGGACTCAAACTCAGACGAGCTGGAACCTGATTCCAACTCCACAGACTCGGTGGAATCAGATTTCGGCTCACTACCTGACTCGGTGCTGCTTGATAAGAATCCCTCCTCGTACTGCCAGACGAGGGAGGGTGCGATGGATGCATCCAAAATATTCGAAGATGGGCTTGCAGCCGCTTCATTCCCAATCATAGACACTGAGAGATCATCCCCCAAGCACTCATGTACGACTGGAGGATCTGAAAGTAGACAAGCCAATGCTACCCCCATTTCAATCTCGGTGCTCTTGGAATCCATTTCCTTGCACTGCTCAACCTCAGCTGATGGGTCTGTTTGCTCTTCGGCAACATCATACCCGGACAACTGTAAGTCGACGAAGATCTCAAACCCCGGCAAGCACCTTTTCTCTGCATTTAGCCATGGCTCTGGGAAGCCGCAGAATGGAAAGTCTTCCCCCTCCCAGACAAAGCGTCCGTTTAGGGTGCCCTGAATAGGTCAATGTATCAACTCAAAATGCTTCCCAGTCTGCTCGGCTCTGGCTCTTCCGGCCATTTCTTTGCCTTTTCTCACCCAGTCCTCCTTGGTGGGCAGATAACCCAAGCCAAAGGTATGCGGGTTATGCGGCACTTTGGCCGATACTGTAACGCCCTTCCTGTCACTTTTTCCTAGTCCCATCCCAGGGATGTGTTGGAGCTTGTTCATGAGGTACATAGACTGTGCTCTAACATATAACCCCTCATCAACAGCTAGGATGTTCTGTACGACCCGGGCCTTGGCTAGGGTAAATCCCGACAGGAACACATCCTCCGTGCCGTGCTCGATTTCCAAAACCGGTGTGGACACTTCTAGCGGCAGATGGATTGACGAATTCCCAAAAACAATAGCCACTCCTTTCCCATAGGGATATTTCAACATCTGATGCAGGGTGGAAGAGATCGCCTTCACCTAGTGCAGCCACGGCCGCCTTAGGAGTAGATTAAAGGTTGCAGGAACGTCCAAGGCATGAATGTCAATCTCGTGTTGTCCTGGACCAACCTAAGTCCGAATCTTCACGGTCTCCATCACTTCTCTGCTTGTATTATCGTAGGCCCTTATCACCTGGGCAGTTGGCACAAAGTCCGCGGGCTTCAACCCAATTGCATATGTCATCCTCGACGGGCACACGTTAATGGCAAATCCCGTATCGAGAAGAACCACTGGTATCCATTTTTCTTTACACTCAACAGAGATGTAGAGAGGTTTGTTATGGTTTGCGCCCTCAGGCGGCAACTCCTTGTCTGTGAAGGTCAACGTTGGGGAAGGTCCTCCCGGAAAGACCAGTCCTACCAGCTGTACAGGCATGGTATCTATTGAAAGTTTGGCCTTGTCCATTGCAGAAAGAACAGCCTGTCTATGAACTCTTGAGGCCATAAGCAGTCCCCAGGTGGAGATGTCTGCTTGCATCTTCTTAAGCTGTTTCAGCACAACCTCCTCTTTGAGCAGCTTTTCTTTTTGCTTGTCTACCTCCTTGTCCTTTCCGGACGCCTCTGGTTGATCTAAGTGCGGGGGCTTGAAATACCGCCCGCTCCTAGTCATGTGGTCTACTTCGCCAACGTACCAGGTATCATCCGGTTGGTTGCTCCCCAACCTTCATCGGTGTGGGCCAAAAATAGGTCATCATCTTCCCACCACATGCCATGGGCAGCTGACAGACACCTATCCGGCTCTGTTATAACTATTCCTGTGCCCGCAGCACCTTCCGTTCCTGTGCTCACAGCACGTTCTGTTCTTGTGCACACGACACGTTTTGTCCTCGCAGGGGCTTTGGCCTTTCTGGCTCTCTTAGAATCTTCGATCCTTTCCTGTTCGAACTGCTTCAGTGCAGCCTGCTGCTCAGTATCTTTCGTACCCAAACTGCTCGTATTCTGAGCAAAATTCTTTACACCGGTGCTCTCCGGCGATGCAAACTAATTCTCGACCTTTCCGGCCACAACTGATGTCCCCGTCCCTGACGGACCCTGTTCTGGTTGAGGCTGCTCAATAACATCCGACTCGTCGCTGAGCCACCCAGTAGCTTCTGCTGACCCTTCTTGATGAAACCAGTTGACAGTCACGTCCCCTGGATCCTGTTCATTGAAAAACTGAAGGTTAGCAATGTCTTCTTCCAAATTTGCTAGGTCATCTAGCCCCTGATTAGGTCTATCCTCCTGAATTACATAAATCTCTACCCCCACTGGCAATTCCACATTCGACCTAGCTTGGCCCGCTGATGTAATGTAACCACTTGGGTTGTACATGAAGCTCATAGACCCCTCAGGCTCTGCATAATCATTCCCATCTGCTCCTACAGTCGACCCAATTCTATCTTCGATAGCCACCACCACTGTTTCAGGTTGGGTTTGGGAGATATCCAACATGCACAAGTCAGTGCTGTCAGGAATGAACACCTCCGACTTAGGTAGGTGGGAAAGGGTGATATATATGCTAGGGTCGTATGACACAACCCCAGTTTGGATCAGATTGATGCGTTTGGGAGGTGGAGCTTGGTTATGTGGTGGGAAAGGGTTGGTTATGACATTCGGTTTCTCCGGAGGCACGATCACCCTGTTGTCGACGAGATCCTGAATCTCGTGACGCAATCAAAAGCAATGGTCGGTTTCATGACCATGCTGTTGGTGAAACACGCAGTATTTAGCTGGGTTATGAGAGTGGGGAAGTTTTTCTGGCAATGGCCGCGGCTCTAGGGGCTTCAAGTGCCCTCTCCTGATCAAAACCCCCAAAGCCTTGGACAAAGACATGTATAATGGGGTAAAGGTTCTCTGGCCTCGGGATGGGAATTTGTTTATTTATGAGCTACTTCCAGACACGCCGGTGAATGGTGTAGCTGCAAGGTTTCTTGGGGTAGTGGTGGTAACCATTCCCACATCTGAAGATCTGGCAGCTGCAGCACTACTTGTGCCTGCATTCGTACTGCGATTGAATGCCCTCCTGGGCTGCTCTCTCTCATCATCAATGAGGCCTTGTTTTATCACGTCCTCGATCTGCACCCCGATCTCATGTAAATCTGCAAAGGTAGAGGGAGGACGATCATCTTCTGCATAAGCTTGGGCTGGAGGTTGCACACAACCATCCGTATCTGATCTTTGACAACCGGCCTGATGGTCATCATCGAGGCTTTAGCCCTCCAGCGGGTCACAAAATCAGAGAAGCTCTCCTTCGGCTCCTGCCTAGTTGTCTCAAGATCACGGGTTGTGACCTCGATCTGTGTATTATAGGAGTATTGGGCTACAAAGGCCTCAGCCATCTCCTCCTAGTTCCTCTTGGCAGAGCCCTCCAGTTTTTCATACCAAATAGCCGCTACACCCGACAGGGTCCAGCCAAACAGGGAAAGCTTCTGCAATCTGGAAAGGCCCATCGGCCTTAGTATGTCTGAGAACAGTCGCAAATGCACCATAGGATCTCCAGACCCATCGAAACGGTCTATGTGCGGCAATTTAAACCAGTCTGGCAGAGTCACGGCCGAGTCGGTATACCCGTCCTCTATATCTATGATGGATTTCACACCCTGAGACTTCTTGAACAGCTTTTCTAGCTTGCTCACTTTTAGCGTTGTGGGGTCCACCTCAAACTCAAAGGGAGAATCCGGTAGGTTGGTAGGTGCTTTGGATAGCTGGGGTAGGATTGAGGGCGGAGCCAGCCCCGTTAGAACGTCTGTATTGTCCTAGACGTGCGCTGTCTCCCCGAGTATCGGAACTCTTGGTGGGGGAGGAGCTTGGTGCGAAGCCGACGCTCCGATTTGTTGCTGTAGCTTGGCAATTAACTCTGCCTGTGGGCCATAACCTCGGCCTGGCATGTGGCAAATTCTGCTTGACGGGCAGCGTCCTGCTGCGTGGTTTTCATACTTTCCTGGAGCTGACGCATCATCTCTTCCAAGCCTTCCATATTGTGCTAATCTATCTGAATACCCGGTATATCTGTCCCTGCAGTAGAAACCGAGACCTCAGCCTGACTGTTCACTGGTGGGGTAGACCACTGATCTGGCGATCGTTGTATCGATACACTGTGCCTTTTTGACCTCCGTCTGGTAATCAGGGGTAGAGAAAGGAACATTGTTTGTCCATCTATCAGATCCCTGGATTGATTAAGTCTACGACCTCTAACCCAGAGTGCTCGGGGAATATCTGCCTGGTCGGATGCAATGGTGCTAAACTACCTTGCAAAAAGATAAATAAAGCATAATAAGAAAACAAATGAACAGAAAAAACGAACAGCATGACAGCTTAAATAAAGATAACACACAGTTGGCAAACACAGGCTGAAAGGACTATTCTCAACCACTGATCACTGTTCCCAAAAATCACTGCCCCAAATCTGAATCTGATACTCGCAGGTAAAACTGATTCCCCAAATACAGATGATGATGCCCGCAAGCCTGATACCCAGACTTGCAAACTGATACATGCATTCCTGTAGAGGCCAACTCTAAAAGCACATAACAAGCAAGTGAGAGCCAAAACACCCCCATGGAGGGGTAGGGTTTTCCTGTCCTATTTCGTCAGGAGCTAGGGTTTCACTACGCACACAACGGTTTCAAACAACCTATAATCAGGTAAGCAACCTGTCCTAGCTTGGAATGGTCACTACAGTTTTCGATATGCACTAGGTCGAATGATCAAAGAGGGTGCCCCGGTAAAAACCAGTGTTTGTGTTCCCATCGTGGTAGAGCCCGCAACCGGTCAGCCTTATGGCACGCTTCGCAAAGCAAGCCTCCGGCAAACCGCTCAGGAATAGCATACGACAAACACATTGTCCTAGGCACACCAATGCACATGCAATGCAAAGAGACACATAAGTGTAGTCAAAACAAGATATCTTGAGTTCGAGTCAAGTTCTCTAAATCCCCAGCAGAGTCGCCAGAAACTGTAGACGCTCCCAAACGTCACGGGCTCCGCACGTGAATTGTCACAAAAATTTGGTTTGTTCATTGGACTACAACAGTTCGGACTCAATGTCACGGTTCTGAATCTAATCTCGCAAAGTGCAATGTAAGACCGATAAATCACCAAAAAGTCCAAATCTGGAAAATCGTTTTGGAAAACTGATTTTTGTAAAGAAGTGCCAAACATGGACTGCTTCGCCAGATACAGAGTCGCCACCTAAATATTTTGTTTTGGGGGAATTTAGGAAACCCTGACTTGTGCCTAAGGCCACGTGTCCGTCATCACCAAAGTTGCCTCGGCTCGGGCACTTGCGTACGAGAGGGGAAGGTAATACAATGAGCACCCCCGCTCGCCCGATTAAAGATCGGCCTTTACTAACATGATATTTTGTTTTCGAAGACACATGCGTTCTTATTGCGGTTTTTAGCTAGAATTACTATGTGATGCGCACAACACACAAGTATAGACTAGATCGCCTAAATTGGAACAAAACATCTCATGTTTGTTTGAAAATGGATTGAAGGTGCTACTCGCAAATAGGCTAAGACATGAATTTGTCACCCTCAACTGGGCTTAGAAAACATGATTTTGCCACTCTCAAGTGGGCTTAAACTCGCATTTCGATGAATGGCCACTTCATTGGGCTTAAACATGATTTTGCCACTTCATGGCCATGTTGAGAGGTCATCGGCCAAAAGATATGGCCATCGGCCAAGAAAAAGGGGTCATCGACCATTTTTTAGTCTATCGGCCAAAAATTGTTAGCCGATCGGCACTAAAGATAGCCGATCGGCCATCTTTTCCTACAGACTGCTCCTCTTGCTGCAGCAGAGGACAAACTAGGGCACGACAATACATTTGCAAGAAAATGTTATGCAATTACACCCCTTATCATGTTTGAGACTCAAAGGAGTGTAATGCTCGACTCTCGAGCCATCAATTACGCATTTCGATGCATGATGGCCAAAGAGACCGAGTTGCACAAATCAATATGGAAGGAATGCACAAAACACATGAATGCCTCAACCTCTATCATGTTGGATCAAGAGTGTCGGCGACCGAGGGTTGAGGCACGTTTCATCACTTCAAGTATGAAACGTCCCTCGATCCTCGTGTTTGGTTTGACACCCCAAACCAAACACAATGCAATGCATGCAACAAGGAAAAGCTATGTAATGCAACATAAGCATGCCAAATGCAATATGACTCAAACATGCACACAAGGCTAAGATAACAAGCATGCCAAATGCAATGCAACCTAAACAAGCATATGACAAAATGCAAACTAACAAGCATGCAAAATGCAACATGTCAAACATGCATGGCATGCAAAGGTGGACAAGCATGCAACAACATGCAAACTAGCAAGCATGCAACAACATGCAACATGTCAAACATGCAACAACATGCAAAGATGGACTTAAACCAAAATGGGCAGACCTCAGTCATGCCCAAATTAGTGGCCAAAATACTAAGAAGTGATGGAATGAAATGCAAAATAAGCATGCATGCCAATTGGCCTATCACTTAGGCATGAGGACACAACCCTCAAACATGAGCAAGGTGTGATAAACATGATAATGTAGCAATGAGGAAAGCTCTGAAATCATGCAAGGGGTGGTGCCAAACCACTCAAACAAGTCAAACATAGCATGCAAGAAAGCTCAAGGCTTAAGGCTAGCAAAGGGACTTGTGCCAATGCTACAAGAATCAAACCCCTAAGGGCCAAGGGCACCCAAAACAGTCCCAAGGCAGGTCAATACAAGACCAAAAACAAGCTCGAACCTAGCCAACACAAGCTAGAACAAAAGTCATAAAGGCATGAGGCATGCAAGGCTAACTAGGGGTGAGCATGGTCCAGATTGGACCATATTGGGGTAAAACCAGGACCAATCCGTTATCTATGGCTCCTGAAAAATCAGAACCAATCCAATCCGTTTAAATCATGGAACCAATCCGAACCAATCCATTTAAACACGGATTGGATCGGTTTAGGACCACGGATTCACATAATTAAATAACAAAAATATATATATATAACACTTTAATTTCATAAAAATATAAACATAGCGCTATATTCGTTCCATAATAACAACATGTTTTTCTATAATAGTGACATAATGTTCTAGAATTTAAACAATCATAAGAAAACTGGTTTGACCATAAGTATTTAGACCATTAGAAATTAAAATTAAAACTAAAACTAACAGACAAAAGTAATAAAAGAAGATATTACACGGGGTTTAGGTTTTATATAGAATAAGAGAAGATACTATGGCGGAGGATGTATAATAAAAATATAGACTATTTGTATACGGTTCGGATCGGTTCCAATCCGGAACCGTGGGGTTTAATTCGGAACCAATCTGTGGACTACGGATTTTTAATTCTTCAACCCGAAACCGAACCACGGATTCAAAAAATCAATCCAAACCTATCGAATTGGACTGGACTGGATCGGATTACAGATTTTACGGATTCCTTGCTCAGCCCTAAGGCTAACAAGGGGTGTTACACTACACCTGTTACAACCAAGCATGGCATGACTTAACCAATGAAAAACAGAGTTATAGCATGTCAAAATCAGCCCAAAAAACCACTAAGATGGCATCCTAAAGGCCTAAGCATGGAGGCATGCACAAAGGTCCACTCTCAAGGCATAAAACACAAACCTCCCAATGCATGGAAAAGGTGACAAATGTGAATGCATGGCCAAACTACATGGACTGAAATATCATTTCAAATGATGCCAAATCATGAGAATGGTCCAAGTAATGCATGCTAATGACTTGGGCACTCAAAGCCAACAAGCTAGATTGAACTAAAGATGTACAAAACAATGCATGCATGACCAAGACAATGCAAATCAGAGCTAGGGCATGGTAAAACATGACCAAAAGCTTCTTTGAGTTGAGCCAAAATATGCAAGAATGATAGTCCAAACACATAATGCATGTTAACGCAAATGAGAGGATTGCAAGGCAAGTGCATGGTGCATGCAAGAGACCATTAAACCAACATGAAACAGAGGTATAGCATGGCAAAATAACACCAAATACTTGCTGAAATGGAGCCAAAACAAGCTAGGCAAACATGCTACCATTATGTGCCATTTATGCAAGCATAAGAGACACAAGGAGAGGGGGTGTCCCTCTCCTATTCAAGACTCCAAAACTACCTTTCCACCACTGAAAATCCTTTGGATTTCAATGGTAAAAAGGTCAAAACAAGATGGTTCCAAAGCTCAAAAAGAAAGGCACAAAACAAGGCCAAACAAGGCCTAAGAGTGGGTGGACAACCTGCAACCAAAAAGTGACCTTAAACAATCATCTTAAGCATACAAAATCAGAACTTTTTGTAGTTTAGAGTTAAGCTTAAAACAATATGCAAGTAGGTCTAAAAGCTTAAGCAAGAATGGGGAATTAAAAGGTAGTTTACTCACCCTTGAAGAACACCTTCAAGAACACCACTCCAGCACCTTTCTCTGATCAAAACCAGCCCAAGAACACTAAAACCAACTCCTAAGGACCTCAGCAACCAAAGGACGGTGTTTCACTAGGTGCTCTAGTGCAAAAGTGTGAAGAAAATACACTTTAAGGCACAAACACACACAAATATAGAGAGAGAAGGAGGTATAGAGAGAAAGGGATATATGAACTCTATCTCAATTTCTCAGAACCTCTGGAAAGGGAGGGGAGGCTCCCTTCTTATAGAAATCCAATTCTCAAGCTTGTTGAACAAGCTTGAGTCTTGAAGCAAATCCCTCCATACACGTGTATGGAGGATGAGAAATATGCATACCAGCTGTCACAGGTGGCACAAAATATCTGCAAAAAGCAGATGGAAACATCTCAGCTCAAAAATATGGTCGATCGACCAAAAAGAGTGCCGATCGGCCAACACTTATGGCCGATGGCATCATGCCTTAGCTGATGGATTGAGGGGATGGCCAACAAGCCACCCTCTTCCCTCAGAAGCAAAAACACAAGTCCTTGGTCCACAACCAAGCACAAAATAGACAAGTCAAGAGATCTTGAGGCAAGGCGTGCGGACGAGACCTCTGGGAAGTCAAAACGAACACGAGCATGGATGATCATCGAGTGTTCAAACGATGACGTCCAAGTCTTGAGGACGATAAAAAATGGGGTGTCTACACCAAGCTTTAGGATGGATGTGTGGGCTCACTTTTCATGATGCTCAATCCCTGGTTCACAACGGGGAATTGGATATTCCCAATTTCATTCACTGATTTTCTGATGCTGGCGGCCGCGGCGACCATCTCTGGCATGGTTTTCGGTAGCATGCCCTCTGCTTTTGTATGTTGGCTCATTTTTTGCTTGTCCCTGGCTTCGGAGGGTCTAGCATTTACTTGATCGAAGTTGCCCAAAGCTTGAAAGAGGGCAAGAGCTGCATTGGCTTGGCACTAGCCGAGACTTTGATGGGCTTGGATGCTTTCCATCACCGGGAAATAACCAAATTCGCAGGAAATCCACTACTCTTGCAGGTAGTGTTTCCCACCCTTCTCACATGTGTTTCTCACATCACTGGGCCCTCAGGCTCTGTTTTTCTCTCAAACCTTTTCTCACTTTTCTCTCCACATACACCTCTCTATTCTTTAATCTCTCTTATTTTTCATCCCTCCCCAGGAATGGCTCATGGATAGGTTGAAGGTAGTGGACTCTTGCCCTGCATATTCAGCGCGTGGCTATTTCTTCTGTCAATGGCTAGTTAATTTCCCAAATGAGGGGTGGTGGTGCCACTGGATGTGCAACAGATCCGCTATTGACATTGCTTGGCATTGCCCCTGGTTTGATCTGCCTGAGATGAGCTACAGCACGTCTCAGCAGCCTGGTATTCAGTTGGTTGGTTTCACACACTGTGTCTTCTATTTTTCATTCCGGTTCCAGCGTCAGTTCAGACACGATCAGACTTTCCTGAAAGAGGGGATAGAGTACCCAGCTTCATTTTCGATCCGAGGCACAGAGCTAGCTCGGTATTCCACTGCATGGAGGACAAGAGAACTTCTGGGCTCCGCTCCCAATTTTAATTGTGTCCATTCTGGCAAATGCATAGCTTGGCTTGAAGATGAGGCACAAACCGGGCCTACTTTGGCATCTGAAGCTTCCACAAGCTCTGGGAGGGGACGCAGGAACACCTGACTCAACTATGCCCCAAGTTTATTGCTTTAATATGTACTTTCAAGTTTTCTTTTTGAATGTAATAAAAAGCAACTTCAATTTGTATCAAGAGTCAGAGAACTGTGTATTGAAATCAATGAAATTGAAGGTTGTGGGTACCGAAAATTTTTCTTTCGGTCCAAAAATGGTCTAAGTTGTAAAAAGATTAATTTGAACAAAATCAAAAACTTTTCAAAACCATTTTCGATAAGGATCACAACTGGACACACCCGAGATCTATCGCTGAGATGTACAATCCCAAATCCGATAACTGGAAAGTTGCCCCTTGTCTAAATAACACTGCACTGTAGCTCACAACCGAACTCTTGGATGCAGAAAAGACAAAGATAACCAAAGCAATCACACAGACACAATTGATTTGGAAGTGTTTATGGCTTGACTTCAGAATAAAGTTGCTTACGTATCCCAAAGATGGGAATCAAGTCTTACGTAGTTCGGTTAGCGTTCACTCGGGTTTTAACACTCTCCTTTGGCGCTCTAACTTTTGCCAAGGCCGCCCTTTCCGGGTTTTCGGCCTTGCGAGCTCAGTTTTTCTTATTTCCAATTTTTTGTGCTCTAACTTTTGCCTAGGTCGCCCTTTTGAGTTTTCGGCCTTGCGAGCCACTCAGGGGTAGCATTTCTTTAACTTGTCCATGTTGATTGGTTGGGAGAACTCGAGGCTATCTAAGTCCATAAGAATGACAGCTCCACCCGACCAAATAGATTTAATGATGTAAGGACCAGTCCAATTGGGCCTGAACTTGGCCCTAGGGTCATGGATGGGAGCTCGGTTGCCTTTGAGCAATAAATCCCCTTCTTTCAAATTCATGGACTTAACTTTCTTGTTGAAAGCCCTGACAATCCTTCGTTGATAACCTTGGACGTGGTACAGTGCTTTCAGCCTCCTCTCGTCGAACAACATAAGTTCCTCGAACCTGCTCTGCTGCCAATCCGCTTCCGCTATCTGGCACTCAGCCATAACCCGTAGCGACGGAACCTCAACTTCAATCGGTTGTCTCCATCCCATAAACCAGAGAATACGGAGTTGCCCCAGTAGAAGTCCGAATTGATGTTCTGTAGCCCCAAAGAGCAAATGGTAGCTTATCTGGCCAGTCTCTGTAGGTTTCCACCATCTTCTGTAGAATGTGCTTGATGTTCTTATTGGCAGCCTCAACAGCTCCGTTGGTTTGCGGCCGATATATGGATGACTTACGAAAAGCCACGTTGTATTTTTCCAACAGGTCGATCACTTCTTTCTTGAAGTGGGAACCATTGTCCGAAATGATCTCATTCAGGACCCTATAACGACAGATGATGTTATTCCTAATGAACTTGCCTACATGTGACGCTTTCAGCACTGCATAGGATTCGGCCTCGACCCACTTTGTAAAGTAGTCTATCGCCACCAGGATATACTCATGCCCGTTTGAACCCTTTGGAGTAACTGCCCCAATAACATCAATTCCCCAAACTGAAAATGGCCACGGTGAAGTCATGTTATATAGCTTCGACAGCGGAATGTTCATGCGGTTTGCATGGATTTGGCATTTGTGGTATTGCCGAACAAAACCAATACAATCCTCCTCCATGGTTGACCAATAATAACCCTGTTTGAGAATCTTCCGAGCTAGCATCACTCCACACATGTGCGCTCCGCACTCTCCTCCGTAGATGGCCTTCATTAGGCGCTTTGACTCTTCTTCATCAACACACAGTTTATGCATTCCCAGATGGCACTGTTTGTACAATTTACCCCCGCAGATGATAAACTGAGCAGCCATTCGTCATATTGCCCTTTTATCTTTGGCATTTGTCCCTAGTGGATAAGCCTCATTTTCCAAGAAGTGCCAGACGTTGTGATACTAGGGATTCTGATCTTGTATTTCATCTATTGCGGCGATTTACTCGTAGGCCGGCACATACCTCTGTTCAATAATGATTGGACGCATCCGGACTCCCAAAGGGATGTCTATCATAGAAGATAGAGTTGATAAAGCATCAGCAAACCTGTTGCTCTCTCTTAACAGAAGCATGAAGGTTAGCTTCTCAAACCTGGGAATCAGAACATCCAGGGTTTGGTGATAGATTTTCATCCTTTCTTCTTTAACCTTCTAGTCTCCTTTCGCTTGAGATACAACCAGATTCGAGTCCCCAATGACATCCAACCTTTTTGCCCCTAGTTCCAGGGCGGCTTCCAAGCCAGTGATACATGGCTCGTATTCTGCTTCATTGTTAGATACCTTGAATCAAAGTTTGAAAGCTAAAGATATGTGGGAAATGTCGGGTGCTATCAGCAACACCCCTATTCCATACCCATACTGGTTAGACGCTCTGTCAAAGTACATAGTCCAAATCTCTTCTTCAAGCTGCAAAATGGCCTCATCTGGGAACAAATACTTTACTACTTCATCTCCCTTCATTGGGTGATCGGCTAGAAACTCCGCTACCGCTCTCCCTTTTACTGACTTGCGTGTCACATCAAATCAAATTCGGAGAGAAAAAGCAACCAACGGGCTAGCTTAACCGTAAGCGTCGATTTCTCGAAGAAATATTTGATGGGATCTAATCTCGAAACCAGAATTATGGAGTGAGCTAACCGGTAGTGCCTCAACTTCCTAGTAACCCATACCAAGGCCAAACAAACCTTCTCCAGTGGAGTGTATCGGGTCTCATATTCCAGCATCTTCTTGCTCAGGTAATAGATGGCCTTCTCTACTTTATCCTCAGATTCTTGCGCAAGCATGCAGCCTATAGTCGTATCGGTTACTGACAGATACAAAATCAACGGCTTTCTCGGCTCTGCCGGTGACAACACAGGTGGGTTCTGTAGATACTGCTTGATTTGCTCAAAAGCTACCTGGCATCGGTCATCCCATTGGAATTTCTTTCCTTTCTTCAGGAGACCAAATAGTGGTTCACAAGTCAAGGTTAATTTTGCAATAAACAGCCTTATGAATTGCACTTTAGCCAGAAAGCCTCACACCTCCTTTTCAGTCCTTGGTGGTGGCATTTCTAAGATGGCCTTAATCTTGGAAGGATCGACCTCAATGCCCCTTTGTGTAATCAAGAACCCCAGCATTTTCCCTGCTGTGACACCAAAAGTACATTTCTGAGGATTTAGTAGCAACCGATATTCTCTGATCCGCTGGAAAAATTTCTTCAATGTGGTGTAGTGGCCTCTCTTTCCTTGGACATGACAATCATGTCGTCCACATACACCTCGACCTCTTTGTGGATCATATCGTGCAAGATCGTAGTTGCAGCCCATTGATAAAGAGCCCCAACATTCTTCAAACCGAACGACATTACCCTGTAGCAGTAGCTTCCCCATGGCGTGGTGAAGGCAGTCTTCTCCCTATCCTCGGCTGCCATCATGATCTAGTTGTACCCAAAAAACCCATCCATAAAGGAGAGCAGCACATGCCCTACGGTGAAGTCCACCAATTCATCAATGTGTGGTAGAGGAAAGTCGTCCTTCGGACTAGCTTTGTTCAGATCTCTGAATCCACACACACCCGAATTCTGCCATCTTTCTTCGGCACCGGAACAATGTTGGCCAACCAAGTAGGGTACTCAGATACCAGCAAGAACCCTGCATCTATCTGCTTGGTGACCTCTTCCTTGATTTTCAGAGCCCAATCCAGGCGTATTCTCCAAAGCTTCTGCTTAACGGGTCGGGTATAGCGATCCCGGGTTTACCCTTGTTGTACAGTGATCCGGACATGTGTCCATGGATGTTGACAGTTGATTAGTATCTTATTTACATCCTTTTTACTTCGTGTTTGAGTTATAGGATGTGTTGGGCAGGGTTGTTACAGGTTGGTTAGGCCTTGGTTTCAATTTCTTGTCGTTTGGTTTTTAGGCGTTCCGCTCGAGCGGGCCTTCTTGCGCTCGAGCGGGTATTGCACACCTCCAGTATTTCGGGTTCCTGCAAAACTTCTGCAGATGTGATTTCTGCGCTCGAGCGGGTTTGTTTACGCTCGAGCGGCGGCGCTCGAGCGGGTCGTTTGGCGCTCGAGCGGGTAGTACTTTCTGGGTGTAAGTTCTGGGAGGTGGAAATCTGCGCTCGAGCGGACTGGTTTTCGCGCTCGAGCGGAAGTGTTTTATTCTTGTGTCTTGGCGCTCGAGTGGGCCTTATTGCGCTCGAGCGTGTCCAGAGTTTTGTTCTTGGCGCTCGAGCGTCGTGTTCTCCGCTCGAGCGGGTCATACGTATATGAGTTATCCGCTGGGTGGTTTTAAATCACTTTTTACATTTCTTTCTCTCTCCTACTTTTTCTAAAAGCTATTTTGAGAGCTCCTCTCTCTAAAATCTTGCCTTCTCTCTAGATTTTGATCTAGCTAGGGTGAGTTCCTCACCTTCGGTCTTTGTAAAAGTCGTGTTGATCGTCGAGGGCGCCGTTTTGATCTGAAAATCTTGGTCTTTGGAGCACGTTGGGTTTTGTCATCTTCTCCTTCGGGCTCCGGATGTGAGGTAGGGACATCCTACTCCTCTCTATGGATCTTGTCTTTAAATTTTGGTATTTTGAGATGTTGGGGTTGGTTTGGTAATTTTGTGAAAGTTTGGGGGCTTTTGCGTAATTTTACAAAAAGTTGGGTTTTTATTTACAATAAACCTAGATGCATGTTTGACATGGAGAAATGGAATAAATGTTGAATCATTGATGAAAATGGAACCTTAAGGGTTGAAATGTTAATTATGGAAGATGACCTAATTACATTGTTGATTAATTGGGATAATTAATTGTGAGAAAGGAGGTTATGAAATGAAATGTTGATTAAACATCCATTTGTGCATTTATTTTCTGTTTAGAAATAACTGCTTTGGGCTATCGGTGGAGGATAGTCGTGATTGTTGTAGACAATGCATGATGATTAGGTAAACGAAAACTAATCAAAGGAATGTGTCATGGAATTTGACGGTTGATAGAATACATTAACTGTATGTATTGTATGATTGTATATAGAACCAATGTGTTTGTATACGCTATGTGTAGAGGAGGAGATGGGGGATGTACTCCGCGGTTTAGGGGAAGATGGGGGATGTACCTCTAAACCGGTTAGTGCTGGGAGAAGATAGGGGATGAACTCCGTAGACACAGCTAATATGCTTGTCTAGAGAAATGAAGATAGAGCTCATATGCTTATCTTTGGGAAGTGTAGATACAGCTCATATGCTTGTCTAGAGAAGTGAAGATAGGGCTAATATGCTTATCTTTGTGAAATGTGGATGTAGCTTATAGGCTTATCGGTTAATGTGGGATATAGTTGTTATACATATCTGTTGAAATGATGATGGAGCTTTTATGCTTATCTATTGAAAAAGGGAAAATGAAAGGTAACTTGGACTCTTAAGTCGTATGACATAAAACGTGATTTATGTGGATGTAACAGTGTTGGCCATCTATCAATTGCTAATCTTTTAGTCATTGTTCATGGTTGGTTTAGTATATTTCTACTGGGCTGTGGCTCACCCTATATGGGAATATCATTTTCAGGTGCAGGTAGCATGCCACCTCCAAGGACGTAGCTTGGGAGGCTAGAGGCAGGCGGATTCTTTTGTTGTTTTATTTTTAATGTATTACATGTAATCTCAAGCCAAGGGCTTAAACTGTAAATGAGTTAGTACTCTTTTGTTGTAACCAAGTGTTGACTTGGAAAGCTGTAAGCCCGTAGGGCATTTGCTTTTGTTGTTAACATGTAATACTTTTGTAAGGAACTACTCTGATGAATAGAAGAATGTTTATCTTTATTGCCAATTCATGTCTTTATTGATGGGTTTAATGTTATCTATTTTGAGGGCGTGACATCGGGCCTCAGGGTCAAGAGGGATCCGGTGCTGTACAATCTTAGGATCGATTCCAGGCATGTCTTCGTAGGACCACGTGAAAATATCTTTGAAATCTTTTAATAAAGCGACTAAGTGCTCGCGTTCCTCCGAAGACAACGTGGACCCGATCTGGACCAGACGCGGATCCTTCTTAGTACCAACATTAATTGAAGTGATTTCATCAACCAAAGGTTTTACAAACCTCTCCTCTTCTCGATCAATCAAATGTTTTAAAATCAAAGGAATTTCTTCCTCGTCGTTTTTATTAAAGTTTTGAAAGTCTTGATTAATGTAATAAATGAGTGGCACATAAAAATACTCAGAAACAACAGTGGTACCATTCTCATTCACAACTTCCAGTTCATCCAATTCCTCGATTACAACCGATTCAAAAGAAAAGGAAAAAGACGACTTGGACAAAACGACGGCATCTAGGTTATCAACCCCAGGAATACCAGACTCTGACTCCACAAACTCTATGGAATCAGATTCCGATTCACTACCTGACTTAGAACTGTTAGACAAAAAGCCCTCCTCAAACTGCCAAACGAGGGAGGGTGAGAGAGATGCATCCAGAATGCCAGAAGAAACGCCCACAGCCGATTGATCTCCAATCATGGAAACAGAGAAGTCATCCCCCAAGCTCTCTGGTGTGATCTGGGGATCCGAGAGGAGACAAGCCAGCGCTGCTCCCATCTCAAGTTCTGTGCCATCGGACTCATCCTCTTTGCACTGTTCAGCCTCAACTGGTAGGTCAGTCTGCTCTTCTACAACTTCATCCCCTTACAACTATAGGTCGAAAAAGATCTCGAAGCCGGGCAAACCCCGCTTCTCTAAATTCAACCATGGCTCAGGAAAGCCACAAAATGGGAAATCTACCCCCTCCCGGACGAAGCGGCCGTTCAGGGTTCCTTGAATAGGTCTATGCACCAACTCATAGTGCTTCCCAGCTTGTTTAGCCTTGGCTCTTCTTGCCATCTCCTTTCCCTTTCTTACCCAATCCTCTTTCCTTTCCAATCCCATTACGGGTACATATTGCAGCTTATTCATGAGGTAGACAGATTGCGCACTGACATACAGTTCCTCATCAACAGCCAGAATACATTGCACTACCCGGGCCTCAGCCAAAGTGAATCCAGACAAAAAGACATCCTCCTCGTCGTGTACAATTTCCAAGACTGGTGTAGTAACCTCCGGCGGCAGATGTATGGAAGAGTTTCCAAAAACAATAGCTACCCTCTTCCCATGGGGGGTACTTCAGCATATGATGCAGAGTGGAAGAGACAACTTTTACTTGGTGCAGCCACGGCCATCCAAGGAGTAAATTAAAGGTGGCTGGAATGTCCAGAACATGGAATTCAATGTCCTGTTGTGCCAGGCCAACTTGAGTTTTGATCCGCACTGTCCCCATCACTTCCCAACTTGTATTGTCATAAGCCCGAATCACCTGGGTTGTTGGTACGAAATTTGTCGGTTTCAAACCAATAGCATACGCCGTGCGCGACGGACACACATTAATTGCAGATTCCTGTATCAACCAAGACAACTGGTATCCACTTCTCTTTACATTCCACAGAGATGTAGAGTGGCTTGTTGTGCTTAGAGCCCTCAGGCGGTAATTCTTTATTTGCGAAAATCAAAGTCGGTGAAGTGCCACCCAGGAACACCAGTCTTACTAACTGCTCAGGGGTTATGTCAATAGAGAGCTTAGTCTTATCCATTGCTGATAGGACGGCTTGTCTATGCACCCGTGAGGCCATGAGTAATCCCCAGATAGAGATGTCCGCTTAAATCTTTTTCAGCTGCTTCAGTACAGCTTCCTTCTCCAATAGTTTATCTTTCTGTTTCTCTGCTTCCTTGTCTTTCCCTGATGCCTCTGGTTGGTCAAGGTGTGGGGGCTTAAAGTACCGCCCGCTCTGAGTCATGTGATCAACTTCTTCGGTATACCACGTATCATCCAGTAGATTCTGTCCCCAATCCTCATGAGTATGGGCAAGACGCAAATCATCGTCTTCCCACTACATTCCCTCGGCAACCGACAAACAACTGTCCGGTTCCGCTATAATTGTTCCCGTGTTCACAACACATTCTGTCCCCACGGGGCCTTGGCTTTTCTAGTCCTCTTATCATTCTTAGTTCTTTCCTGGTCAAACCGCTTCAGCGTGGCCTCCTGTTCTGTATCAGTTGTACAAATGCTGCTCAATTCCTAAGCAAAATTCTCAGTACCGGTGCTCTCTGGCAACTCTCTCTTGTTGTCGACTGTTCCGGCCATTGCAGACGTTCCCATTTCTAACTGTCCCTGCTTTGGTTGCGATCCCTCATCGACATCCGACTCATCACTAAGCCACCCTGTATTATCCGTTGATCCGTTCATGTCAAACCAACCAATCTGCACATCCCTCAGATTCTGTTCATCAAAGAACTACAGGTTACTAATATCCTTCTCAAGCTCAGCTAAGTCATCCAACCCCTAGCTCGGCCCGTCCTCCCGGACTACATTTACCTCCATCCCTATCGACAATTCCAGCCTCGGCTTGGCCTGATCAATTGGTGCAATAAAGCGACAAGGGTTGTATGCTTCCTCAATTAAGCTTGCAGAGCCCTCAGGCATGCCTTCTTCTATCATAGCCACCACCATGGGTTCGGGTTGGGATATGGACGTGCTCATCATGCACAAGTCTATGCTTTCTGGGATGAACACCACCGCCGGCTTAGGCAGGTGGGAAAGAGTGATATATATGCTGGGGTCGTATGGGATGGCCATTGTTTGGATGAGGTTTACTTGCCTGGGTGGAGGAGGGGGTTGGTTATGCAGTGGGAGAGGGTTTGTAGTGACGTTTCGTTTCTCAGGAGGCGCTATCACTTTGTTGTCAATGAGATCCTGAACCTCATGACGGAGTCTAAAGCATTGGTCAGTATCATGACCATGTTGTTGATGGAAGGCGCAATACTTGGCCGGGTTGTGTGTAGGAGGGAGGGGATTTGGCAATGGGTGCGATTCTAGGGGCTTCAGATGCCCTTTTCTGATCAGGACCCTTAAGGCCGCAGACAGAGACATGTAAAGTAGGGTGAAAACCCTCTGGCCTCGGGGTGGGTACTTTGCACGTTGTGGGGTGGTTCCAGATGTACCGGTAAAGAGTGTGGCTGTTTTTGGTGTGGTGGTGACCATACCAACGTCAGAGGTCCTCGCAGCTGCGTTGCTACTCGTAGCCGCATTTGAACTGCGTGTAAATGCCCTCTTGGGCTGCTCCTTTTCATGGTCAATCAAACCCTGTTTCATCGCATCCTCTATTTGTACCCCTATCTCATAAAGATCGGCAAATGTAGGTAAGGATAAGGCAATCATCTTCTGCAGCAGCTTCGGTTGCAGATTACGAATGACCATTCTTATCTGGCCTTTCTCAGTTGGCCTGGTTGTCATCATGGAGGCCTTGGTCCTCCACCGAGTGACAAAGTCAGAGAAGCCCTCCTTTGGCTCTTGCCTAGTTGCCTCGAGATCACGAGTTGTGACCTTGATTTGAGTGTTATAAGAATATTGGTCAATGAAGGCCTCGGTTATCTCTTCTCAACTCCTTTTCACAAAATCCTCCAATTTAGCATACCAAATAGCCGCAATACCCGACAGGATCCGGCCAAAGAGGGATAGCTTCTGCAGTCTAGTCAGGCCTATAGGCCATAGAATATCTGAAAATAGCCTCAAATGGACCATGGGATCACCCGAGTCGTCGAAGCGATTTATGTGAGGCATTTTAAATCTGTCTGGAAATGTCATCGCCGAATTTGTGTAGCCGTCCTCTATACCTGGGATCGAGTTGACTCCCTGAGCACGTTTGAAAAGTTTCTCAAGCTTGCTCACTTTCAAGGCTGTAGGATCGACCTCAGACTCGAACGGCATATCTGTTGGGTAAGCCGGTGCTTTGGAAGTCTGAGGTGGGACTGGCCCTGCTGGAATGTTCGTATTCTCCTGGACATTAGCTGTATCCCTGGGTATTAGAACCCTAGGTGTGGGTGGATGCGAATCAGAAGCTGCTGCTTGTTGTGGTTGTTGTTGCTGTTAAAGCCTACCAATCACTTCAGCCTGCTGGGCTACAACCTCTGTTTGACGAGCGGTAACTTCCGTTTGGCGAGCAGCGTCTCACTACGTGGCCTCGATGGTTTGTTGAAGTTGGCGCATCATATCTTCCATACTGATTAAGGGGTACCGATCTGTCAGAACCAGTGTATACTCTGTTTCTGAAGTGGAAGCAGAAAACTGGGTCCAACTGCGCACAGGTGACTGACGAACCGGTGAACTATGCCGAACTCTTTTCCGTCTTGTAACCGGGGGAGAGCGAAGCAAACACTGGTTATCCTCTCACAAGATCCCCAGATCGATAAAGCCTCCTTAATCTAGTCCAGAGTGCTTGGAGGGTAACTACCTCGTCAGAAGCAATGGTGAAATGCTACCTTGCAAAAAGAAAAATAAAGCAAAAAGGAAACAACAATCAGCAAATGCACAGCACCTCGGCTTAGATAAAGACAACACATAGTTGAAACCATAAGTTGGACAATCTGTACTCAAACATTGATTTCTGCCCCCAAGTTTTCTGCCTCAGAACTGATATCGCCAAACTGATACCCAGACTTGCAACTGATACATACATTCCTGTAGAGACACACCCTAACAGCACATATCAAGCAAGTGAGAGCCCAAACACCCTTATGGTGGTGTAGGGTTTCTCTGTCCTAGTTTCGTCAGGAGCTAGGGGTTCACTACGCACGCATGTGGTTTCAAACAATCCTGCATTCGGGTGAGCAACTTGTCTTAGTTTGGAACAGTCTCTATGGCTTCCGATATGCAACTAGGTCAATTGGTCAAAAGGGTGCCTCATCAAGACCACCTAATATACCTCTTGCTCCTAACACCGAGAAGTGAAAGGAGGATCAAACGGTACGGCTGTAGTCCAGATCCAAGGTTTATGTTCCCATCGTGGCAGAGCGCGCAATCGGTTAGTCTTATGGCACGCTTTTCCAAGCAAGCCTCCGACAAACCGCTCAGGAATAATTGATCACAAACACTGTGACTTAGGTGCACCTATGCAAATACAATACAAAAAAACACACAAGTGTAGATAAAACAACATATCACGAGTTCGAGTCGAGTTCGAGTCAAGTTCTCTAAATCACCAGCAGAGTCGCCAGAAACTGTAGACTCAACTTTCTTCACGCCCCCCCTTTCAGAGAGGCTCGAATTGGTCCTACAGTTCGGACTCCTGTCATGGTTCTGAATCTAATCTCACAAAGTGCAATGTGAGACTGATAAACACCAAAGAGTCCAATCTGGAAAATCATTTTGGAAAATCAGATTTTGAATAAAAAAGCACCAAAAATGGACTGTTTTGCCAGATTACAAAGTCGCCACCTAAATATTTTATTTTTGGTAAATTTAAGAAACCCTGACTCGTGCCAAAGGCCACGTGTCCATCATCACTAAAGTTGTCTCGGCTCGGGAACTTGGGTACCGGGAGGGGGGGAAGGTCATGAAATGAGCACCCCCGCTCGCCCAATCAAGGGATCGACCTCTACTAATCATGGTATGTTGTTTTATAAACCTCATGTGTTCTTATCCGGTTATTAGCTAACTTTACTATGTGACGCACACATACTAGTATAGACTAAATCACGAGAATTGGAACAAGGACCAATATCTCTTATTCGCTTGTTTAAATTGTTGTATTTACTTTGCATAAATCTTTCATTACAGCTCTCTTTGCATGATCATAAGTTATACTCGGCATCTTGCCCCTGCCTGCGGGCACATCTCTTTGTTATCCTGTATGCTTGTCTGAGTCTTCGGCCTTGTCAAAAATGGGTCGTCTCTGGGCTTTGACATTCACTCCCGTCATCTTATGACTTTCGAGTTCTGTCAAAGAGGGGCAACTGTAGACACCCCATTTTTGACCGTCCTCAAGACTTGGACGCCATCATTTGAACACTCGATGATCATCCATGTTCGTGTTTGTTTTGAGTTCCCGAAGGTCTCGGCTGCGTGCCTTGCCCTAGGATCTCTCAACCTATCTGTTTTGTGCTTAGTTGTGGACCAAAGACTTGTGGTTTTGCTTCTGAGGGAAGAGGGTGGCTTGTTGGCCATCCCCACACCCCATCGGCTTTGGCTTGATGCCATCGGCCTTGCTTCCTTGCCATCGGCCATAAATGTTGGCCGGCTGGCACTTTTGTTAGTCAGTCGGCACTTATTTTGGTCGATCGGCCATATTTTATGGCCGAGGCCTTTTCTTTTCCTTTTTCAGGCATTGTGCATGCCAGCTGTGCCAGTAGGTGAGTACAGACTCTCCCCTCCATATACATGTATGGAGGGATTTGAACCAAAGCTTAGCTTCTCTAAGAAGCTTTGAATTTGATTTCCTATAAGAGGGGAGCCTCCCCTCCCTTTCCAGAGGTTTAGCAAAATAGATATAGAGTTCATATACCCCCCTGTCTCTATATCTCTCTCTATATATATTTGTGTGTGTGTTGGTGCCTTAAAGGTGTATTTTGTTCATACTTTTGCACTATAACACCTAGTAGAATACCTTCCTTTGGTTGCTGAGGCACTAGGAAGTTGGTTTCAGAGTTCTTGGGCTGGTTTTGATCCAAAGGAGTGGCTACAGTTGTGTTCTTGAAGGTGTTCTTCAAGGGTGAGCAACTAACCTTTTGTTTTCCCATTTTGGCTTGAGCTTTTAGACCTATTTGCATATTGTTTTAAGCTTAACTATAAACTGAAAAAAATTCTGTTTTTGTGTGCTTAAGATGATTGTTTAAGGTCACTTTTTGGTTGGGGGTTGTCTCCCCCCTCTTAGGCCTTGTTTGGCCTTGTTTTGAGCCACCTCTTTTGGCCTTTGTTCTTGCCTTTGCATGACCTTTCTACCATTGAAATCCAAAGGATTTTCAGTGGTGGAAAGGTAGTTTTAGAGTCTTGTATAGGAGAGGGACACCCCTCTCTTCTTGTGTCTCATTTGCTTGTGTTAATGGCATGTAATGGTAGCATGTTTGCTTAGCATGTTTTGGCTTCATTTCAGCAAGTATTTGGTGTTGTTTGGTCATGATATAGCTCTTTTTTAGGTTGGTTTAATGGCTTCTTGCATGCACCATGTACTTGCCTTGTAATCCCCCCTATTGCCTTAACATGCATCTTGCATTTGGACTATCATGCTTGTATATTTTGGCTCAACTCAAAGGAACTTTTAGTCATATTTCAGCATGCTAAGGCTCTGTTTGGTGTTGTTTTGATCATATATGCCATGCTTTGTATAGCCGTAAGGCACCCCAGCTTATTAGCTTTGAGGGTCTAAGTCACATGAGTGCATTACTTGGACCTTTTTCATGATTTGGAATCATCTCATATGTTATTTCAGTCCATGTTTCATGCTCATATACTTGCATTTTTCATCCTTTCAAAGCTTTGAAGAGTTGGTGTCTTATGCCTCATGATTGGACCATTGTGTATGTCTCTATGCTTAGGTCCTTGGGATGCCATCTAAGTGGGTTTTTGGGCTTATTTTGATATGCCATAACTCTGATTGTAGTTGGTGAAATCATGCCATGTTTGGTTTTGATAGGTGTAGTGTAACACCCCTTTGTTAGCCTTGCATGTCTCATGTTTTGTGCTCACCTTTCTAGCATGTTTTGGCCTCATTCCATGCATGTTCTAGCCTTTGTTTTGGTCTGCCTTGAGACTGTTTTGGGTCACCTTGGCCCTGTGGCGCTTGGTTGATATGGCCATTGTGCAAGTCCCTTGGCTAGCTTTAAGCTTTGAGCCTTCTTGCATGCTTTGTTTGTGTTATACGTGCGGTTTGGCATCATTCCTAACATCATTTCAGAGTTTATGGTACTATCATATATCCATGTTTGTTACTCTTTAAGTGAGCTTAAGAGTTGTCCTCTTGTCACCTAGCCTAGGGGCCAATTGGCATGCATGTTTGTTTTGTACTTTGGCACCATCATTTTAGCACTTTTCGCCACTGATTGTGGCATGGATGAGGTCTGTCCATCTTCGGTATAAGTCCATTGGGTATGTGGTTTGCATTATATGCTCGCATGCTTAGATTGCATTACATTGTGCATGTTTGGCACATTACATGTTTGCATGTTTAGGTTGCATGTCTATTGCATAATTAGTTGCATTGCATGACATTAATGCATACTTGTTGCATGCTTGGGTTGTTTGCAGGTTTGCTTACATACTCATATTGCATTGGGTTTGTTTGCATGCCATTAGTCTTGTTGCATTGCATAATGTCCCCATGTTGCATTGTACTTGGCATATTTACATTGCATTGTGTTTGGTTTTGGGTGTCAAACCAAACACGAGGAACGAGGAAAGTTCGTACTTGAAGTGACGAAACGTGCCTCAATCCTCGGTCGCCGACACTCTTGATCCAACATGATAGAGTTCTAGGCATTCATGTGTTTTTGTGCATTCATTCCATATTTAATCGCACACTTGGCTCCTTTGGCCATCATGCATCGACATGCGTGATTGATGGCCCGAGGGTCGAGCATTACACTCCCTTGAGTTCATGACATGATAGGGAGGGTGTTTGTGCACACATTGCCTTGAAAATGCATTGTCATGCTCTGTTTGTCCTCTGCTGCAGTAAAACAGCATTCTGTAGGAAGATAAGGTCGGCCGGCCATCTTCAGTGCCGATCGACTAAACATTGTTGGCCGAGATCCTCACAAATGGTCGATGACCAATTCCACATGGGCGATGTTCCTGTATTTTGGCCGATGACATCCCACAGTGCTCAGGAAGTGGTTTGGAAGCATCATTGGGGCTTGTTCAATTTTCAGAGGTGTAAAACAGTGCAAACAGAGGCAACATATGGCATGGCAACGGGTTTTCGAGTGAGGCGATCGAGCATGCATCATTCAATCATTCCGAGGCGGAGCTGCGGCGGCCTCTTTAGTTTCATAGTTTAGTTAATTTGTTTAAATTAGTTAAGAGTAATGTAATAATTAATTAGCTAGGGTAGTTGATTATTTATTCGGTTTGTATTATTTATTCGAACCCTCCGTCGAGAGGGCAAATTTTGTTATAAGTGTGCGTGAGTGTGTGAATGTCTTTCTCCCTTTCACTTACCTACATTTAGTGGTTAGTTTTAGGTCATGTTTCAATTAGCATTCCTATGCTCGCATGTTTGCATCCATTCATCTGCATTGCATGCACCAGGCTCGGCGCATCATACAAACTGCATTGTATTTCAATTCCTATTTGAATACATGTATCAAGTGTTGCATTTCATATGATATTTTAGAATAGCCGAGCCTATCTCTAGTTGCATTTTGCATGTGTTGCATTAGCCATCTTAACATGAGCTAGGATCATGCATTGATTACTAACTAGCTATTGTTTTGGCTTGGAGTACTAGGTAAGCTTTTATGCTTTAGCATCGTACGTGAGTGTGAGTGTTGCCATGATAGCATGCTTACCATGAGGCTAACTGCTTATGTGATATAACTGCCTAAATGCCTGTGGGTGAAAGTTAGATTACCTGAATTGGAACAATTCATCAAAATGTGTGTTTTAAGCCCACTTTGTGGAGTGGCAAAATCATGTTTTCTTAAGCCCACTTAAAGGTGGCAAATCCACGTCTTAGCCTACTTGCGAGTAGCACCTTCAAACCATTTTCAAACAAACACGAGATGTTTTGTTCCAACTTAGGCAATCTAGTCTATACTTGTGTGTTGTCCGCATCACAGCGAGCGGGGGTGCTCATTTCATGACCTTCCCCAATCGTACCCAAGTTCCCGAGCCGAGGCAACTTTGGTGATGACAGACACGTGGCCTTAGGCAACGAGTCAGGGTTTCCTAAATTCTTCCAAAATAAAATATTTAGGTGGCGACTCTGTATCTGGGAAAGCAGTCCATGTTTGGTACTTCTTTCTTAAAAATCAGTTTTCCAAAACGATTTGCCGGATTTGGACTCTTTGGTGATTTATCGGTCTTGCATTACACTTTGCGGGATTAGATTCAAAACCGTGACATTTGAGTCCGAACTGTAGTAGCATAAAGCCCTCGGGGTGCGTCTACAGGACCACCCACGCGCCACGCATGCATCATACATGCATCGAAAATTGCATCCTCGCGCCAGCACGCACCTAAAAGCTGCTGGTGTGTACGTGCCACACGTGCCAAGTGAAATGCGTACCACACTCACCTTTGCGTGTTGTTGACATCAGCCACATGTGGTACATTGACGTCGGTCGTGCTGACCCGAGTGGTCCTGTTGCTAACGTCACGTTGAAGTCACGACACACTAAGGCATGCCACACCGCGCCGATTAGCCGTTGCTTTTGCTAATGTCATGCTGGCGTCACTCTAACTTCCAAAATCTCTGTTTCTTCCCAGAATTTTTCAAAAACAACCATTTTAACCCAAAAACCTTTGAAAGGCCATAACTTTTTCAATTTAATTTCGATTAAAACCCATTTATATGGATGAAAAGCTTAAGAAGAGTACTTTCAAAATATGTAAATTTCAGTTACTAAAAATGAATTTTTTTTATACTAATTTTTTAGATGAAAAATCTTGCTATAATGGAGTTTTATAAGAACTAGGGTTTTCGAGAAACCTTTTCAACGTGCCATAATATTCAAAAATATTAAAACTGATAATATTGATTAAACATGAACAAAACTAATATATGGCATGCAAATCATGAGGCGAAAACAAGCAATATAACTCTAATACCAATAAAGGAAAATATGCAGGTAATCTTATTACTTGAAACGAAAATGGTTTGGATCGGCTGCTTGAATTACAAGTTTCGTCCGGAAAAACCTTCATCGTCAACTGAGAAGCTATCAGAGTTTCTCAATGTTGTATCCACACTCCAAATCCCTAGGTTTTATAATAGTGACCTAAGAGGGAAGAATAGAGAGAAATTCTGCAGAGATTCTTCGAGTAAACTCCCACAACAATAATACGTATATTTTCTCTATATCAAATATATGATATATATCTCTGCAAATAGAAGTGGAATTGTAGACTTCCACAACAACTCAAACACTTCATTAGATAATTCCTTAATTATCTTATTTATTAAATAGTGTGAATTATCTACAACCTATGTGGACACTCCATGGGTTATGGTACAGGTGAAATCCTACCCAATTTCAAACAGCTTAAAAGAATCCATACTCGATTAGGCAAGTCACATATACACATTCTTTTTTATCGTTGCATCTCCACTTGTAACCACTTTTACTTATCTCCTCACCACATTCTCAAAATATAGCTCCCGCATGTCCTAACATTTCACTTAATTTATTTTTCAATAGTACTATTCTCATCTAAAAGTTAGACTCACAATTGAAACTAAAATCCAATGATATACAACAGTCTATTAGAATATTTAAAGTAACTTTCTATCATATTCTTTTTAATCAATAACCATTCATATCTCTCATACATTTATGTGCATATTTGTTCAAATGTCACCTATCAATACACCTATCATCTGTCTATCCTACTATATGTTCAAGTGTCCAACTATCAGTACACATGTTACCTATCTATTCACTTTTCTGTTCAATATCACCTATCTGTTTAATTCACTACCAACAACTGTCGTCGCTGGCCATCGTCATCGACCACCTTCCGCTAGCTATCAACGACTTTCAGACAACTTTTTTGACTAATTTTCTGGCGCTGGCAAATTTTAAACACGCCTCTTTTTACCAAATAAGATTAATTCTTAGATCTAATGCCTAATGCATCGCTCAACTTGGTAATTTTGTTTTTTCTTTTTAAATGAAATACTTCATTTTCAAAAGCTCTGTTCTGTGCACTCAAAAATTATAATTATAATTACATCCAACAAAGGAAATTTCTTTGATAGACACCTTAAGATGTAATATTACCACAAAAATACATACTATTACTATAAAAATGCATAATTTTAGTATTTAATTATACATTGTCCTAAGTTTATCCCAAAAAAAAAAAATACATAATACTTATTAAAAAAATGTGTGACATACACCATAAAAATATATAATAAAATACATATAGTGCACATGCCTCAAACCCAAAGGGTTTTACCAAAAACAAAATGTCTTATTTAAAAATCAATAAGTTTACGGATACAGAACCGACCATATAAAATAATTTTGGTCAAATTTATATGTACATATTAGATGGTGGGATCCATCGTTAAATATACAATTTCACATGGACTATTCTATCTATATAATAGGAAAAATATGGAGATCCATAATCTAAGTCCTACAATTGTACCCACAATAACAAGGTATCTTACATATCAATTTTTAATTTATTACAAATCTATTCATGTAAAGCTCAATTGCCTTGTCATGTATTGTGAGACTTATCTTATGAGTTTCTAATATTTTCTATATTTTATGTGATTGATTATATATAGTGATTTTTTTTTTAAATTTGTGTTATGGCAGGGGGCGAATGATCCCAACCCAAATATGCCAAATATGCTAATATAAATAGCACTAATGACAATAGTATCGATACTCGTAACACAATAGTAGAGGAAGGTGGATTTGGCGACACAATAATTATAATTAGGAATGGTCACGGGTCGAGTTTAGGGTTAATTTGTAATAATTCGTCCTTGCCCTGTCTCATATTGGGGCCGAGAGCGAGAAACGGATTAATTTTGTAAGTTGAAGAATAAGAATATTAATAAAAATTATAGATAATATAGTATATTATGGATAACAATTTATAATTGATGAAAATTATAAGATAAATAAATAAATGACTAAAAATTAATATTTTAGTATTTTAATTTTTATTATAATTATAATGGAAAAAATTAAATTAAATTATATATATATAAATATATTTAATAAATAAAATTGGGGCAAGGTCAAGAAGAACAGGGTAGGGCTAGCAAAAACTGTTCCCGCTTCAATTTCTCATTGGGGCAAGAAAAACCCGTGCAAGGCGAGACAGTAGATGCGGGAGCGGAGTAAGAGAAAATGGTCGTTCCTAGTAAAGGTAAATTACACTACTTCTCTCTTGAGCTTTGAAAAAAATATAACAGTTCTAAAGTTTTGATATAATTATATTGACTTTTCTTTCCGTAAGATTAAAAAGACTGAAATTAATACAAATGGTATGAAGATATAAAGATAAATAACATAAAATATATATTTCAAAGGAAAAGATATGACGATATTATTTTTTTTATTTATACAAATAACGAATTTCTAATGAAATGGGTGATCAAGTATTATGTGAATTTAAATCTTAAGTGAACTCAATGTGATTATGTCAAATTTTATGAGACTTACTATATTTTTTTCAAAACTTAAGAGAGGTGAGTGTCATTTACCATAATAATAATGTCATTTAAGGAGGTGCAAATGCATTTTTTTCCAATTCGACAGAATTCAAATGAATGGTGGATGAAAGGTCACTTGACCCGATCTGATCAGCCAATACCTCTAAAAATTGATATTATGCTTTTATACTTTTATGCTTTGTATGTCAAAAAATAAATAAATAAATAAATCTTCTATTTAGTAATTATATTTACTATTTATGAAATATGAAATTTATTATAAAAAATGAAAAATAAAAAATTCAAGTCCAAAATAGTAAAAAAAATATTAAAAAGTAATTCTAAAAAAAGGGCCTAAAACAATAAAACCTAAATTGTCAAATCAATCCGCATCTATCCTCTCACTTATTCAACCCGCTCAATTTGAATGTCAATTGATTTTTTCAATGCATCTAAATTCAAATGAATAATGAATGGAAGGCTACCCAACTCAACTCAACTCCTTAAGGTTAAGTTTGGCATCTTAAAAAAAGTCAAAAAGTCAAAAAGTTACTATCTTATTTAAGTCACATCATCTTATTTAAGTCGTATCACCTCTCTACCACATCACTTTAAACTCAACTCATATTTTATAAAAAGTCAAAAAGTACACTTATTTAGAACATCTCAAACAACCCCTAAATATGTGTAGTGGAAAAATATTAGGCAATGCATGTGTATACTATATGAGAGGGTAATTTTTTGGGAAAGAATTGGGCCGAGCTGTGAGTTGGGCCCTGCGGCCCAAAGTATGAAGGAATCGGTAAGAAGCCGTAATGTTATTTCGGCCCAGGAGAAGTGAAGTTATTCCGGCCCAGGAGGGGTGTGGTTACTCCGGTTCAAGAATGTGCAAAGCAACTCCGGTCCGGTGGCAGTTTGAAGTGAGTCCGGCCTTGCATTTAGTCCGGTCGTGACATATTATGGTTAGGTCGGTCAGAACTTGCTACTTGGAAGATTGATCTAAACACACCATGGTTGAACAGGGGAAAGCCGAGATAAGGAGTTGGAGGAGAAATCCGAGCTAAGGATAGTTCGGCCTTCTCTGTAGCTCTACATAGCCAGTTTTTATTTCGGTTAAATGGTAGTTCGGCCATGGAGGAAACCATCCCACTTGGTTTAAGCAGTGGGGGAGGGTGTAAAAGGATAAGCATTATCCTCAGGAGTATGAATCCTAGGAGGACTCTGTATGGAGAAATAAAAGTCCTACTAGGATTATGCCACTCGAAACCTATAAAAGCTCACAAGCACCACCTTGGAGGAGGTAATTGAACACAATTCTTTCTGAGAGCATAAAACTTTGTCTATTTGTCAAGCTTACTGACTTAGGCATCGGAGAGGTTTCCGGCACACACCCGCCGGCTAGCTCACGTTTGTGTTTTCAGGTGACAAAGCGACGTCGTACGGAGGAGCACAGACTTAGTCAACAGGATTATACGAGAAGAATTATTTCTTTCCCGTACAATTGGCACCGTCTGTGGGAAAAACAGACAGAACAAAACCTCTTGATTAAAGCTTCTCCTCTTTTCAAACAATGGCACACATTGAAGAATTGCCGCAGTCCGCCGTCGACGGGCTAACTCCAGATGGAGGCGCAAGGCGTGAAGGATTACCTTCTGTCCCTCCCATGGCGGACTTGGAGCCCCAACGACATAACTCCAGGAGGGATGCTAGGGGGAGGCGTACTAACAACCCGCGTCACTCTCACTCGCAAAGTCCTGATAGGCAAAGATGGAGGATTGATCCTCAAGCTCTGGAAGATCGCGTGAAGGAGCAAGACGAATTGATAAGAAAGATGGCGGCGGACATGGAGGCCTTGAAACGCCAGATGAAGAAAAAAGAAGTGGCGACAGGAGAGGGGCGCAAAAACAAGACGCCCCCTTGCCACTCAGAAAATCGTAGTAGGAATACCACACCCTCGCAAGGAGAGAGCAGAAGCCTCAGGACAGGCGATACTCAATCTTGGTCTTCCAGAACTCGTCACTCCAGGCCTGAGAGGACGAGATCTGAAAGGTCATACACTGAAGGAAGCACATATTGGCCCTCACATTCGCATCAAACCAGATCCAGACAAACGGAGTTACCCAGATCATCCGACTTACGAACCGTGCTCGAAGAAAAAGCACAATGCAAGGAGGATGCTAGGGCACGGGATCCACACAGAATTTATGCCTTACAGCGGTTGGCTCCTCGAACGTATGGAAGCGTCGAGGTTAGAATGCCAATACCGTGCCCTGGCATTAGCAAGGCTGCAGACTTCACCGTTTGTTCCGGCGATTGAAAACGCGCCCCTACCATCAGGCTTTCTTCAGCCAAAATTCACTACATATGAAGGGAAGACGGATCCCTACTCACACTTAAGCCACTTTCGCCAAGTCATGGCTGTATACAGGCGAAACGAGGCCTTAATGTGCATACTCTTCCCATCAAGTCTTGGCGACCTAGGCTTCACTTGGTTCGAGAAACTTCCAGAAGGCAGCATAGCCTCTTGGGCGCAATTGGCAGAAGCCTTCGTGACAAGGTTCCGAACAAACACTAAAACCCCGGTGGAGATCGGCCAGCTACTCTCCATTGACATGGGCGATAAAGAGACCCTAAGATCCTACAACAGTCGCTACTGGGAGACATTCAACCAGATTGGAGACTGCCCCACCAATTCTTAGCTATTGCGCAGTATAAAAGAGGCCTTCCAGTCGGAAACGAGCTAAGGGACTCGATCACCATGACGCCACCCCTTACCATGGAAGCCCTGATGGAGAGAGTGCATCAGCACATCAGGGAAGAAGAGGATGGCGCACGTGCCAAAGCAAAATCTGGTGCAACCATAGTACCAGAAAAGAAGACCCCAGCGAAGGTCAATGCAGTAGATCGGCAGAATAAAAACGGGCGTGGCAGACAAGATAACGGGAAGACCCAGACAAAAGATGGTTGAGAATCCGCACTGCCATAACAACGGTGTTCAAAAAACCAATATATCGGATTCTGAGCGAAATAAAAGATGAGCCTTTTGTCAAGTGGCTAGCCAAGCTAGGGAAGCTCAGAAAAAATTACGACGACAGATCACGGTGCACCTTCCACAAAGAAAAGGGGCACCGAACTGAGAATTGCACGCCACTGAGACAGCACTTGGAAGAATTGGTGGCAGCAGGCCACTTGGACAAATACATTGAAGGAGGGACGCAACCGGCCCCCCAAGATCATAATGACCATCCCAACAGATGACAATCGATGCACCGCTCAAGGTATCATCAATGTAATACATGGAGTCTTTGAACCTGAGCGTGTATGCGAGCTCAGGGGATCAATCAAGAAGGCTGAGCACTTTAGGGAAGTGTTAAGTACCCAACCTGCTACCAAGAAGGGGAAAACAGAGGCAACAAATGTCATGTCCTTTTCGGATAAGGACTTGGATCGAATATACTGTCCTCACAATGATGCGCTGGTCGTCACTCTCCGAGTCAAGGATTTTTACGTCAAGCGGATTCTGATTGACCAGGGTAGTTCATGTGAGATCATTGACTACGACACATTCAAGCAACTGAAGCTGCAAGACAAAGACTTGGCGCCTGCAGTTTCTCCCCTGATTTGGATTTCAACTCAATGCCAGAATGGCCAGCGGGCAAGATAATCCTCCCAATCAAGGCAGGAACCATGACGAAACAGGTGGAATTCTGGGAATTAAAGGTCCCTTCCACTTACAACATAATCTTGGGGAGAACATGGCTGCATGCCATGCTTTCGGTAGCGTCATCTTACCATCAGGTAATGCGGTTCCCCAACGACACCGGCATAATTGAAGAAGTCTATGGCGATCAGATCATGTCAAAACAATGCTTCGCCACAGCGAATGGAAGCCGAGCTGCCAAAGGATACGTTCATTCGGTGGAAGAACCAGAAAGTAATGAACTATTCGCGGACGTCGGCAAAGAGGCTGATCAGAAAGCAGTGGAGGACTTGGTGGAGGTAAAAATAAATGAAAAGAACCCGGATAAGTTCTTCTTGCTTGGTTCGTCGTTGTCCAGCACAGAGAGATTAGAGGTCTTGGAATTCTTGACCTCTAACAACGAAGTGTTCGCCTAGACGCCCTACGACATGCCAGGCATTGATCCAAACTTCATCAGTCACCAACTTAATGTCCACCCATCCGCCAGACCAGTCATCCAACGAACACGCAGATCGGCACTCCACCACGCCGAAATAGTGGCAGAAGAGGTAGGCAACCTGCTGGAGGCAGGAGCAATAAGAGAAGTGAACTACCCAAGATGGATCTCCAACACAGTTGTAGTACCAAAAAAGAATGGTAAATGGCGTGTCTGCGTCGACTACAAAACAGTCAACAAGGCAAAAGTGTGCAAATTACGGTCTAAAACAAGCACCCAAACAATGGTATGAAAAATTTGACAATGTAATGATGTCAAATGGATTTAAAATTAATGAATGTGATAAATGTGTTTATGTGAGAAACACAGAAAAGGGATATGTCATTGTTTGCCTATATGTAGATGATATGCTCATCCTTGGTAGTAATAATGAAATGATCAAAGCTACCAAGAAAATGTTGAACTCTAAGTTTGACATGAAAGATATGGGAGTAGCAGATGTTATACTTGGAGTAAAAATTTCAAAGACATCTAAAGGATATACCTTGTCTCAAGGACATTATGTTGATAAAATACTTGAGAAATTTAACAAGCATGACGATCGTCTTGCTAAGACCCCTATAGATGCTAATCTTCATTTGATGAA
>NW_021025345.1:1031470-1095138 GCF_004153795.1 Camellia sinensis | reverse complement strand
TACATTTAATGCTTATAGATTGGCTACTATTTATGTTGAGGAAATTGTCCGTTTACACGGAGTTCCGATATCCATTGTGTCGGATAGAGATCCAAAATTTGTATCAAGATTGTGGAAGAGTTTGTAGGAAGCTATGGGGACATAACTAAGATTCAGTACTGCATTCCACCCATAGACAGATGGGCAATCAAAGCGAACAATACAAACTTTGGAAGATATGCTTCGAATGTGTGCTTTGGATTTTCAGGGGAGTTGGGAAGACTATTTGCCACTTGCAGAATTTGCATACAATAACAGCTTCCACTCCAGCATCGATATGGCACCATACAAGGCTTTGTATGGTAGAAGGTGTAGATCACCAAGTTGTTGGACAGAGGTCAGGGATAGAGCTTTACTTGGGCCTGAAATTGTGTAGGATACTTCTGAGAAAATCAAAACCATTCTCAGAACCATTCGGCAAAGGCTCAAAACAGCTCAAGACCGACAAAAGAACTCTGCAGACGTTCGAAGAAGACCTCTTGAGTATGAGGTCAGTGACCACGTGTTTATCCGTGTGTCCCCAATGAAAGGCCAAGTCAGGTTTGAAAAGAAGGGCAAGTTGTCGCCCCATTACATTGGGCCGTTTCAGATTCTGGAAAGGCTTGGTCCAGTTGCTTATAGAGTTGCTTTGCCACCGGGATTTGAACAAATCCATAATGTGTTTCACATGTCGATGTTGAGGGGTTACCTCCGAGACCCGTTTCATGTGATTGATTATCACCGAGTAGCTATTGATGAGAATATGGAATACGCCAAATGGCTGGAACGAATCGTTGACCGGCAAGTGAAACAATTGAGAAGCAAGTCCATCCCAATGGTGAAAGTGGAATGGAAAGAACACTATGGGACGGATGCTACATGGGAAAAGGAAGAGGAAATGCGACTACGCTATCCACATTTGTTTCTCGACGAAGGTAAAATAAGTTTGAGGGACCAAACTTCCTAAAGGGAGGAAGACTGTGATATCCCTGTTCCGTAGTATGTTAATTGGTCCATAATATGAGTATGATTATGTGTTTAATATGATTTTGTGTGCCATTATGTGAAAATATGTGGTTTTGAATTTCTACCTGTTCACCATAGGCATATCTGTTTGACTATCTGTTTTGGGAATTAAATTGAAGGCCCTATCGGCCACCGAAACCAAAATTGGTTGCGCCATTATGATTGGCATAATTTTTAGAGCCTACGCTGAAATTTAATTGAAAATTGATTCGGATCAAATTAACTGGATTAAATTAGTGCTAAGTGCTCAAATATGTAATATTAAATTAATGAGGCCTAGTGGGCTTATATATGGGACCATTATATGTGCAATTCCCTCTTTTATTTCACTCTTGGCTGATTTAACTCTCTAGAGGAGGAGAGACCCGAAATTAGAGAGAGAGGGGAGAGAATCAAGGTTTTGGTCTTGAAGCATGATACTTTGAAGCCATACTCAAGAAATTGCTATTGATTGGAGAAATTGAGCCTCTAGGTAGGTAATTGATCTTGAATTCATAAGTTGAATTTGTAATTTTGTAGGTTCAAGGTTCACTTGTGATCAAGAGCTTAATTTGAGTTGAATTTGTTGATTGGGAGCTTATATGAGCATGCATGTGCATGATTGCTATAATTTTGCATATTCATGCATGAACCATGTTGAACAAGAGGAATTGGGCACCAAATCTCACATGCATGCATGGTTTTCATAAGTTCCATGATCATGAACCTTATTTGTACCATTTGAACTCAAATTGGAAGCCAACCTACTTGCATGTTTGATTTTTGAAGAAATGGAGCCTATGTGAAGTTTGAAATATATGGGTTTTGTTCATGATAAAGAAATGAGAGTTGTTTGAGAATGAGATGTTGACTTTGAACAATTTGATGTAATATCCTCACACTCTCGTGTAATATAATGTGTTTTTATGTTTTTGGAACTGAAATCATGAATTGAAGCCCTTGAACATCGAAATTGAAGCCCAAGAACAATTCTGGGTTTTCCAGAATTTTGATGTCCGCTCGAGCGGGGAAACCGCCGCTCGAGCGTGAATTTTGTGCTCCCAGTATTTTTGCAGACTTGGATGTCCGCTCGAGCGGGAAAGTCCACGCTCGAGCGGGGAGCTATGCAGACAGACCTTCAGCTCGAGCGTCCGAGTTCACGCTTGAGCGTAAAAATGATGCATCCAGCACTTTTTGTAGACGTGGCGTCCGCTCGAGCGGGGTAATTTCACGCTCGAGCGGGGAGCCACGAAGAGAGGCCTTCTGCTCGAGCGCTAGACTTCGAGCTCGAGCATAATTTTGATGCTCCTAGTACTTTTGCAGGCCTCAAGGGTCCGCTCGAGCAGGGAAGTCCACGCTCGAGCGAGGACCCTGTTTTCTGAAATTTTGTTGATGCATTCTAAGTTCCGTTTTCTGTTCTTTTTCACTTCTAAGTACTCTTAGGCATGCATTTAGCATTGTAATTGAATTAAAGAGATAAGAATAAAGCCTAAAGAGGAAAATGTGAATTTAAGAACGGATTGAATTGTTGGTGACCCTTTTGTGTTCGTGGACTGTGTAGGGTCGAGCTCCAGGGCAAACCAACCAACCGATCACTGTGAGTAACATCGATAATTTGAAGTTTGTCAATTGTCCAATTGGTTATTTCTGTACCAGTTTACTAGTTTGAATTATGGACAACCGATTGACATAAATGATTGGGCCGAAGGCCGTTTTGACATAAATGATTGGGCCAGAGGCCGTGTTGATATAAATGATTGGGCCGAAGGCCGTTTTGACATAAATGATTGGGTTGAAGGCCGTTTTGACATAAATGGTTGGGCCGAAGGCTGTTTTGACATTAATGATTGGGCCGAAGGCCGTTTTGACGTAAATGAATGGGCTGAAGGCCGTTTTGACATAAATGAATGGGCCAAAGGCCGTTTTGACATGAATGAATGGGCCAAAGGCCGTTTTGACATGAATGGATGGGCCAGGGGCCGTTTTGATACAAATGAGTGGGCCAGAGGCCATTTGACAGGAATGAAACATAAATGTGAAACAAAAATGTGAATTGGGCCCAAGGCCGTTCGAAGTAGGGTTTTCTACATATTGTTTGTATCTTCTTATTTGATATTCTTCACTAGGCTATCACTCACGCTCATTCATGTGTTTGTAGGTGAGCCAAGAGAGGTCCAGACCCAGCCCCAGTGAAGTCTGTGTGGAACAACCGAGTTTTGGAGAGTCAGCCCTAGTGTCTTATGCACGAGACCTGTCTTCGCCTTTCTGCTATACTATTTTATTTTTGTCATGTTGGCGAGGACTTTACATATGTCTATATATAGTTGTCATGGGTTGACTTAGTTTTGGATGATCCTATTTGTACAGAACTTATGCTACTGCATTTCTATTGTGAGTTATTAATGTATATGTGTTTGGTTGTATGGATGTGCCATGTAAGCACAGCTCTATGGACAAAGTTTTGAACTGCTTTCGTTTGGCCCCCAATATCTCTGTTAAAAATACATTTGTTTTGGTCTGAGGCCGTAGGTAATCTCATGATTATTGGCCGGTTATGTTCTTAACCCACGGGGCCGGGTTCGGGTCATGATAGATGACTCTTGACACAATAGACTCCGCATAACATCCGGCTGAGCCCAAGCAATATAACACTTTTTTGTTTTTATGTGAGTTGGTTCATTTTAAGCCAAATTCATTAGTCTTTTCCTTTCTTTAACCCATATGTCCAAGATAATGGTTACATCCACTAAAGATTACGTCCACTAAGTGAGAAACATGTCAAACAGGAAGTGATTCTCAACATGAAAAAGTGACTATGTCGTTGACAATGAACGTTCGTAGAGATTAAGCCATTAAGCATAGATCTCTAGTTCATGTTTTGAATAACCATCAACCGAGTGAAGCAACTCTCAAATGAAAGAAATGAATGGTAAGTTTATTATTAAAATGAGGCTCTTAAACATGGAAATTAGACAAAGAAAGGCCAAGAACAATATGCAACAAGCTATGTATAAGGACATATGAGGCAACAAGCAAACTAATCAAAGCACAAGTTAATTAAATAACCCAGGACAGCCCTAAAACAACCTCTAATAGGTGAAAAACAGTGGCTCAAAGTGAATGAAAAGAGCCTAAAAAGCTAAACAACAAAGAAAGAAAATAAGGCTAGTAAGCAAGAACAAGGAGGGGTGGCTAACCCTTCCACTTTTGAAACCTCAAAGCATGATTTTTAGCCTCTTTTAAACTCTGAAAATTAATTTTGAAAGCAAAGAAAAGGGTGTAAAAGCAAGGGTTTGAGATATAGGTGAAAGTGTAAGAAAGAGTATTAACTCTCTCTACCCTTTGATAGCTCTCCAAACCCAAGCTTAGACACTTGAAGGGAGATCTCAAAAGAGGATCAAAACAATACAAAACTACAGGAACTAGATAGCAATAGATAGAACAAGAAGTAAAAGAGAAGATGACAAGCTTATACCTCTCAAGGAAGTGAGCTTTTGTTTGTGAATCAAACTAAGTCCAAACACACTCTCAAGCTTGAATTATGGTGCTCAAGTCTCAACCAAGGTTCCAAGGCCAAGGTGTGAAGGTGTATATGGTGTATGGATATAGGTTCAAGGTTGTAAGCTTGCTCAAAGGTTGCTTGCACAAGAAGAAGGAGCTCTCAAGGTGTATAAGCTTTTTAGAAATTCTTCAACCCTCAAAATAGAGATACAACTTTGTTTTTATAGAATTTGAGCAAGATGGGTCATAAATATCTTCAAAAATGGACAGCTGGTGGGCTCTCGCCCAGAACAGTGTTTCTTGCTACCAAGGCGCGACCAGCCATCAATAGCCACGGTTGGCTCTCAATGAGGCACAGTTAGGGCTTTATGGGATCCCCTGTTTCCCTGTTCAGACTCAACACAAGGTGGTACAATGTGTAAAAATGTATTTTTGGGTTATAAATAATGGGAATATAGAAGGTTTGTGATTGTTTCAGAGCTTAAACATAACCCCATTGTTGAGACCTCGAACTACGCACAACACCACATTCATCATTGAGTGTACCAGGAAAAGCGCTCGATCCATGTGGGCAGTCAAAAATAGGGTGTCTATAGATGTATATAGGTTGCAAAGTAGAGAGAGAAATATTTCCAAGAATTTTGCTTCACCAAAATTTTTCTAACCTAATTTTATGAGTGATGGTCAAGTATATATAGAAAAACACGTGACTCCCTCGGAAATATCAATATAGAAACAGCCGGTGCAGTGCATACACCTGTGGAGACAGTTGGCACAGCTAACAGCAAAATATCTATTTTACCGGAACATTTGGCCAGCCGGCCACTAAGGGGTCGACCGTCCACTTCTTCTGGCCGACTGGCAACTAGTGGGTCTGCAAGCCTCTGAGTGGTCAGGCTTGGAAAAATACTGTTTTGGTCCAAAAATGGTGCAAAGTGTGTAGGCTTTTGAGACTCAAAACTAAGGCTTTCTACTAAAGAAATTGAGCATTTGTACAACGTATAAATTTATCATTGGGTGATCAATCGAAGGGGCCCAAGTCTCATAGGCGGTCAAAAATGGGGTGTCTATAATCCCACAAATTCATATGAACCTAATCTGCATGCATGAAAAATAGATGTAAGGCATGGATATGACAAATAAAAGATGCTGCTTAACAACATACATGCAAAGAATAGAAATAAAATGGATAAAAAGACGTAGGGTTGGGTGTTATTACAATAATGAATGAAAAGATTACATGGGTTTGGGAATTATTACGACAATGAATAAATTGAAGACATGGGGTTAGAGGTTACTACAACAATGAATTGAATCAACCAAATTAAGTTGAATCTAAAAAATCCTAAGGCAAAAACAAATGAATGACCAACAACAACCTCAAAAACCCATGATATCACCCTCCAGTAGTTGCACTGTTCTTATTCATTCTACCTGGGGAAATATTAGCTGGTCGGATAGAGAATTTGCCCGCTAGATGGTCTTGGTCGGTCGGATGAAAGATCCAAGAGAAAATCTATTTTGTGCAGCAGAGCCACAACAGAACAACGACCCCTTCCAAAAGTGTGCTCATCCTTTCCACCTCTTCCTCTAGTAGATAGACTCTAGAAAGAGGTGAAGAGGCCTCAGCCCATAATTAACAATACAAAAAGCCATGTACAACATGATAATTACAACAGTTTAACAAATGAAATAGAGATTGAGGTTAGGAGAAATCAATCCCAAGAAATAAATGGAAACCTACATTCATCTCTTTGTAGATAAGGGTAAATTAATACGCAAATCCATGCTATCATTGGAGAGAGTCAATTGCCACTGTTTCTTATTGGAAACTTTGCTTTGAAAGTAAGAAATTCATCAATGATGATTAAAGACTTCTCTTCCTATTCAAGGAATAAGGATATAACATCTCTTTCCATGCTCAATTTGGGTTAAGAAGAGAGTTTTCAACATCTTTGACCTAAATCTCTTACTTACTTATAAGAAAATAATGAAACAAAAGAAATCAACAACTTTCTCAACATTAAACCTCAAGAATCATCCAACTAGTCCCATGAAACAACCACAACTACTTATTGGAATTGAGCATGGATTGAAACACATTAACCAACATGCTTGAATGATGAGAAAGGCGATGAGAAAAGTGTATGAAAAAAGGAAGAACTAGCACTACATCAAACTTGTGGATGAGTGGCCACTTTCTAACTTCCAACCACATCCGCAAGGGTCTATTTTACATATCTATATACAATAACAATGGATTATAGCACTACAAAGCAAAGAAAAGCATGTAAGAGTGCAAAAAAGTAAGAAATTCAATCAACTCAATGAATGGATGGCTACATCCTAAACCCAAACACATCCATGAGGACCCACCAAGATTCAAAGCTTGAAAGGAAGAAAGAGAGCAAAAAGTTGATGAAAAGTTCAGAACTTCACCTCTTGAAGAGAGGATGAGCTCTTGGTTATCAAACTCCTAGCACCCTCAAGATGCTTTAGTATAGCTTAGAATCCTTAGCTAGGAATCCTAATCCAAGGTTTGATAGTGTTTAGGTGGTGTAAGAAAGAGGTAAAGGCTGGAAGATGACTCAAAGAACGTATGAGTGTTTGGCTCTGAAAGTAGTCTCTTGGCTCTTAGGAAATTTTGTAATCCTAAAGAATGAAGCTGAGTTATCTACATATAGTGTTTTGGGATTAAAATATGTACGATATTTGTCAAAAATTCTCAAAAAGAACCAAAATTCCTCAAAATGCTCTGTACTCAGACAATTCATCCGGTCGTATAATTATTCATCTGGTCGACCACATTTTTCATCCAGCCATATGTAATTATATGGCTAGTGAGAAAAATGTTCTACTGGATCAATAGCATAAAGCTAGCATAATTTAACAGGACAAACAAGTATTTTTAGAGAATTCCACCCCTTTATTCGCTCTAACTCTGCCTTTTGCTTGGTCCACTAAAAAAGACAACGTTTGCAGTTTTAAACGCAAGCCTCGGAACATTGTGGAAATGTTTGGAACCACGCAACCCAAAACACTTAGAAAAATGGTTTTGGCCAAAATAGGTATAGGTTAGGATAGTTGGGATTAAAGCTTGAATTTTGGTTCTCCTGTTAAGGGATTCAAAAGACTGCACATTGCGACTTACATCACCAGGTGTTTGGAATAGAGTGCCCAAGTCTTAGGGCCAGTCAAAATGGGGTGTCTACAATTAGTATGTTAGTTGTTGCTTCTGGCTGAGCTTGACTTGAAGCATATCACCAAAAAATCAGTGAAAAGAAGGTCAGGGACAGAGTTCCTGACATATCAAACAATCAGTGGAGAAGCTAGTTCAGGATACTTGTTCTTAGAACAAGCAATCATACAGATAATGAAGGAAACTTGGAAATTGTACTTTAATGGAGTTTCAAACCAAATCAGCTATGGAATAGAGGTCCTCTTTATTGCCTCAGTGAATCCCATAGGCCTTTGTCTTTCAAGTTTCACTTTGAAGTTTCAAACAATCAGGCAAAGTACGAAGCTAAATTGTTGGATTAGAAGCAGCCCTTGAACTAGGGGCCAAGCGGTGGAATGTTGTCAGTGACTTGAATTTGGTGGTCTCACAAGCCAGAGAAGATTGAAAAGACAAAGAAGAGATAATGAAAGCATATCAACAGACTCTGGATTGTCTGTTACCTAGATTTAAGAAAGTCACATTCACCTACATGTTGAGGGAGAACAACGAGGTCACCGATGCCTTGGCTACCCTAACTTCTATTATCGACATCCCTGAAGGCATTAAAATGAGACCAACCATCATAAAATAGATGTATATACCAGCCTACAAGTTGATTACTACAGTGAAAGAAGCCCAAGATGGACATCCTTGGTATTACGACATCTAGAAAGTATAAAGATTGGCCAGACAAGATGCCGTTTGCATTATAAGGATACCGAACATCAGTTAAGACTTCAATTGGGCAACTCCTTATTCCTTGGCTTATATGATGGAAATTGTCCTGTCCATCGAGGTCAAAATCCCTTCACCATGGGTGTTGGTTAAATGTCAAATCGAAGAGGCCGAATGACCAAAAGGAACTAATGCTATTGGATGAAAGGAGGCTTCAAGCATTGTATCTTGCCCGAGCTTATCAGCACAAAATTGCCTGTACATTTAACAAGAAGATGAAGAATATGAATCTAAAAGAGGGAGATCTAGCACTCAAAAGGAACCGAGCTCCGATACATGACCCAAGGGGAAAATTCAAGCTAAACTGGATGGGACCGTATATTATCAAAAAAAAAAAAAAAATAGGGAGAAAGTAGTTATACTAATGGATCTAGATGGGCTAGAAGTTACACGGCCTATTAACTTAGGCAAGCTAAAGAAGTACTATCTTTGAGAGAGCTCGTTAGGTCGAAAACCCAAAAGGGCGACCTAAGCAAAATGTAAAGAATACAAAAAATAAAAAGAATAGAAGCTCACAATGTTGAAAACTTGAAAAGGTGACCTTGACAAAAATAAGAGTACAAAAGGAGAAAGTTAACACCCAAGTAAACCTCAACTTGAACTACGAATGGCTTGATTCCTATGCTCGGGATATGTAGGCAACTTCTTCTTGAAGTTTTTCCATATCTCATCTAGATTCTATCAGCTTGTGAGCACCAGTCATCAGTATCTAGCATTGGATTACTAAGTATTAGGGGGAATTTTTAGCTATACAACTCATGTATTCAACGCTGGAAATGTTTGATTAGTGAACTTGCCAAATATACTTTGAATTATTTCTAATGAGAAGTGTGAGTGATTTATGTTCCTTTCTGATTGACCAATTGCACAAGAATTTCAAAACATAAAGAAATAAACTTCATTGCACTGTTTTATTGATAATAATCTCAAATATAAAAAATGAAAACAAATTTAACTAATTTTCATTTGACAAATGTCTTGGAAAAAAAAGGTGGAAAAACTCTAAACTAGGGGAACTGTGAGTTAAGAATCACTTAGTCTTTATTCCCTCTGTGTATGTGTGTGTGTGTGTATTTTGACCCAATGAATCTCGCCCTTTAGCCACTGAATGTACTCACTAGAAAGTTTGCAATTGAAACCTTCTTCCGCCATCATGAGCAGCTTGTCCTAATAAGCTCAGACATTTGCCTTCAAGTGAGAAACCTGGAAGGCAAAAGATATATGATATGGGCCGAACCTTGAGTGGGCCACCTGTCTTTGCCCAACTTGTCACGAAATTCAGTGTAAAAAGTAGTAGGTCATGTGAGTCAACCATACTGTAGACCGCCTGAACTCCACTCCGCGCACGAGGGCGCGAATTGTAGTTCTAGCTACTACAGTTCAGACTCCGGTCACGGTTCTGAATCTAATCTCACAAAGTGCAATGTAAGACTGATAAATCACCAAAGAGTCCAAATCCGGCAAATCGTTTTGGAAAATCAATTTTAATCAAAAAGTGCCAAACATGGACTTCTTTGCCAGATTTCAGAGTCACCACCTAAATATTTTGTTCTGCAAAATTTAGGAAACCCTAACTCGTGCCTAAGGCTACGTGTCCATCATCACCAAAGTTACCTTGGCTCAGGAACTTGGGTACGAGGAGGGAAGGTCATGAAATGAGCACCCCCGCTTGCCCGATCAAAGATCGGCCTCTACTAACATGATATGTTGTTTTTGAAAACACATGTGTTCTTATTCCGGTATATTAGCTAGCTCACTATGTGATGCACACACATACAAGTATAGACTCAATCACACGGATTGGAACAAAACAGCTCCTGTTTGTTTTTGAAAGTGGTTTGAAAGTGCTACTTGCAAGTAGGCTAAAGGGCAGATTTGCCACCCTCAAGTGGGCTTAGAAAAACGTGATTTTGCCACTTCAAGTGGGCTTAAAACTCACAATCATCGAGTCGTCCCAATTCAGGAAATCGAGCCTTCATCCACAGGCATTCATACAGTTAAACACTTAAGCAATTAGCCTCATGGAAAACATGCTATCATGGCAACACTTATACACATACAAGATGCTAATGCATAAACATTTACAGTGTACTCCGTGCCAAAACAAAAGCTAGTTAGTAATCAATGCACGATCCTAGCTATGTCAACAATGCCTAATGCAACACATGCAAAATGCAACTAAGTAGGCTCGGCTATCTAGAATGGCATATGACTGCAACACTTGATAACATGCTTTGAAACACGTATTCAAGAAAGTGTATTAAAGTACAATGTAGTTTGTATGATGCGCCGAGCTCGGTGCATGCAAGACAAATGAATTATGCACGCATGCAAACATAAGGATGCTAATTGAAACATGCCCTAAAACTAACCATTAAAAGCTGGTAAATAAAATGGAGAAAGACGTGGGGTTGGAAAACATGCATCACACACACGCACACTTATTACAACAGCTACCCTCTTGACGAAGGGTTTGAAAAATAAGCTAAGCTAATCTACGCTATGCTATTTATTACAAGTGAACTAATTAACTAACTCTAGCTAATTAAATATTACAACCCAAATTGAAACAAATAGCTATGCTAAGCTAATTAGAATATTACAAAACAAATCAAATGACTAGTTTACACAAACTAATCATAAGTAATGAAATGGCCTCACGGGCAAAGAAGAGATGCGTGCTCGGTTGGCTTCGCTCGAAAATCCACAACCGTGCCTCATGATGCCTCTTTTTGCACTCTTTTGGACTTCTGAAAATTGTGCCAACTTCCAAGATGCTTCTAATGCACCTTAGGAACATGTTGAGGGGTGGTCGGCCAAGGGGGATGGCCATCGGCCAAAGGTAATGACTATCGGCCAATTCTGATGGCCAGTCGGTAGCTTTGATGGCCAGTCAGCCACTGATTCCTGTAATTTCTCCTTTTGCTGCAACAGAGCACAAACAAAGGCATGGCAGTGTATTTGCAAGGAAATGTGTGTGCAGCTACACTCCTTATCATGTCTCAAGCTCAAAGGCGTGTAGTGCTCGACTCTCGAGCCACCAATCATGCATCTCGATGCATGTTGGCCAAAGGGGCAAGCTTGCACATTGTTGATGAATGCACAAATAACACATAGGACTCGATGAACCTCCACCTTATCATGCATAATCAAAGGTGTTGGTGACCTAAGGAATAAGGCACGTTTCATCACTTTGAGTATGAAACATCCCTCGTTCCTCGTGTTTCGATTAACATCTAATCCAAACGCAATGCAATGCAACAACATGCAAACAACATGCTATCTACCAATGCTAATGGCATGCACAAGATTCTATCATGTGAATAATGCATGCATGGCATGTTTGAAGGCTAAAGCATCAAAGCAGGTAAGGAGCATCATTCAAGAGGCATGCAACACAATGTTCAATGGACTTAAACCACATATGGACAGACCTAAGAGGGTCCAAAACAGTGGCCAACACACCAAAACTTAGGCACAAAAGGGCCGAGAACACATGCTCACGTGATGGCTCATCAACTAGGCATAAAGGTCAACTCTTTAAAGCACTTAAAGAGTGAAAAACATGGAAGTGTGACAACACTATATGCTCTGAAATATCATTCCAAATGATGCTAAAACATGCAACTACCACAAATGAGGCATGCTAGGAGGCTTAAAGCTTAAGACTAGCAAAGGTACTTGCACCATAGCCATATCAAGCAAGCCCCAAAGGGCCAAGGTGACTCAAAACAGTCCCAAGGTAGGTCAAAACAATGTCAAAACATGCATGGAATGAAGCCAAAACAAGCTAGCATGGTAAGCCAAAATACCAAGCATGCAAGGGGCAATGAGCATGGTTACACTACAAATGTAAGAAGCAAATGAAGGATGCTCTAACCAACCAAAAATAGAGTTGTATCATGGCAAAATAACACCAAAAACACACTGAAATGACATTCTAAAAGGTTAGGCAAGATGGCATACATATTGGCTCATGTTTAAGGCATAAAGCATAACTTTTCAAAAGCATTGAAAGAGTGACACATGTGAGTGTATGACAATGAAACATGCTCTGAAATCATATATCAAATGATGCTAGATCATGCAAATAGCCCAAGCAATGTATGCTAGTGAACTCAAACCACAAAGCTAGTGGGAGAGATTGAACTATGGCTATACAAAGCAAGGTCCAAATTATCAAGACCACCCAAAATAGAGCTAAGGCATGCCAAAAACAAGACCAAAAACTTGCTGAGATAGAACCAAAATAGGCTAGCATGATGGATCAAAGCATTGAGCACACAAGGCTAAATGGCAAGATTACACTACAAATGTAAAAAGCATGCATGAGGTAATCAAACCAAGCCAAAATAGAGTTATATCATGTTAAAATAAGGCCAAAAACATGCTAAGATAGAGCCTCAAGGAGGGAGAAAAACATGCTACTTTGATGAGCCATCAACACAAGCAAACAAGATACAAAAGGGGGGGAACACCCCCACCTATTTGGAGCCTCAAAACACACTTTCCACCACTGAAATTCCCCTGGAATTCAGTGGTAGAAAGGCCAAAATGAGATGACCTCAAAGGCCTAAAGATATGGCACAAAACAAAGCCAACAAGCCATCAAAGGGGGTAAACCACCCCTAACTCAAACAAAGCCTTAAACAAGCATTTTAAACACTTAAATACAGAACTTTTTTTAGTTGAAAGCTTGGCCTAAAACATCATGCAAATAGGGCCAAATAAACAATGAGGACAAAGCTTTAAAGAGGCTAAAGACTCACCCTTGAAGAACCACTTCAGAACAACAACTTCAGAGGAAAAAACCAAGCCAAAGCCACCCCAATACAACCTCCAAGAACCTTTGCTAAATAGTGAAGTTGTTTCACTAGGTGTTTGTGTGCAAAACTGTGAAGAAATGGCACTTTTGAGCACAAACAAGTGCAAATAGAGAGAGAGAGACAGAGAGAGAGAGAGAGAGAGAGTAAACTTCAGCTGTAAGCAAAATTTTAGAACCTTGGAGAAGGGGGAGGGCCTCCCCTTATATAGAAAAACAAGCTTTAAGCTTCTTGGATAAGCTAGAAACTTGTTTGAATCCATCTATACACATGTATGGAGGATACATAAAGTGATCAACAACTTGCACCAGCTGGAAGAAAAATATCTGCAAAAGTAGAAAAAGGGGCCTTAACCAAAAAAATGGCCGACCGACCATTAAAGGTGTCGACCAGCCACCACTGATGGCTGATGGAAAGAGGTCTTGGCCGATGGGCACAGGGCCTGGCCGATGGGTTGAAGGGCTGGCCAGCAGGCCACCCCCCTTCCCTCAGAAACAAAGCCACAAGCTTTTGGTCCACAACAAAGCACAAAACAAACAAGTCGAGAGGCTCGAAGGCAAGGTGCATAGCCGAGACTTTTAGGAACTCAAAACGAACACGAGCATGGATGATCATCGAGTGTTCAAACGATGACGTCCAAGTCTTGAGGACGGTCAAAAATGGGGTGCCTACACTTACCACCTCTATGCTAGCAAATTGGGGCATCTCTTGAGTCGTAGCCGAAAGTGTCAACCAGAAATAGTGCCAAGTAAAGTCTCTAGAAGTCTGAATGCACATCTAGTCATGGCAACCATCAACAGTGTCCATCTTTACCAATTGGGCACAGGTATGGTACAAGATTGCCGAGTAACGAGTGGGAGTTGCCTGCACCTTCAACTTGTCCATAAGCCACATTTGGGGAAAGAGAGACAAAAGAATAGAGATGCATGAGATAAGAGGAAAATGTGAGTTAGGGTGTGCAAAAACATAAAAGAGAGATACAAGAATGAAGAGGTAAAAGGTGAGAAACCAAGTGAGTTAGGTAGTACCTGAAGCAATAAATGGGCTACCAGCAAAGTTCGTGGTCCTACCAGCACGAACTTCATCCAAACCACATCAACCAAAATAAGGCTAATTGTCTCATTACTTGGCATCACCAAAAAGTAGGCAAGCAAGCAGATATATAGAGCAATCTGCCTACACTATTGGAACTTTCGATCTCACCTACGGGTGAATTTATCAATGAAAGTGATGATTGATAGCACATCATTTTGAATAGAAGCCTTGGATTCACCCGAAAGCAATCTATAGATATCTTCGAGCAACTTGTGATAGCCTACCAAGGAAGTCGGCCACACCAAATCAGCAAGTGGAGGACATTCTAGAAGAGTTTCGAATTCCTTGAAAGTGGGGCAAAGTTCTTATCGGAAGACATGAATGATTGACCTAACAGTTTGGCAGTTTAAGCCTGGGAACGACACAGTGTTTCGAGAGCAATGGGGCATTCTGACATTAGTTTTAGAGTATTGTTTTTTATTTTAGGTGGTTAGGATGTTTGTATAGATTCTCCAATTTGTAAGTTTCACTTTTTTTTTTTGAATTTATAAAGAGTCATTGTCAAATTCAATAGTCAAGCGCATGTCTAATGAAAATGAATTGGAAAATTTGACAAAAAGATGGATTTCGTTGCATACACTATGTATTCTAAACTGTATAAAAGTTTTACAAAAATATGAGCACATCCCCCAAAGCATCCTATACACTGGTTTATCGAAAATGAAGAAAAATACAAAAGTGAAAAGCAAAAATCCTAAGGCCATGGCAAGTGGAACCTAGTCAAAACCCGGGTGATCATCTCCATCATCATCCTAGCTATTGCTGTTGGACATATAGTCATCATTCAAACAGCCTCTCCCAGCCGCATGGGCTGTAGATACACGGAGGGCCAGTACCCTACAAATAATCAGAATTTGCCAGGATTACAAAATGGCTGGAATTATTAGATAAAATGAAGAGTAAGTTACCTGAATTAGGCCCTGGACATCCATAGCACTCCCGAATCAGCACCACGATGCCTGACAGTGTCTTATAGCAGCTCTCAGCATCCTCACGAGAGACCTGTATTAGAAATAAGGAGCATGATATCAGTATAATTACAAGGCAAAGACCAGATACAAACACCAAAAAAAAAAAAAAATCGAGAAAGTACCTACTCGACTCTAGCAAGTAGATGGAAAGGTACTATTATAGGCTCATGAGTGGCCACTGCCACTGTGCCACCAGTTGGCACCATCATCAAAGCAGCGGTGGTCATCCTTGGCAAGAACTTCTTAAGTTCGCACACGTATGGCCCACATTTCCCGCACTTATGGTAAATCATTTCACCTACAGGTGACCTCATAAGGCACAAGTACGTTCTAAACTCAAGCAGAAACATTGGTATGCCATTCGGGTCACAACATTTTTAATTCTGAATTCAATAATCTATTGCATGGCATCACACTAGCACAGGAATCATTTGGTATCCGCATAAGAAATGAACCCTTAATTTCCCCTAGCTGGGTTGTTAACTAGAATGGTAAAATGTTTTCGAAATCATACTTGGCACTATGGCACACATTGGCAAATTTTGACAAAACAGTTGGCATCACTTGGTAAATTCTAGCAAATACTTGACATCCACGTGGTAAATCCTAGCACACATTTAATACATTTTGGTGAACACTTAGCAAATTTGGAACCACTTGGCAGAACTTGGAATAATAAAACCCAACGTTTTGCCGATGCGAGCATAAACTGGAACCTAATAAACCCCTACATCTCGTCAATACAAGTATAGAAAGACATAACTTGGCATCAAATAAACCCCCATGTCTTGTCGATGCGAGCATGGAATGGCACCTAATAAACCCCCATGTCTCATCGATACGAGCATGGAATGGAACCACTTGGCACCTAATAAACCCTACATCTTGCCGATATGAGCGTTGAATGGCACCTAATAAACCCCCATGTCTTGTCAATATGAGCATGAAAAGGGATCATTTGGCACCCAATAAACCCTACGTCTTGCCGATGCGAGTATGGAATGGCACTTGATAAACCCCCATGTCTCGTTGATATGAGTATGGAAAGGTACCATTTGGCATCTAACAAACCCCACGTCTTGTCGATGCAAGCATGGAATAGCATTTCTTAAATCCCATGACTTGTTGATACGAGCATGGGATAGCACTGCTTGGCAAACTATTAAACCCCATGACTCATCGATATAAGCATAGAATAGCACCATCTGGCTCTTAATGAACCCATGACTCGTTGGTACAAGTATGGAATGCTATACACTGGCACACTGTTGCCTCGTCGATACGAACATAAAATAGAATACATTGGCTTCATGATGGCATTACTCGAACCACACTGTAGTGTGCATTATTTGGAATAGCTCTCTTTGGAAACAAATTTGCAAGACTAGCAGACACCTGGAAAGGAACAAAAAGGAACTAGGCATAGGCACTGGCATAACGAAGTAAGCATGGCAGGTATCGCCCGCTCTCCGCTTTTGCATGCTTGGACGAATGCTTGAGTTCTTGTTGCACACACTTACTCATGTGTGAATTGTTGCACAATTGCCCCCGAACTACACTGATAGGATTCCTTGCACCAAGGATATGTAGACAACCTGCGGATTCGATCACTTGCAAGAATGTATGGCACTGCCTTACGCCTTAGGGTCATGTCAACAAGGATAGTCTCGAATATTGATATTCGTTTCTCAACACTTCATGATTATTCGAGCTTTGTTAAAGAGAAGCAACTATAGACACCTCATTTTGAGTGAGCCCAAGACTTTAGGTGCTTGCAAGTCTCCCGATAATGAAACGGTACTTACTTCATCGTTAGACTGTTTAAGGGTGTTTGGAGTTAGCGTAAACCTATTTTGGCCAAAAATTGACTTTTTGCAAAAATGACCATTTTACCTTTGAACCCATTTTTAGACCCCAAAAAAAAAAAAAAACAACTTTTTAACCATTAGAAAGAAAGATAAGCCCAATTATGCTTTGATCAAATGTAATTTTCAAAATTAGTGATCGGTTTTATCAAAAACATTGATCAAAAAACAATTCGCACTTACTTGGGCCACAAGCAAGCCTGGAACATGGAATGCATACTAGGATGACACGTGTACCATGGAAAAGGGTGCGTTTCGTACATGCCAGGTGCATGCACACATCCAAGCATGGCAGAGCTAGGTATGGAAACTCAATCTTCGTGATTTTTTTGTGGGAGGCAGAGGAAGAAAGAGATGGACCCCTAGAAAGAGTTCCAGAATCTTCCCTCAGACCTAGAAATAAAGCCCTTCCCCCTCCCTTTTAAGGGGTTAAGAAATCTTGAGCTTTTAGATAGTTTTAAAAGCCTAACATTCTCTTCCTCCTCTTCCTTTGCCTTAGCCACTAAATTCCTACAATCACAGCAGCTCTGAACTTTTGACAATCATCCTAAGGTGTGAAGAACCCGAACTACTTCAGAAACCTAAGCTTAAGGAAGGCTTGCAAGCAAGAAACTAGATTTTTCTTGCTATTTCTTGGTGTGTTCTTCAGTTTAATCAAACCAACAGGTAAAACTCTTTACCTTTTCGTATTTTAGTACTTTCATGCTTTATTTTTCAACGATTATCCATGCTAGGTTGTTAGTTCATCATTCAATCATGTAGTTCCTTTATTTCATTAACTTTCTTGCCTCTTTCTATGCATGTTTTTTCTATGTCATTAGAACAACATGTTTTGGCTGGTTTGAGTATCATGTAGTTTAATTTATATTTATGCTCTTTTTTTTTTATTATTTGTTAGTTGTATCTTTGTGCATATTTATCATTAGTTTCCTCAAACCAGGTCTAGGACCATCATTGTGTGTATTATTTGCATATTAGGACATATTTACTTTATGCATTCATGTAAGACGCTGAAAGTGGGTGACCAGGTAAGTCCTCTTTTCCTCCTTGGCACATGCTTCTTTCTTGCATTGTTTTTCAATTATGCAAGTTAATTGTTTTTCTATGTAAAATTATGTGTTTTGTATTTTTTGTATGAATATTGTTTATTTTAGATTAAGTTTATGGTCACATTATGTTAAAAATCTTTTTTTATTTATGAAAAATCATTATTTTACAAGGAACGTGGCTTTATTCTTTAAATCTAAAATATACGATATTTATTTTCTTCAAATCACATAGTCTAGGTTAGATAAAGGTTTTAGGTCTAAAAATGAATTTATGTGAATAATTAACCACTGAAATCATAAAATAGAAAGTGAGTAGAGTTCAGTATTTGGATTAGGCAAAAAGGGGTTTCCATGTAAATGGCCTTTCCCTTTTGTACCTAAGCTCCCAAACCCAGAATTTTCTTGATTATGACGGAGTAGGCCTTAACTTAGTTTTCATCGTTAAAGGTTTTTTATTTCTCCTTTAAAAATTAAGTGGCAGCTCTTTGTTGGTCAAAGCAAGTCGGTGTGGGAAGCAATGCGTTAGACTCGAAAAAAGCACGACGCCCACACCACTGCTGTACAACCTCAAAAAAAGCCCTTCACTAGAAACACACCAACCACATCTTCAAATACCAAGCCCACTGAAATTCATGCCATAGGAACCTAAGTTGTGTTCGACCCATTTGCTGGAACTACCCAAGCTACCCAAACCACCCACACCCAAAGAAGCTTCTATTCACTCCACATGAGCTTGTCCAAAGCCATGCAAATCCTAATAGACAAGGGGAACCTTAAATTTATTGGCTCTAAAACTCTCTCAAATCCCCTACCTGCTAGCCATGACCCTACAAAATATTATGCCTTCCACCAACAAGCCGGTTAGGAAACCGACTGTTGTGCCCTACTTCGTCATGAGATCCAAGATCTTATTGACAACAAAGTCATAGCACCCCTACAAAAGCCAAATGTCACCACTAACCCTTTGCCTGAACACAACCAAACCGTCCCTCGTCCACCTAATGTCAATGCCATACAAACCACCCCAATAACTTTTAACCGTAGCCAATAGATTATGTCAGCCAACCTAGCCAACCAGTGATGCCTATACCTAAAGTCTTAGGGTTCGTCAAAATTGGGGTGTCTACAAACGTCAATGTTCAATATGAGGAGGAGAAAAGGGGTGTTGATTTTTTCAAACCCATTGAGGTAAGCTAACTTTTTCTCAAGTCCAATGTTTATGCATCCCAAGTCCTTAGCACTTTTCCATGTTTGCAATCCCTTGATCAAGCAGTGGTGGCTAGCCCTAAACAGTCACTAAAGCCGTGTTGATTTTGGGTTGGAATTCTCAGGGGACAGGCAACCCTTGACATTCTAGATCCTCTGAGGGTTATGTAATACCCATCGCCCTACAATAATTTTTCCTATGGAGATAAAAAATAAGGTTGCAAAGCTAGATGGTATTCGTAGAAGGCTCCACTTCCCCAACAAATGCTATATAGAACCTGTTGGTATATCAAGATGTTTGCCTCTATGGTGGTCTGATGAGGTGAGTCTACAAATTCGTTTCAAATTGTCAAATATTTTCAGATGTATTATTTCTAATGGGGTAATTTCAGATGATTGGCTTGCTACTTTCATTTATGCCCCCTTTAGATGGGCAGAACGACAAGTTTTCTGGCATTATTTGTGTAGGATAACTTCAGAAAATCAGTACCGTTGTTATGCATTAGGGACCTTAATGAGATGGGCATGCCATGGAAGACACAAGGATCAGTGGCCTGTAATAAACTCAGAATGGGGAAGTTCCAACAACTTATCTCGTTCATAGATCTTGAATTTAAAGGGACCCAGACACTTAGACCAATAATCAAAAGGGGGATGACTGCTTACGAGAAAGACTTAATGAAGCCTTTGCAACCACTGATTAATGTATGAAATTTCCTTATGCTCAACTCCACCATGACGCTTTTGTGGGCTCTGACCATTGCCCATTGGTGCTCCGATATACAGTCCCACTCAAGAAGATACCGCAACAATTCAAATTTGAGTCAATATGGACGACTAAGCCGAAGCATGCTAAGATCATCAAATCTAATTGGCCCTTACATCAACAAGGATCACCCATGTATCGTTTGGCCTCTTGTTAACAGGGACTTACTTCTTGGAATATAACTACTTTTGGGAATCACTGAATCAAACTAATTGAGTTAAAACCAAGCTACTTCTCACTCAACAACTCCCTTATTCACTTGAAAGTGATTCTCATATTTAGTTAATCCAAGAGAAGATGAACATAATTTTATTTCAAAAAGAGATATATCAACATCAGCGATCTGGAATTGATTGGCTAAGTCATAAGAAACCCAATTCAGCCTTCTTCCATGCCACGGTTACCCAATGACGCCAAAGAAATCAGTTGGTTAAAAAAAAAAGATGATAAAGGTGTGTTATTGGACACAAATCATGAAATCAGCATTTATCTTCATTCTTACTTTACCAATTTATTGAAAGCTTTGGGCCCATGGCAAATCGAGGAAGCCCTTTCAGTAGTTAGTCCAAAGATTTCAACTCAGATGAATGATAGATTTCTTGGACCAGTCATAGATGAGGAAATTAAATGTGCCACCTTCCAATTAGGGTCTTTAAAGGCCCCGGGCCATATGGTTTTCTAGGGATGTTCTATCACAAGAATTGAGAAGTGGGTCTAGGGGTATGTGTTGCAATTCAGAGCTTCTTTACTAGTGGGTACCTTCTTAGAGACCTTAATCATACCAACCTCATTTTAATCCCTAAAGTGGCTGCCCCAACAAGCCTTAACCAATATCGCCCTATGAGTCTAAGCAAAGTCAACATTAAAGTCATCACTAAAGTCATCGCCAACAAACTGAAAGGGATATTAAATCACCTCATTTCCCCACAGCAAGCTATTTTTGTCCCCGGTAGGCTCATTCAAGTTAGCATTCTCATGGCTCATGAGGCTTTCCATTTTCTAAAATAGAAGAAGAAAGGAAAGCATACAGATATGGCCCTCAAGTTAGATTTCAACGAAACCTATGATAAGATCCAATGGGATTTTTTGAAAGAAATTTTACTTAAGTTGGGGTTCCGTACAAACTAGGTGAATTTGATTATGGAATGTGTCACTATAGTGAGGTTTGTAGTTTATGCTGATGGGGCAAAACATACTTCTTTCTGTCCTTCATATGGTTTGTGGCAAGGCGACCTGCTCTCGCCATACTTGTTTCTTTTGGTGGTTGATGTCTTATCAAATCTTATTACTCGTGATATCTCTGATATGGAAATTTTGGGTTTAAAGATGTGAAAGATCATGCCTAATTCTATCTCATATCTTCTTCACCGATGATGCCATCATTTTCCTAAAGGTGAATCCGAATGAGTGCAGGCAGATTAAGGATGTTTTGAAAATTTATAGTGAGGCATCTGGTTAACTTCTCAATCTTGACAAGTTTGGAATCATGTTTTCTTCTAATGCCACAGCATGGGTTCGAAGTTCCAGTTATGCTTTATTGGGTGTTTCACAAACCAATCCTAGAACAAAATATTTGGGACTTCCATCTTCATGGGGCAAATCTAAATCGGAGGCTTTTAGGAGTTTGATCGGAAAAGCATTAACTATAATGCAAGGGTAGAAGTCTAAACTACTATCACAAGCTGGTAAGGAGACTTTAATTAAAGCTATTGTTCTGACCCTACCTTCATACGCCATGTCTTGTTTTGATTTGCCGCAATCTTTTTGTTCCAAACTAAATTTTCTCATTGGAAATTATTGGTGGAAAAGGGACCCCGAGTGTAGAGGTGTTCTATGGGCAAATTGGGCAACAATGACAATCCTAAATCTCAAGGTGGTATGGATTTTAAAGATTTCAAAGCTTTCAACCTAGCCCTCCTTTGCCAAACAGGGATGGAGACTTCTTATGAATCCCGACTCTATTTTCCCCATTTTAATTTCTTACAAGCCTCTAAAGGCCCTCAAACCTCGTAGGCTCTGTCCAGTCTTTCGAAAAGGAGAGAGCTTCTCTAAAATGGGTTGTGATGGAAAATCCACGATGGCAACCTTGCAAATTTTTGGGAGGACAAATGGGACCCATCTTCTAAGGGCTTCATCATTACTTCACACAAGCCTGACAAGTGTAGTATCCGTAAAGTCTCAGAGGCTACTGATCTTGTTCTTAAGACTTGGAAGCAAAATGAACTCAAAAATTGGTTGTCTGAAGAGGATTTGGAGGTTGTCCTAGCCATTCCCATTGTAGCTAGTAACAAAGATGACCATTTGGTGTGGCACCCAATTTCCTCTGGAATCTACATAGTTAAATCGGGTTACTATCTAGCCATGCAACTTAGTTCTTCTAATTGTACCAACAGGCATTCAAGATCCCTCAACCTTGACTCAAACTTTTAGAAATTTATTTGGAGTCTTGAGGTCCTCCCCAAATCGGTCACTTTTGGTGAAGGGCGTGCCACAATCTGTTATAGACATAAATATGCACCTTCTGGAGAATGCCCTATCTGTCAAAGGTAGGGATTGAACTAGGAGAAAATTATGGGGGGCCACGGCCCCCCTACTTTTGTAAAAAATTATATTTGTCATAGCAGTTCTAATATATATAATTTATATATTGTATTATACATACATGTGTGTTTTGTTATGGGAATTGAACAATAATTATTCTAGATCAATTTTGCAGAACACTGATATTAAACAGAATAAAAATATTAATCAAAACAGATTCTAAAAATAGGTTTTTTCAGTATTTGATAAAACTATATATATATATATATATAACAGAATAAGAAGAAGATTAGGAAAAAGGGTTCAGAAAATAAACTATGTATTTGTCAGAGGTACGTCAAAGACGCTATCCTAAAGTCGTTATGCACTTCCTTCGTGTTGGTTTTAACGACCACAAATGACTCCAAGATACAATCCAAAACTTCACAGGATCTAACACAATGCACAGTTGCACTAGAAGGATTTGCCAAGTATGTATTAGTTGCCTAGAAAAATAAAATATAAAGAATATAGTAAAGAGCAGAGAGAGAGAGAGAGAGAGAGAGAGAGAGAGAGAGAGCAAAACAAAATACATTGTTGTGTTTTTCCTGAGTTAGTCCTGTATAAATAGGCTCTATGGTGTTTGCTAGGAATAGACACACACATTCCTTTTGAAATCAAATATAAATTTAAAATTCAAACAAATATGATTGTTAAAAAAATACATAAATAAATACAAATAATATAATAAATAATAAATAAATACAAATGAAGTTTTGAAACTTTTAGGAAATCTCTAACAATCCCCGCAAGATTCAAAACTTTGTAAAACCATCAAATAAATACATAAATAATAATAATAATATGGGCAATACTAAAACAATACAATGGGTGTAGGTATTTTTCAAACTTGAATCTCACTTAACGTTAACAGTTTCATTTTGAAAGAATCTTAGTGAACCAAGTCTTGAACTAAATCCCTTTTACCAAAATTCAACATGTCACACATATGGTATGATACATAACTGTGGCACAGGTTAGTACTATTAGTAGCCACATGCTCAATCTTGATTCTCGTGAGAGTTTTAGGGAACAACCATATTCCCATGATCATGGCTTCACGACACTCTCACTTAGGTGAATCCTCCAAAGATAGAAGTGATGGTTGTCTATCTTGCAAGAGTATGCTCGCCTTGGATTCATTTAGAGTAAGTACTCTTCCTTAACCATCACATTTGCATCAGCACTGATATCTTAGGGATGAGCAGAAAAACATAAATAATCAATTTAATAATAAAAGCCTCCTTATTTAACAGGGTATGTTTAAATTCATGCTAGGATCGAAAGGAGTTGAAACAGGTTTGAGATTATAATAATCAAACATTTTTAACATCTTCTCTAGGATTCTAGATTGATTCAATGTAATACCTTTAGTTGTTTTTCTCTAATTTCATACCCAAAATTATAGAAGTTTCTTCTAAATCTTTCATATCAAATTTTGAAGATAAATAAGATTTTACATTTTTAATTATCTCTAAATTTGTTCAAAATAATAAGATATCATCATATAAACACAAAATAATACATTCTCCATTATCTTCTTTAAAGTATACACATCTATCATGTTCATTGATTTTAAAACCATATTCTAGAATTACCTTATCAAACTTTTCATACCGTTGGCTTAAGTCCATACAAAGATTTAACCAACTTGCAAACTTTATGCTCCTGTCCTTTAATCACAAAACCTTAAAGTTGCTCCATATAAATTTCTTCATCTAAGTCTCTTTTCAAAAAAACAGTTTTAACGTCCATTTGATGAATTTCTAAATTATAAATGGATGCTAGAGCAATTAAAATTTTAATGGTTGTAGTCCTAGAAACAGGTGAGTATGTGTCAAAATAGTCTATTCCTTTCTTTTGTGTAAATCCATTGCCTACTAGTCTTGCCTTAAATTTATCTATGCTTTCATCAGGTTTAATTTCTTTCTAAAAACCCATTTGCAACCGATAGCTTGACTACCAGGAGGTAGATTAGTCAACTCGCAATTATTATTTTGAAGTATTAATTCAGTCTAATTATTAATGGCTTCCTTCTAAAATGGTGCATCTAGGGATGACATAGCTTCTGTAAAAGTATTTGGTTCTCCTTCAGTTAAAAATGTATAAAAATCATCTCCAAAGTTTTTCTCTATTCTAGTTCTCTTACTCTTTCAAGGTTCTAAGCAGTGTTTTGAAAACCGGACCGGTGACCAAACCGGAAAAGAGACCGGGTGGACGAGTGACCGGTTCAACCGTCGGGTCAAAGCGGTTGAACCGTGACTTCATAATTAATATTATATAATAAAAAAATATAATTATAAATTATAAATAAATAAAAATATGTATAAATACTCAAATAAAAATAAAAATTGCTACATAGTATTTATTAATAATATTTAATAAAATCATAACTGATAAGAAAATGTCACTTGTTTTAAAGAAATTAATTTTTTTGACATTCCCTCCAACCAAATTGATTGAATGCTAGATTTAATTTTGGAGAGAAATAAAATTTTCAACTCTCCCTCCAATCAATATGATTCAAATAACTTAATTGAATCCCACATAGAATTTTGTAGGTTTTCTTTGAAAAATCTTTTCCTATAAATAGCAATAGACTTTTATAATCTCCTCAAGCTTCCAATGAGACTTCTCCTCATGAAAGGAGACTCTTGAAGTAAGAATTTTTAATCAAAATTTTGAAATATAAATATATATATATATATAAGAAAGAAAAGAAAAAAAAAAAAACCTGGGTCAACCCTCAAAACCCAGTCCAGGTCACCAGTTCGACCGCCGAGTTTACCAAATTTTCAATTTTACACCGGTTTTGGCCTTAGTCTGGGTTTAGAGGGTTTTTCGGACCGGAACAAGGCCCAGTTCCCGGTCCAACCGATCCGACCAACCGTTCCGGTCCGAGTTTCTAAACAATGGTTCTAAGTCTAGATGTTTGGAATCATCTCTCAATGGAATAACACTAGTACTAGTATTAGAAGTTCTACCTACAACCTGATTTGATATTCTAGTTTTGTATGAAAAACTATCTTCAAAAAATGTAATTTCATGAGATCCAATTATTGTATTATTAGTAATTTCACTAATTTTTAAATTTATTACTAGAAATCTATTAGCACTACTATTTTAAGCATATTATTAGAAACGGTATCAATAGTTTTGGATCTTATTTTCTTACGTTGAAGTTCTGGAATTGCTACTTTTGATAAACACTCCAACACTTTCAATATTTTAAGATTAAGTACTCATTTTTTCCAAATTTCATAAGATGTTTTATCGTTATCATTCATAATCACTCTATTTAAAATAACACAAGCAGTGAGTATCGCTTCCTCCCACAAGCTCATCGGTAAACCAGAACTAATAAGCATTGCGTTTATCATATCCATTAGAGTTATATTTTTCCTTTCAGCTATTCCATTAGATTGTGGAGAATAAGGTGGGGTTACTTCATGAATAATTCCATGTTCTACACAAAAGGTACTAAGGGTACCTACAATATATTTGCCTCCTCTATTAGATCTAAGTTTCTTAATCTTCCTTTTTAATTGATTTTCTACTTTAGCTTTATGAATTTTAAATTCATTAAACATTTCATCTTTGGTTTTAATTAAATATAAGTAACAACACTTAGAACAATCATCTATAAAAGTTACAAAATATTTATTTCCTGCTCTAGTTGGTGGTCTATTAGAATCACAAATGTTACTATGTATAAGGTCTAGGAGTTGTGAATTTATTTTTATAGATTTATAAGGTTTCTTAAGTTGTTTTTCTTGCACACATATTTCACATTTCCGTTTGACATCAATAGGTGATTTAGGTACTAATTCTAAATCCATCATTTTCCTAATTTTTCTTAAATTCATATGCCCAAGTCTTCCATGCCACAAATCACAAGCTTCAACATTCAAAATATTACGAGAGATATTATTAACTTCAAAAGATACATTTAATTTAAATAAACCATCACATACAAAACCTTTTCCAATAAAAATAACATTTTTACTTGTTATAATTTTATTCGATTCCATTACAACTTTGTAACCTAACTATACTAAACATGATCCACTAATAAGATTTCTTTCAACTTTAGGAACATATCGCACATCTTTCCAAGTTAAGATCTTTCTAGAAGTCATCTTTAAATTTATATCTCCAATGCCAAGTATTGGTGCGACTGATCCATTCCCCAAAGTTACACTTCCTCCACTTGATTTGTACAAAGTTTTAAAATAACCATAATCAAAAGACACATGTATATTAGCCCCAGAATCTAACCATCAATCTCGATAGAATTAATTTCCGAATTATACTTCAAAGATAGTCCGGCAATTTCTTCTTTCTCCAAAATCATATTTCCTTGAGCATTATGACCTTTAGTAGTTTGCTTGTTGTTAAACCTTGGTTTATACTTCTCAGTCTTCTTAAAGAAGCAATCCTTAGCATAGTGATTGGCTCTCCCACACACATAGCACAACCTTTTTCCACTCCCTTATCCCTTAAAATTATTAGTATTGGCTTGGTAGTTGTTATTATGGTGTTTGCTATCTTGACCTCTAGATTTAAACTTAAGGTTGTTCTTCAAATTTTTACCTCAAGGTCGTAAGTTATTCCTATTGTTGGAACTATTTTTATTCCCATTCTCCACTGAATTTACCTTAGGAGTTTTTTCTTTTCTAGTTTCTAAATTTGATCTATGCTTCTCTTCCACCCTAAATGTATTGATTGGTTGAGTTAATAACAAATCTCCTTGTTTGTGCCTAAGATGCTTAGCAAAGTCATTCCAAGATAGAGGTAGTTTATCGATAAGGCAAGACACTTTAACTTACTCACCAAAAGTTGTCCCTTTCTTTTCTACTTTTCTAAGTAGTTCTTGAAACTCATGTATTTAGTCTCCTAAAAGTTTGTTTTCTTTCATTTATACATGTTAAAATTAGATACAATGAATCTTTCAATCCCAGCATCTATAGTTCCATATTCGGCCTCTAAGGTTTTCCATAGTTCTTTTGCAGTCCAGGTGATTGACTGATACACATCATACAAATGGCCAGACAACTAAGGATTCTGTTATAATAATGAAATTCAATTTGTTCGGGTAACAACCAAGATCTAACAAAATCCTAATCTTCTAAGTTAGACATAAGACCCAACATGATCAACAATATTTTGTTTGTTTTTTCCATCTTTCAAAATTTTTTCTATTAAATTTTTTAGGTTTTCCACTAACAGTTTCTTCTAAATTAGCCATTTTAAATATTTAAAGAACAAGAGAGCAAAAGAGTATATTAATCTGTAATAACAATAAAACAAATACTAATGTTATTGAAAGTGTAAATTTAGTTATCAACAATTTAAGGATAGATAAAATGCACAGTTTTTATACAGATCAAATTTAAACAAAATAATTTATTTAAACAAAATAATTTATAACATAAACCATGCTAATTAAATATCATAAGTTGTATGAAGTGCTCTATAATGCAGAAAACATCATATGACTACACACTTTCAAATAATAATATAATATTTACCATATGAAAACTTACTCTACAACTTTTTTTTAAAAAATAATAATAATAATAATAATATAAGCTCCCAGAACAAATAAATTCTACAACTTCCAAGAATAATTTATAATTTAATACAATCAATACTATATATAGATCTATGTAATCAAACAAAGGACTCACATCTATAATACAAACAGATTTATGTATTGTATTTTAATCAAGCAAGGGACTCACGTTTACCGAATTGATCGAGAAAATAAAAGTTTTAGATTTTTAACCAAATCAATGGAAACAAAAATTCATATTTTTTTTTTTTAAAGCAAATTTGTTCAAGACCAACAGATTAAATTGTAAAACACAAATAATGAAAAGATTAAATATGTTAGATTGTTGTGGGAATTGAACAATAATTATTCTAAATCAATTTTCCAGAACACTGGTATTAAACAGAATAAAAATGTTAATTAAAACAGATTTGAAAATAGGTTTTTTTTTTACTATTTGATAAAACTATATATATATATATATATATAACAAAATAAAAAGAAGATGAGGAAAAAAATTCAGAAAATAGCCTGGAAAATAGCCTGTGTAATTGTGATAGGCATGTTAAAGACGTTGTCCTAAAGTCATTATGTGCTCTCTCCATGCAGGTTTTAATGATTACAAACGACTCCAAGATACAACTTAAAACTTCACAGGATCTGACACAATGCACAGTTGTACCAGAATGATTTGCCAAGTATGTATCACTTGCCCAGAAACATAGAGCATAAAAAATACAGTAAAGAGCATAGAGAGAGAAAGCAAAATAAAATATGTTGTTGTGTTTTCCTGAGTTAGAGTCCTGTATAAATAGCCTCTATAGTGTCTGTTAGGAACAAACAGACTCATTTCTCTTGAAATCAAACATAAATTTAAAATTTAAACAAATATGACTATTAAAAAAAACACATAAATAAATACAAATAATATAATAAATAATAAATAAGTACAAATAAAAGGAATACATACATTATAGTTACCATTTATGTGTACACACATAACTATAAACAAAATGTGAATAAACACATTAAACTTTATTAACTGAAATACACCATAGATAATATTTATGGGTAAAAAAAATCTTTAATCAAGGACATAAAAAACTGTAAAGTATCCATATGCCCAATATATTTAGCAAACTAAAATTTGGCCTAAATCATTTATTTAGAGCATCAACTAGTATGTATTTTGTAACATGTGCTCATAAAGAATATCATCTTTAACAATTCTCTAATTTTGATGTACTTTAAATTTATATGGTTAACACTGTAACGCCCTCAAAATAGTACATAAAACCCATCACTTTAGACATGTATTGATATAAAAGAAACCAACCATTTCTATTTATCAGAGTAGTTCTTACAACAGTATTACATGTTAACAACAAAAGCAAATGCCCTATGGGCTTACAGCTTTCCAAGTCAACACCTGGTTACACAAAAGAAGAGTACTAACTCTATACAAAATAAGCCCTTGGCTTGATATATAGGTAATACAAACAAAATAAACAAGAAAAAAAGTCTTCAACTCTCATCATCATCCAAGCTATGTCCTTGGAGGTGGCATGCTACCTATACCTGAAAATAATGTCCCATATAGGGTGAGCCAACGCCCAGTAGAGATATGCTAAACACAGTATGAGCAGTAACTAAGACATTAGCAATTGATAAATGTTCTATTTCCATAAATCAATTCATAACCCATTTCCATTACGGGACCACTATGTCCATGTTTCATTTCATTTTCCATTTCCTATCAATTTCACAATTTACATCAACGGCTCAGAACCTGGTCAACCATTTACATGAGATAGAGACTCATAATAAACTTCTCCCATTTCACATTAGATAAGCATACCAACTATATCAAAATTTCATTCGATAAATATATAAGCTACATCAACATCTCAACAGATAAGCATACAAGTTGTATCAACATTTCAACAGATAAGCATATGAGCTATATCAACACTTCCATAGATAAGCATATGAGCTATATCAACACATTAACTGACAAGCATATGAGCTGTATCAGTGGAGTCCATCCCCTATCTCCTCCCAAACAACATCCGGTTTAGAGGTCCATCCCCTATCTTCCCCTAAACCGTGGAGTACATCCCCTATCTCCTCCCACACACACAGCGTATATACACTTAGGTCATATACACAATCAATCAATACATAACATTAATGTATTCTATTAACCGCCATACTCTATGACATATCCAATTGATTAGTTTTAGTTCGCCTAATCATCATGCATTGTCTACAACAATCAAAACTACCCTCCACCGGTAGCCCAAGGAATTATTTCTAAATGGATAATAAAAGCTCCAACAGATAAAAATGACATTCCCGCTCGAGCGGAAAACATAATGCTCGAGCGTCAAGAACAAAAACTAGGTCCGCTCGAGCGCCAAGACACAAGAATAAAGTACATCCGCTTGAGCGCGAAAACTAGTCCGCTCGAGCGTAGATTTTATCTCCCAGAACTTTTCAGAAAAAGAACTACCCGCTCGAGCGCCACCAATCCCGCTCGAGCGCGACCCGCTCGAGCGCAGTAAACCCGCTCGAGCGTAGAAAACACACCTGCAGAAGTTTTTATAGCGACCCCGGTCTTTTCCCATTTGATTATTGTATCCAGACTTGGGTTCCGTTTATTCTGTCATTATATATTTGCTGTTGTCGTCTTTTATTTTCTCATTTGGAGTTATAGGATGTGTTCGGCAGGTTTGTTTCAGGTTGGTTGGGTTCGTAAACCAAGTGTTGCTGTCCAGTTTTTGGGTTGGTCGCTCGAGCCAGGATTTGGTCGCTCGAGCGAGGTTTGTTTTTGTGTCTTCTGGCTCGATCCAGATTTGCTTCGCTCGAGCGAGCGACTGCATCTGGTACAGACCTGAGGGCAGTGCTTATTCGCTCGAGCGAGCTTTTCTTCGCTCGAGCGAGCGAGGTGTATGTTTTCGAGTCCCTTGCTCGAGCGAGCATTCTGTCGCTCGAGCATGCTCCAGGGTTGCAGACCTGAAGCATTGCATTCTTGGCTCGAGCGAGCTTTTCTTCGCTCGAGCATGGTTTTCTTGTTTCTGGTCGCTCGAGCGACCATGTCTTCGCTCGAGCGAGCCTGTCCAGTTTATATAAGCAGCAGCGGGTTTTGATCAGTCTTTTTCATCTTCTTTTTTATTCCAAACCCTAGGTCCGACTTCTCTCTCTCCCTACACATCTTCTCTCTTAGGTTTGATCTACTTAGAGTGTATTACTACCCTAGATCCTTTGTTAAAAAGATAGTGTGAGTCGAGGGCTCCGTTTTAATCTGAACTTTTCGCGATTTGGAGCACTTTGGATTTTGGGTGGTCATCTCTGTCTTCTCCATTCGGGTTATTTTCTTCGAGGTAGGGATTTCCTACTCCATCTTATAAGTTTTGTTCTAAGTTTTAGTAGTTTGATATGTTGGGGTACTTTGGTAATTTTGTTTGGTGCGATTGTGAGATTTTGGATTTAAGTAATAAAGTAGTATTTGATAAATTATTTGTAAAATAATTTTTTTAAATAGTTTATAAAATTAAAAAAAGTATTTCATTGCATATTTTGAAGATAATTTTGAAATTTGAAATGATTTCACTTTTTTTTTCTAATTAAATAGATGGGTGTGTGAGAAAAATTGATTGATTGATATATAAAATATAAGAAAATGAGAGAAGAGAGAAAAAAAAATCAATTAATTAATATGGAGTAGAAAGAAAAGTAATTTTGTATTTTTTCTTAAAAAATTTTAACCAAACAATATTTGAAATTTTTTCTTAAAAATTGTCTCTCAAAAGACAAACCAAACGAAACAAGGTCTACAAAAAAACAACAATCCCATCACATTTGTCAAATGTAATTAATAATTCAATAATTGCACATTTTTATAGTGGAGTTAACTATATTTACCTATAAGTGATGATGACCTGCTCGAGCGGACCTCCTAAAAACTAGGCAACAAGGAATTGAAACCAAAGCCTAACCAACTTGTAACAACTCTGCCCAATGCATCCTAAAACTCAATCAAGCGGAATTAAAGGATGACAACAAGGTATACTACCACCAACATCACAGATCCAAAGTCCGGAAAACAACAGATACAGAAAGGGAAAACCGGGATCGCTATAACCTTCCCCCTTAAAGAATTTCGTCCCTGAAATTAAATACAGGTTTTTCAAAAACAAGATTTTCTCAATTCCCAACAGTATTACAGGCGAAATTCAACAACTCGACCCATTACTGGTCATTCCATCTCTATTCAAGAGGCAATTCACCACACATCTGAATATGTATTAACAACATACTTTTCCCGAAATTCAATAATTTCTACATACATGTTTCACAATTTTATATCATATTCAACATTCATGATATATCTCCATTTCTACAATACATTGAACATACGCAATGTTATAACAAATTTCCATTAACCAAAACATTCACAATGTTTTACAACTTAAGACATATATAATGCTCTTAAAGTTTAACGATATTACAAAATTACCAATGCATGGTTACACATCAACAAACAAGTCCAGATATTTCTCGTGGACTTCCAACTCACGTTCCCAAGTGGCTTCCTCCACTCCATGATGTTTTCACAAAACCTTTACCAAAGGAATGGTCTTGCCACACAGGACTTGATCCCGCATATCCAAGACCCGAACCGGTCTCTCTTCATACGAGGCATCCTCATCTACCTCTAAGTCGGTCCAATCTAACACATGGGACGGATACGGCTCATACTTCCGCAGTATACTTACATGAAACACGTCATGCACTCCGGACAACTGCGGTGGCAAAGCTAAACGATAAACAACTTCCCCAAGCCTCTCAAGGATCTCAAAGGGACTGATAAACCAAGGGGATAACTTCCCACTCTTGCCAAACCTTATCAAACCTCGCCTAGGTGATATTTTAAAGAAGACATGATCACTTACCTCAAACGTCAAAGGCCTCCTCTTACGGTCGGCATAACTCTTTTGGCGGCTCTAGGCTGTAACAAGCCTCCTACGAATAAGCTCAACTTTCTCCGTCGTCTCCCTAACCAACTTCGGACCCAACAAGGGTGCATCACCCACCTCGGCCCAACACACTGGAGACCTACACGATCGGCCATACAAGGCCTCAAATGGTGCCATACCGATGCTAGACAGAAAACTGTTGTTGTAGGCAAACTCCACCAAGGGCAAGTGCCTCTCCCACGTCCCACTAAAGTCAAGGACACAACCTCAAAGCATATCCTCAAAGATCTGAATAGTACGCTCAGATTGCCCGTCAGTCTGAGGATGATAAGCCGTACTAAAGGTCAACTTAGTGCCCAAGGCACTCTGCAAACTCTGCCACAACCTAGCAGTAAAACGAGGATCTCTATCTGAGACAATCGTCACTGTGACCCCGTGCAATCTCACTATGTCCCGAATATATAAGTCGGCGAGATGATCTACCGAATCTCTCACGCATATAGGGATAAAGTGCGCCGACTTAGTTAACCGGTCTACAACCACCCAAATGGCATCACTACCCCGCTGAGTCCTCGGAAGACCTACAACGAAGTCCATAGTGACATGCTCCCACTTCCACTCGGCAATAGACAAGGGTTGCAACAAACCCGCTGGCCTCTGATGTTCGGCCTTCACTTGTTGACAAGTAAGGCACTTAGACACAAAGGCTGCCATATCTCTCTTCATACCCCGCCACCAAAACTGGCGACCCAAATCCCGATACATCGTAGTGCCTCCTGGATGCACCGCAAGGCGTGAGTGATGGAACTCTCGGAGTACTTCCTCTTGGCAAGACTCCGGCACAAACAAACGGTCTCGGTATCTCACACTCTGGTCGGGATACACCGTCAAACCCTTCTCAACCTTCCCACTGGAGATCTTCTCTCGGAGGGATTCTACCTCAAGGTCACCTCTCTGTGCCTCTAACACTCGGGTCACAAGTGTGGGTTGCGCAACAACAGAAAACAAGGCATCAGCCTCAACAGATTCGCCCAGAAGCAAATCAAACTCGCCAAGTGCACCCAACATCTCCCATTCCTGGATGGCTATACAAGCTACATCACTAATGGATTTCCTACTAAGGGCATCGGCCACAACATTGGCCTTTCCCGGGTGATAGTGAAACTCAAAATCATAGACCTTAATGAACTTCATCCATCTCCTCTACCTCAAATTCAAGTCTCTCTGTGTAAACAGATACCTCAAACTCTTGTGGTTCAAGAACACCTCGAACCTCTCACCATAAAGGTAGTGCCTCCAAATCTTCAAGGCAAAGATCACTGCTGCTAACTCTAGGTCGTGTGTAGGGTAATTCTTCTCGTATATTTTTAACTGACGTGAGCCATAAGCTACCACTTTCCCCTCTTGAATCAACACACAACCCAAACCCTCTCGTGAGGCATCACAATAAACCGCATAACCCAACCCTCTCTCCGGAATAATCAAAACCGGAGCGGTGGTCAATCTAACTTTCAACTCCTGGAACGACTTTTCACAAGTCTCACTCCACACAAATTTGACCCCTTTCCGCATCAATCTAGTCAGCGGCGAAGCTAGCCTGGAGAAATCTTTCACAAACCGGCGGTAATACCCAGCTAATCCCAGAAAACTGCAGATCTCAAAAACACTCTTAGGCTGTGCCCAATCTTGCACTGCCTCAACCTTGGATGTATCAACAGACACCTCTTCCCCGGATATCACATGGCCTAAGAATTTGACCTCTCCTAGCCAGAACTCACACTTCCCAAACTTGGCATACAGCCTATGGGCTCTAAGCAATTCAAGCACCACTCTCAAGTGTTCCTCGTGCTCCTCCTCAGAAGGTGAATAGATAAGAATGTCGTCTACGAAAACGACCACAAATTGATCTAAGAATTCCTGGAAGATTCGGTTCATCAAGTCCATAAAGACTGCCGGTGCATTGGTAAGCCCGAATGGCATCACTAGAAACTCATAATGGCCATATCGCGTACGGAATGCCATCTTCGGTATATCCTCCTCCCTGACCCTCAACTGGTGATAACCCGATCTCAAGTCTATCTTAGAGAAACAACGGGAACCCTTCAACTGGTCAAACAAATCATCTATACGGGGCATAGGGTACTTATTCTTGACCGTAGCCCGATTCAACCTTCGGTAATCGATACAAAGTCTCAAGGCACCATCTTTCTTTTTAGCAAAGAGGGTCGGTGCTCCCCACGGTGAAACACTAGGGCGAACAAAGCCCTTATCTAACAATTCCTGGAGCTGAATCTTCAATTCACTCAACTCAGTTGGGGCAAAACGGTAAGGTGCCATAGAAATCGGCACTGTGCCGAGCACTAAATCAATAGAGAACTCTATCTCTCGGTGAGGTGGCAAACTAACGAGATCCTCAGGAAAAACATCCAAATACTCACAAACCACCCTCGGCAATACAATCTGGGTCTCATCACACTCACCACTCAAAAGGTTAGCAAGGAGACGACTAAGCTCACTCCGCCCTCGCGGATTATACACCGGTGGTAACACACCACTAACCCAATCCCCCAAGAAATGGAAACACTCCCCGCTCAAGGTACAAACTGTGACCCTCTGGCGGTAGCAATCAATAACAGCCCAGTATGACGATAGCCAGTCCATACCCAAAACTACATCAAAACCCTTCATGGGCATAACAACAAAGGGAAAAGGAAGCCTATGGTCGGCGACCTCTATATCACAACCTCTACATCCGTGTTTCAAAATCAATTCACCCCCAACAGGTGATACTACACAAATAGGAGCAACAGGTGATACTACACAAATAGGAGATGCTAACAGTGCCAACTCCAACTCCAACACAGATGCAAATGCAGCAGATACAAAAGAATGGGACGCACCCATATCAATCAATACACTAGCAACCGAGTTGCAAAACAGAAAGGTACCTCTCACTAATGATGGAGCCGGTACTAGGTCCTGCGTGGTAACAGCATACACGCGCCCTGTAGGCCCCTGATCCACTTGCTCACCTCTAGGAGCAAAAGACTGCTGCACTGACTGGGATGACGAAGCTCCCGGATTGGCCCTCGAGGCCTGTATAGACTGAGCTGGCTGATAACTCTGCGTCTGCCTAGAACCAGACGCTCCTGAAGTGGCACTCAACTGTGGGCAATACCTCTTCAGGTGCCCAGGCTGACCACACTGATAGCAAGACAAAGGCTAGCCCCTGCCCTGACTCTGGCCCTGAGGTCTAGCTGAAGAAGAAGCAGCTCGCTGACCCGCTCCCTTCTGCGGGCAAACCGAAGACTTGTGACCCAACTGGCCACACGCAAAATAAGTCAAGCCTCCCTGACTACCTCTTCCAGAGCCCGCACTCGGCAGTGGAAAGGTCGATCTAGTCAAACCACCCTGAGACTGCTGAGGGTTAGGACCCCCTCTGTCTCTTGCCGTCACCCTGACCATCTTGGCTCCTCTTGGAGCCTTTCTGCCCTTCATCCTCCTCCTGCATCATAATCTCCATATGAGCTGCAGCATCAACCAAACGTCTATACTCTCGGATAAAGGACCCTCCAACCCTCAACTTGAGTCCACGCCTCAACTTCCTCTCAAACTCAAAGCAACGACGTTCTTCCTCGGACGCCATAAGTTCAGGTGCAAACCTGGACAGACTAGTAAAAGTAGCCTCAAACTCGGCCACTGGCAAGCCCTACTGTTTAAGCTGGCAAAACTGCTCCCTCAGCTTCTCCCTAGTAGCTGAAGATAAAAACTTTTCCTGGAAGGTATTCACAAAAGCCTCCCATGCACCCCCAACGCTGCCCTTCTCGTACTTCCACCATTGACCCGCATCTCCCTTCAGTTAGAAGGATGCCAAGGTCACTTTCAATGCCCCGTCCTCGATGCCAAGCATCTCGAACGTCTTCTCCATCTGTTCTAACCACTCGTCAGCCTTAAGTGGCTCCTTCGGATCCCCAACAAACTCGTCCGGGTTTGACCGGAAGTATTCCCTTTTCAAGAAGGAAGGCTCTGCCTCCGCTACGTGGGCTTGATCTTGATTCCCTGCTCTGAGAATACCCAAAGCTCCTGTTATCTCTCAGGCCAAGGCACTCATAGCCTGCTGACCCGCTGGCTCGGCCCCATAGGCCTGACCAACTCCCTCCTGCTATGCCAGAATATCATCCGGCAAAGGCATCTCCTGCCTACCATGCCAGCCACGCCTACCACGTCCTCGTCCTGACATCCTAATAAAGGTAACCAAGACTATTAGCACATTCACAAATGTGCCGAAGCTATAACACTCACGTCCTAATGCATGGACAACTGTAATTCACTCCACGTAAGCACATAATCACGTAAGCAACTACGAATTTCATTTCCGGATAATGACAGTCCCAAGGAATTACTAGCGTTCCGGTTAGAAACAGCATTGATCAAGTGCCTTTCCAACAAGACTCCCAGAAACCCAAGGATCCAATCAACGTCCTAGAAACTACATTCCATACCCACATAGTCACATAAGCATGTTACCAATTAAACACATGACACTACATCTAAGTCTCTATCAAGTGAGATAAACCCATTGTGATCCTAATTACTTCCCACGTACCCAAAGTATTCGAACCAGGTACGCTCTGATACCAAGTTGTAACGCCCTCAAAATAATACATAAAACAAATCACTTTAGACACGCATTGATATAAAAGAAACCAACCATTTCTATTTATCAGAGTAGTTCTTACAACAGTATTACATGTTAACAACAAAAGCAAATGCCCTATGGGCTTACAGCTTTCCAAGTCAACACCTGGTTACACAAAAGAAGAGTACTAACTCTATACAAAATAAGCCCTTGGCTTGATATACAGGTAATACAAACAAAATAAACAAAAAAAAAAGAGTCTTCAACTCTCATCATCATCCAAGCTATGTCCTTGGAGGTGGCATGCTACCTGTACCTGAAAATAATGTCCCATATAGGGTGAGCCAACGCCCAGTAGAGATATGCTAAACACAGTATGAGCAGTAACTAAGACATTAGCAATTGATAAATGTTCTATTTCCATAAATCAATTCATAACCCATTTCCATTATAGGACCACTATGTCCATGTTTCATTTCATTTTCCGTTTCCTATCAATTTCACAATTTACATCAACGGCTCAGAACCTGGCCAACCATTTACATGAGATAGAGACTCATAATAAATTTCTCCCATTTCACATTAGATAAGCATACCAGCTATATCAAAATTTCATTCGATAAACATATAAGCTACATCAACATCTCAACAGATAAGCATACAAGCTGTATCAACATTTCAACAGATAAGCATATGAGCTATATCAACACTTCCATAGATAAGCATATGAGCTATATCAACACATTAACTGACAAGAATATGAGCTGTATCAGTGGAGTCCATCCCCTATCTCCTCCCAAACAACATCCGATTTAGAGGTCCATCCCCTATCTTCCCCTAAACCGTGGAGTACATCCCCTATCTCCTCCCACACACACAGCGTATATACACTTAGGTCATATACACAATCAATCAATACATAGCATTAATGTATTCTATTAACCGCCATACTCTATGTCATATCCAATTGATTAGTTTTAGTTCGCCTAATCATCATGCATTGTCTACAACAATCAAAACTACCCTCCGCCGGTAGCCCAAGCAATTATTTCTAAACGGATAATAAAAGCTCCAACAAATAAAATATCAATATTTTCAAAAGTGAGCGATTAATAAATCCAACTCCACCATTCTACTATATAATGAGCCAATTTCATTATTTCCAACTCAATTCCATATAGCCACAATTTTCCCAAATTAATTATACCAAGTAATTTATACAACCAATTAGGGTTTTCTACCCCATTTCCCAATATTGACCCAATGGTCTATATATCAACAACCAATAACAATTTCGTTATTTTGAAACCCAAAATACAAATTATAGAATCAAAATAGCAAAACCACCTTTCAACATTTTCAAACCCTAACTTTCCAAAATCAACCATTTAACAAAATGCCCAAAAATCTTGGTTAAAACCCATAGTAGTGAGTAAGAATCCCTACCTCAAATGATGGAACCCAACGAAGAAGATGAAGGAAACGAAAATGCTCCAAATCTCAAGATTCTTGGATCAAAAGATAGCCCTCGACGATCAACAACCTTTTTGTAAAGGCCAATGGAAAGGAGAACACCCTAGCCAGATCAAACTCTAGAGAGAAGGCAAGGTTCTAGAGAGAGAAGCTCTCAAATGGCGTTTTGGAAAAGTAAGAGAGAGAGTGGAAGGGTAGAAAATGATTCAAAAATGCCCAGCTGCCCTCTGTTATACGACATTCTCGCTCGAGCGGAAAACATAACGCTCGAGCGTCAAGAACAAAAACTAGGTCCGCTCAAGCTCAAGAAGGCCCGCTCGAGCGCCAAGACACAAGAATAAAGTACATCCGCTCGAGCGCGAAAACCAGTCCGCTCGAGCGTAGAATTTCATCTCCCAGAACTTTTCAGAAAAAGAACTACCCGCTCGAGCACCAACAATCCCGCTCGAGCGCGACCCGCTCGAGCGCAGTAAACCCGCTCGAGCGTAGAAAACACACCTGCAGAAGTTTTGTAGGGACAGGAAATACTGGAAGGGTGTAAACCACGCTCGAGCGCAGAATGACCCGCTCGAGCGAACCATACAAAAACTGGGCAACAACAACGGGAGCCAAAGCTCTACCAACAGGTAACAACCAAGCCCAACACAACCCATTACTCAAACAAAAGGAATCAAAGGACGACAACAAGGTAGATACAACTACCAACTCCACAGAACCAAAGTCCGGAATACAACAGATACAGGAAGGGAAAACCGGGATCGCTATAAACACATCCGAGCGTTTTAGGTTTGGAGATCAAATTAACAATTCTAAGCTCCGACATAAAAATTTTTCATTATATATAACTTAAGTCGAACCCTAAAACATGTTTGCATAGTGAAAAATTATAAGAGATTTTATGCAACTCTTCCATGAAATAACACCTCATGCAAACATAAAAATACAACCAATAATAGATATTATATATCATTTGAGCAACTACCAAAGTTGACATTCTACAACCAATAACATTAAGACGATTAATTCTTTTATAAACAATCATATAATTTTTAATTCTCTATAAATATCATAGCACTTTATGTGTTCCGACCCAATGGCCAATGCTTAAATTAAAATAATAATTGTCTAACAAACTAATTGCATATGCACCAAGTTTAATTCAAATTTCATAATTCATTAAATTCCCACAACACTAGCATACAAGACATTCCTCATAAACTCTTTCTCAACATCATTTTATAAATAGTGAATGTTATTTAATTAGTCCCAGTCACCAATAAAAGCAATGTAAAACTTTCAATTCTTAAGAATGTGATATATGTATGCTCTTTGAGATGAGTTGAATAACCCTCTAAATTTATTTACAAGTATCTTAGTGTCAAACACATAAAATATTTCACCAAGATATTTTATATCAAAATTTATTAACATTGTGACGATTGAGTCTTCCATTCTTCTCTTCCCCTCATTTCATCTCTTTGTCCTTCTTTATTTTCGTTTGGGCTTGGAACGCTCAGTGTTGAGTTTCAGTTGTTTCAAAGGGTGCGGGGTCAGGTCTGGAGTGCCCGGAAGCGAAGTGTAACATTTCTGGGCTGCTGGGCCAGGGCCGCATGTACGGGGCCTTCCGCGGGCCAGGGCCGCACGTGTGGGGCCACATGTTACATCATAGCACTTGGGCCGCACGTGTGGCATAGAGGCCGCACGTGCAGGGCATGAGGCCGCACGTGCGGGAATAAGCAAGTTAGAGAAGCTGCACACCACCTAAAAGGCACGTGCGGAAGAAGGTGCGGGAAGAGCCCCGCACGTGCAGGGATGAAGGCCGCACGTGCGGGAAAGGGGACTCTGCACGTGCGGGGATGGGTGCCGTACGTGCGGCACTCTGGCAATCCGAAAACTCTGTTTTTTTATCATTTTGAGGCAAAAAATATCTCATTTTTAACCCTTCTCTCTCACTCCAAAAGCCATTTCTCTCCTCCTTCTCTCTAAAAACCCTAACCAAAGCACCAAAAACCTTTGATTCTTGCATCATTGGGTTAGATCATCATCATCTTTCACAACCTTGAAGATCTAGAGCAAGAGTTTCACTTGTGGTGGTGGAGGTCAAAGCTCTCTCTCTCATGCTTGAATCTTAGGGTTTCTACTCCATTTCTCCATCAAACTTGAGGTAGGGAAACCTCCTTGAGTTATATATATATTGGGGTATGCCTGTGCCTGAAGGCACAGTGATCATTAATATATGAAAATGTAATTGAATATAAAATTATTGGGTTAAAATGTAATTTATTTAATTTGTTGGGAAAAAAAATTTGAGGTGAAAATATAAATAGTGAAAAGTAACCCACTTGCAATTTGTGAAAAGTAACCCACTTGCAATAGTGAAAATATAAATTTGAGGTGATCCATATGGTTTTGGATTTTCAAATGAATTTTATAATTAGATTTTTGAAAAGAGTTTGGAGAATTGTAGTATGATGACACAAATGCAAACAAAGATCATATCACCAAATATTTACTATTGTAGTATTTTTGTTTATGTAACCCACTTGCAATTTGTAATAGAAAATAAGCATTTTATTATCCTAGCCAATAACAGTACCCAAATAAATTTCTATTTCCACATTTTTTTAGATAGTGAGTTTTGGTTGAAGTAAAGAAGAGAGATCTCAAAACTATAGTTTTGCATCAATTTTAATGTAATGGTTAAAATCTACCTATTTTTATGGTTTGGTGGTCAGTTTATTGTGCAGAAAATTAAATAAATGAAAAATAAATAAATTGTATGCTACTTGGTGAATAAATCAATTTGAACATAAATTTTCCAAATTTATGGGTAAACGAAATAGTGAAAAGTAAACACATAAATGCAACGTAAAATTCAAGCACAACAAAAGCATAAGATTTTAAACAAACAACAAAATGTAAGACCCACAACACAGAAACATCTATATAAAAATCAGACGAAATACGTCAGCTAATGCTATGCAATAGAAAAAAAATAAACAACAAATTAAGCACACTAGCCAATTCTCTGCAATACAAAAAAAATGCCAAATAACAAATTAAGCACACTAGCCAGTGCTCTACAATACAAAAAAAAAAATGTCAAATAACAAATTAAGCCCACCAGCCAATGTTCTGTAATAAAAAGAAAATGCAACACCCTTCCTGATAAAAAGATAACCAAATAAAAATATGATTAGTTTTGTTTAACCTAATTCAAGAGCATATTAGGAAGAAAAAACAAAAAAACAAAAAAATATATATCACCTAGTGTGTTACACTTACAAAAACAAACTCATAGCATAAATCAATAATTCAAATGAATATTATCTAACATACATCTAAACTTAGCTATAAATTTCACATAGATAAAAGGCTTTACAAAACTATTGTAAGTAATAAATTTCACATCGATTGGAAACTTTACAAAATATGGATCGTAGCTAGCATATGTACGCTTTTCACAAAAATAAATATGAGATTCAAACTTGTCCTTTCTTAGAAATCCTAGAAGCACCTCATCACTTTCCAAAAAGTCCTCGTATCAACTTGTAGGTATCCCCAGTGAGGAGCATGCACGACAATCTACTAATTTATGAAAATAAAAAAAGTTAGTATATTAGTAAAAGAAAATTTATATATATATCAAAACACTTTCAAATTGAAATTACCTTGTTACATCCCCATCGAAGCAATCTAGTTGTATTTATATTTTTGAGCTCCATATATTTTTTAACCCAATCCTACAAAAGTCGACACATATAGTCAAATATTTTAAAAATAACAATTTGTAATCAATAGAAACAAATTTATCAATAAATAAATTGTACCTTTTGACAAAAGTGGTTTGATCCATAAGTAATGCTATAACAAAATTTCAGGATAAACAATGTTTGTAGTAGAATCTGGCTTATCATTGGGAAGGAGGACACTTATACGATCAAAAGATGTGCATCTAGATAGGGCCACATACAATTGCCCATAACTAAACACTGGTGTGAGCAAATCAACTCCAACAAATTTCACAGATTGCCCTTGAGATTTATTAATAGTCAGGGCATATGCCAATCGAACTGGAAATTGACGTCCTGTCATTCGGAAAGGCATTTCTGAAGAAGACGGTGTCAAAAATATCCTTGGTATGAATACCAAATTGCCACATTTTTCTCCAGTTAAAATTTTAGCTTCAATTATGCGAGTATTGCATCTAGAAACCATCAATCTTGTGCCATTGCACAATCCATCTTTTGGTGCAATATTTTTTAACAACATTATAGGACAACCCACTTTCAACTCTACCTTAAAAGCCGGTAGCCCAGAAGGATCTAATGAATTTAAATATTCATTAGGATATCTATTTATTATAGTACGACCAATTTCATCATCTTCAGACATATTGTCTGTTGCCAAATAAGTATGTGTGTTACCGGGAAAAATATTCAATGCTGCAGTGTTGATAGCACTGACATCATCATTCCGTGCAGAAAGAATTGTACGTTTAGTTAAAAATGTTGCAGTCGATGTCATTGCCACATCCAGTTGCGGATAAACTACTGAGATTATGTCTTTTAGATCTTGGCATTTGTGTATTGTTGATGAAAGTTTGACAATTTCCTGAGGATTGGTCCCAATCTATTTATAAATATAAATAAATAAAATAGTAAGTAAAATCAATTAAAGTACATAAACATAAATGTATTTCGTCAATTTAAAAGAACCATATAATAGAGAAAAAGTTTGAAGAAATATTACCTCCATCAAGAATTTTGCAAAATTAGCATTTTCAAGATTTGCATGATTCAAGCGCATGTTCAAATTTAAAGACAGAACATGTATATCCTTCCATAGAAAAGAGTGTCTTAATGATGCATTCACAATTTGCTCACGGACTCCTTTGGTTATAACTGGTAAGATTTGTCGAAAATCTCCACCAAGAACAACAATGATACCCCAAAATGACTTTTCACTATCACAAGTGTCCCGAAGTGTGCGATCAACTGCCTCAACACAATGTCTATGCTGCATAGGAACTTCATCCCAGATTATAAGTTTTGTTTCTCTAAACAATTCTACTTGTAATGATTGCTTGCTAAATCCACAAATTGAATTTTCCAACACATCCAACGGAATGGAAAATGTTGAATGGGCAGTACGACCTCCTACCAATAACAATGATGCAATTCCAGATGAAGCCACAGTAATAACAATATGGCCAAGGTTGCGACACTTTAATGCAATCGCATTGTACAAAAATGTTTTCCTTGTTCTGGCACCTCTATTCAAAAAGAAAATAGTTCCTTTATTTTCAAAGGCTGAGGAAGTGATTGCATCATAAGTTGTTCATTGTTGAGGCGATCAATAATAATTTCTGCATCTACCTGTTGTGCCTCATTATGCAGTTGTTGATGTTTGAATATCAACCTGTTACCAACTACTGCACTCCAATTTGTTGAAGGTTGTGGCATTCGCGGGAAGTCAATTAAACTTTTTCCTGATTCTTGGAGCATTTGATTCAAAAGATATAGACCATAGTCTTCAATTTGAGCCTCAGTTGGTTCAGAAATGGCAAACAATGTTTGAATCTTATGTGCAAGATCATCACATATATGCATTAAAAATTGATTCCATAACGCATACAGTTGTAGTGGAGAGCACTGAGTAAGAATAATAGTAAACAATCTCCTTAATTGATAACCTGTTTTCATAACTGCAGCCTCTTTAAGGCATTGTATCCATTCTTCATCATCTTCTAAAAGTCCTCTTGCAACACATGCTGATTTAAACGTATCATGCAAAACATTGTTGACCGTGCGTAAACATTGAAACGATTTTGGTCCTTTGACAACAGTTAATAGCAAACACAAATAAATCTCTCACCACAATTAGGGCTAGCAAAGTACATTCTACCGATTGCATAGCCCTGCTGCCTTGGTTTCCATCTCTTTTCTGAATTAAGCCAAGCAAAATGTTGTGGAAATTCTTGGTAAGTGAATGGACATTCATCTTTCATAGAAGCGCAACATGCAAAAAAACCAGTAAGAGTTGACATTTGTTGGCCAGCTCTAGAAACAATTGCTTCTAATGATTCATCAGGATTAAAAAGAACACGGTGCATTCCAGGTAAATGAAGTGCCAAGCGTACAACTGTTGGTATCTCTGCATGTAATGGATAACCAAATATTCGCCAAGTAACTTCTGGAGGTCCAATATACCTCGCATCGAGATATTGTTGGATCTCATTTATCAATCCCAACACCATCATTGTACGATCATAACCCTTGTAAATGTACTTGTGTATATACTTGACACATCTCATTCCAGCACAAACTTCCACATTTATGTGACAGTTGAAACATTTAGAAAGATATGCATTGTATGGTACTATGTCTCCATTATCAACTTCTTTCCTCCTCACAATATGAGCTTGACCATTATTGCGACGACGATAGATAGGATATCTATCTTGATCCATAGTAGTTGTTTCTGCGAACGCTCGAGGGTATCTCTTAGTGCATTTACCATTTTCCATACATGGTGCTTGTGGATTTCGAGCACCACATGGTCCATGTACCATACAACACTTGATAGTTTCAAAAAGCATAGGTTCATCTTTTGGATCTAAAAATTCTGCACAAACCAATTTGTCTACTTGAGCACATGTCCGAATTTTGTCTGGATCCTTAGAAGTGCATGCATATGAGGAAGGCCTCGCTTTTGGAATTCAATTGTAAAAGTATGCGCAACTTTATTACCAAACACTCGGTTTGTTTCTATCTCCTTCATCAAGCACTTTCTCTTTAACTCAAAAACATGGGCAATTAAATCAGGATGATCAATTGGCTTTTGGTGCGGTAATAATGCCGAAGTAATTTCTGGCCAATTAGGATTTGCAGTCATGGTGAGAAAAATGTCTGGATGTTGGTTGTATCGTGTGATAGCCATTCAGTCTTGAAAGATTTCAAACATGTGTCTAGGACCTCTAGGAAATGAAGATGGCAAAACAAACCTTTGACCAATTTGATTGCGTTGAAGGTCATTTGGGTCAATATCTGTCAAATCTTGGTAAAGTTCAGCACGGATCTTCCCTTGATTAAGCTTGTAGTAAGTCAACCTATTTTGTTCAGTTGCAGCCCAAGCATCAACCAAAAACTCTTGGAACAATTTTTCAGCTCTCAAAATTGTTGAATACTGTATGGGCCGTTCAAACAAATGATAACTATAAAAATCCATTTGAGTAAGCCAATCAGTTGAAGGCCGATCACGTTCACCATCCCACAGTTTCATCTTAGGTTCCCATCCAAGCTCACCATGTGGAAATAATAAAACATAATGTAATGGCAAATATGCTAGGTGACATTCATTGATTTGCATTAGCTCATTATTTCCATATAGATGTAAGATAACATCTCTCATTCCACTAACCTTGGTTCCATCACCTGGTATTACAACTGCAATCTCATCTATGGTTGGTAGGTTATACTGTCGTCGATCTGTCGATGAACTATAGTGGAGATGAGCAGGCAAATTTCGTCCTGTCAAGGCTAATTGATTCAAAATTGCATGAGCCTAGCGAAATTTAGCAACGAATGCATTAACCTGTAATAAACTATCTTGAATAGTTTTTAGAACATCTCTTCTTAATTAAGGATTTCTACGATTGCGAACTTCTAAAGCTGAATCAAGGTCATAAATGTACAATTGCACATAAGTTGCATCTTGTCTTGATTGTGGTAGTAGTGATCCTGTTCGATGTCGGAATTCCCCATGGATAGTGAATGATGTAGGGCCTCTTCCAGTAAGTACTCATGGATCTAATGTAGCACCAAGACTTGTAAAAGCATTGGTTGCATTGTACACTCGAGTATAACGTCGAAACGATTTTGATTTATCATCATTCCCATCATATAATGCTTGAAGAAGTGAAGGGGGTGTAATAAGCAGAGGAAGCTTAACCTTCCCTTTTGAACAACATGTTCCGAATAAAGGACGGTTTGGAGATAATTTTACTAATTTTTCATCCATCCAATGTAATGCTGAACAGAAAGGACATAATACATCCATCTTGCCAAGAGAATGACGACATGAATTTATATGTGCTCGAGTACCAACCATTAGACTCATAGGCATATCCTCTAATTCCTCATTAGTACATAGATCCTCTTGAAGGGAAGGAGTTGTAAGAGTAGGCCTACAAATATTGGTTCTGTGTAAATTAAAATAGAATGGTAATAGTAGGAGTATGTATTTGAAGAATTAAACACAGTCATTTACCAATTCCTTTGTGGAGCTAAAGATGTGCTTGGCATTGAGAACGAACATGTGGAAGGATGTGCAACCATTGTTCGTTTTTGTGCCGACTGTGTATCCTCAGTTGCCTTTGTTCCTAGTTCCAAGCAAGCACGACTACGACGACACGGTATTAAAGAAGTTTGTCTCGGTTGAATACATTCTCTTGATTTCTCCCATTCTCGCCGTGCACATTGGGCCAATGTAGCTTTTGATATAACATTGTTATTGTGTGCCTAAAATGTGAACATTTTATCATTGATACCTAAAATACAAATATTATCGTATACTATTTTATTTCTTTTTGTTCCTGCCTTATGATAATTTTAAGAATATTTTTACATTGTCTTTGTCCTACTTCCTTTTCTATTTTGCTTCATTTTCCCTCTTCATGCCTTGTGATATAACAATTTGTTTTTTAATTATTGTTTTCTCTTTCTTCTTGCCTCATGATGATTTTAAGAAAATTAAAAATATTTTCTATGCCTATGTTCCTCTGTTCCTTTGCTTAGATATTATAAAGTTTTTCTTAGAGTTGATAAAGGTTACAATTATTTTTTAGGCAATGTTAAAGAGAGCTAAAAATACTTTGTTTGAGTGTACAGAAAACAAAGAGCACACAAAAAAAATTGACGACACAGTTTACATTTTTAAAAATATACATGATCAATGTTCACTTAAACAATATGATTGGCTTTGTTTTACTCGATAAATATTTTTTTTTAGGATGTTGAATATATACCATTGGACATGCGTTTTCCTTTCCTTTGTCAAAAGAAGTTGCCTTTTCTTTTCCTTTAGACATTGCCTTGGCCTTTTCCTTTTCCTTTGCCTACCAAAAATAAATAAAATTTATTAAGAATACGAAAAAGAACATGTATTTATAGAATTTATTAAGATTACGAAAAAATAATATGTTGAACTTGATATTTATACTTACCTTAGAATTGGGGATAATATTAAGCTCGCACTCATCACGAATAACAACACCGATATTCCTAGTCTCATGGAGGAATGGGCTTGCATGAGTAGGCCTACAACTATTTGTTGTGTACAAAATAAAATTTATAAAATAAAATCTTAACAATAAGAATATGTATTTGTAGAATTAAATACAATGTTTTACCAATTCCTTTGTGAAGCTAAAGATGTGCTTGGCGAAGTAAGATGTGTAAACATTACTCCTTTTGTAACAACCCTCACTTCAACTTAGTCATACTTGCATACATTTATGTATGATCTTGTTTTGTTATGTGCATTTGCAAATCTTGTCTTGTTTTACTTGAGTGTTTCTTGCATACTTTGTTCTTGCCTGGTGTATTGCCGAGGTCATCTTAAGCCTAGACACCTTGGAACCTTTCCACACTTAGAACTATCTTGGAATCACTTTGATTGACCTCCATCTTCGCCCTGGCATGTTGGCCGAGATGTCACTATCTAGGCCGAGGTGTACAGCACCAAGGCCGAGATGTGTATTATCTAGGCCGAGATGTTGTCCTTGCACCTAAGTGATTTTGTTCCTGGATTGGCATGACCTAGACCGAGGTGTGGCACATCTAGGCCAAGGTGTGGCACAGCGAAGTCAAGTGTTGTCCTTCCAAGCCGATATCATTGTTACCCTACTTGCCGAAGCCTTGTCCTTAGCTGAGATCATCACTTGCCGGAATGCTCTTGCTGTCTAGCTTGTTGAACACACTTTGTCATGGTCATGTCTTGTCAGTCAGTCACCTTTTTGAGTAGAGCCTATCAACCGATGCCATGTGTCCCAGCAGAGGGTTAAGTTAGTGGCTTTCGAGAAAAACATATCATTTTGTATCAAATCTTGTGTTTTAGAGAGAGAGGCTCTAGGAAGGAGAAGGAGAAGTTTGAGCGAGAGAGAGAGAACTTCCAAGCTTGATCGTTGGAGTTTGGATCGTTAGATTCGAGTTTTGAGGTTAGAATATTAACCTACTCTCGTTGTTCTTATTGATCATCTAGTTGCATTGCACGATCAAACCCGTTCTGCACATCATACATTGATTTAAAGTTGGTTTTGGAAAGAGAAAATGGTTTTCATGTATTCTTGAAGAAAAGCCTTGTTTGATCCGAAAGTTTGCATTAAGGTTTATGTTTTTGTGTTTGTTTTCATAAAGATCTTTGAGTATGGATACCCAGGTCTATGATTTCGGATTCTTAGCATGAAATCTTAGAATTTGTAATAGCAAGTTATAACCTTTGCATTCATCTTCCTCATGTTCATGTTCTTCACGATCGTCATGTTCTTCTAGAGAGGGAAACCCAGATTTTGCCGACCTCATTTCCTTGAATGTGGCCATCGAGGCCACACCTCGGCAAGGAGGTGTGGGACCTCGGCCTAGACCTGGTAGTTGCCCAGCATGTTTTCCAGAGATAAGAAACTTTGTTTTGTTTTGATTTGACTTAGTTTTTGTAGAATGCCAAGGTCATTTACATGCATGCCAGACTTGTTTTGAGAAGCGCATTCAATAGATTTTGCAGTGTGTTTGTAGGACTTGGACTTGCCTTGACCTCGACATTTGAAGAACTATGTGAGTGGTATTTTTAATAAAGTTATGTTATAAATGTTTTGATGAACTTTGCTTTGCCTTGGTTTGAAAAGTATTTGTTAAGCATGAATGATTATCCCTATTTTGTGTATCAAGTATTATCTTGTTTCGATGACCTTCTCGGAAAGTCCTTAGTGTCAGGGGACCATAATGCAACTGCACATCTTGTTTTGAAAGTCCTTAGTGTTAGGGGACTATAATGCAATTGCATATCTTGTTTTGAAAGTCCTTAGTGTCAGGGGACTATAATGCAACTGCACATCTCGTTTTGAAAGTCCCTTGTGCTGGAGGACTCTAAACTTTCGCAGTACTCTCGTGTTAGGGGGCTACGGGCCTTCGTAACATAGGTCCTTTGTGCTAGAGGACTCTAAACTTTTGTAACACCCTTGTTGAGATATCTCCCTTGCTTTGTTTTGTTTTGCCACTGACGGTTTACCGCGTGGGCTTGTTTGTCCGGAATGTCATCATTTGTAATATATTGATGCTAGTAAGCATCCCTTAGAGTTTTGAAGATTTGTTAGATGGACGAGGTCCATCCCTTGTTATATAAAGTTTTGACATGTATTGTTTTGAAATGACTTCGGCTATTATTCATGCAAACCCTTTATTATTTATACCATTCACTGAGTATCCAAGCTCACCCTCTCTATATATATGTACGTGATGAACAAGAAGGCGGTGATGCCTAGATGTGATTCGCAAACTTGTTTTGGATTTTTGTCACGCCGGCTTGACTTGTAATTATGTCGGCAGTCTTGAAAATCATGCTTCTCGACTTGGAATATTTGTATTTCGTGCACGTCGGCTTGAGAAGCCTTTTGATCAAGATGTGTGTTTTGTATGTATGTTACGTCGGCAACGAGGATGTCGGCAATCTGGCAGACTATGTTCCTTGACTTGTAGTTCGTGCATTTTGTTTATGTCAGCTTGTGAAGCCCTTTTGTTAAAATGTAATATGTATTTTGGACCTTACTTTAATTGTATTCAAGTTGTAAAGCTGTGTAAAGATGTATGCCATTCCATTTGACTTATGCACTGCTCTTATGGACCACTTGTATTTGTAAATTATTGCTTCCGCACTGGTTAGCCCCATATGTAATACTCTGATTGTGTGTGAATTTTGAAAGTTGGCCTTCGGTAATCTCGGATTACTGGCCATCACGGCACCATCCTACTAGGGGCGAGTTGGGGTCGTGACATCTTTCTGAACCAGTGGAGTATTAGTTGTGCTTGGTGGAATCAATTCTCTCGATCTCTCTCATTCACGTCGCGAACGTTGTCCCAATTGATATGAAGAGCTTGCCTTATCATTTCTTTCGCCGTGCACGTTGAGCCAATGCAGCTTTCGATATAACATTATTTTTATGTCTCTAAAACATGAAGATTAATTTCATAAGATGCCTAAAATATGAATATTATCTTCTCCTGTTTTATACTTTTCTCTTCATTTTTCATTTCTATTAATTTACTTTATCTTAATTCCCTTTCCTTCTGATATTTTGTAAAAAAATTGAAAACTTTTTCATTCTGTATCCCTCCTCCCCTCATTCCTTTTTTGTTCTATTCCTTTTTTCTTCTCTTGTAGATGTTCATGTCAATAGCAAAAAGCCAAAAAGGAATAATAATAATTTAAAACAAATATAATGCTTTTGTACAAATGCTATTTTAGCATGCTTCAAAAAAAACATTTCACAAATTTACATGAAACTGTTTACTATAAGAACAGTATATGTCACTGTGCAAGTAGTATGTCAATTTTACATTTAAAAAAAAAATAAATAAATAATCAGGGTTCGTGGTCCAAAATAAATATTTCAAAAAAAGAACTTTAAATGAAAATGTTGAATAGCCATATTCCTGAACATGCATTTTCCTTTCCCTTGCTTGAAACGGTGGTCTTTTCGTTTTTCTTCAACAATGCCTTGGCAATTTCCTTTTCTTTTGCCTACAAAAAATAAAGAAAATTTTTAAAGAATAAAGAAAATATATATATGTAGAAAGTTTTTAAAAAATATATAAATAAGAATATACGGTGTACACGGTGTTTTGAATAAAAAAAATCTATATAATTAAATTGGGCCTACCTCTCAAACACGAATGACATTAAGGTCACGCTCATCACGGATAACAACATTAACATTTCTTTCTTGAAGAAATTGGACCTAAAAATACAAAAGAATTAGAGGTAAAAAAAAATAAAAAAATTATACATGTAAGAAAATGAGTAAAAAGAGTCAGTATTACAGTTCGACGTAGGTCTCCATCCATCTGTAAATTATAAGAAAAGAGAATTTGGTATAAGGAATTAGATAAAAAAAAATTATGAAAAGCAAAGAAAATTGACTTCTGCTTATAAGAAAAATGTTTTTTTTTTTTTGTCAAATAAATAAAAAAGAAAACAACTTACGTGACCAAAAATAGTAATGTTGTCCATAATTAGCGGTTGAAGGTCAATCGTGTCTCAACCTGAAAGTGCCTGGTTATGTAAATTTGACAAAGATAACTGTATGAAGGCAAAATGAGATTTAATAATTTCCATAAAGAAAAATTAATCGCTACAAAATTAACAACCTCCTAACATATTTTAGTTAACAACCTAGTTTAAGAAGTTCGTTTATGCATGAATATCATAGATGGAGAAATTGAACTACTATAGGATAGAAGAAAAATTATAATTTCTTTATGTCTTCAATATACATTAAAAATGATAGAAGAAAAATTAAATACTCTCATAGAAATCTTCATAATTTTTCTCTATTGGCCAAAATGTAGAACTATTGCAATACATGATTTTGTGGTTGATTCTATATATGCACTGACAAAGTTAATTCTAATGGATTGTATTGCCCATTTTTCCTACTAACAACTAAGTAAATTATAAAAAAAATATAAATTATACTAATGAATAAAATTTTAGCAAAACTTAATTATAGAAATTTAATTACTAAATTTGCATTTTAAAATGTGAAAACAAAATAAGTAAAAAACTACAATAAAAATTTATAAAAGGGCTCACACATTGTAACTGAAAAATTACAAATACCTTTTGTATTATTTGCATAATTACAAATGCCTTTTTCAAAAAAGTATACTACACAGTAGCTTATTTACTCCAAAGAGTAATACTCTCATAAAAATCATTAAAAAATTATTAAAATAAATTTTTAAAATAAGTTTAAGTTTTTTCAAAAGTCCTGATAAACATCTAAAAAGTCTTTTTTTTTTTGGTTTGAAAAATTCCATAAATAAAATTGAAAAAGCTAAATAAACTGGACTCTTTTTAAAGAGAGAGAAGCCTAAACATTTTAAAATAGCAGTTCAATAAAAAACCAAATTAAAAACAATTCACTAAAAGCAAAAAAAATAAGGGTCATCAAATAAAAAGGATTAACTTTTTAATGTTCCCTTTTCCTTTCAATCAACAAATTCCCTTCAAATCCTAAATCCAAATACAGCCTAAGAAAAAAAAAAACTATCATATTACAAAATTAAACTGTAACAAAATCTTTGTAAAAATTAAAAAAAAAAAAATAGTTATTCAGGCCCAAAACTTAGACTTATTTTATAGGTCCAGTGATATGTTAAGAAGAGGACTGGTTGATAATTAAATATTATCTAATTATCAACCAATCATCTTCTTAACACATCACTGGGTCTATAAAATGGGTATAAAAAATGAACGTGTATATCATTATTAAAAAAAAAAAAAAAAAGACATAAGTATTCACATAATTCATCATACATTCCAAAAAAAAAAAAGTATTCTCTAGAAATTTAACAGCAATATACCAAGATACATAATTATACACACTATATTAGACTTCTTTCTAAACCAAACATTAAAAGCTTAATGTGTAATCTAATTATTGAAAATTCGAAGACCAAACATATAGCGATCCTGGTTTTCCTCTCATTGTTTACTGTATTCTGGACTCGTTTCCGTTGAGGATTGTTGTCGTCGGTATTTCATTTCCATCCTTTAATGCTTTGGATTGGAGTTTAGAAATGTCTTGGACGTGTTTCGAACAGGTTGGTTGAGATTTAGTCCCATTTCTTGTTGCCCAGATTTTTGGTGGTCTGCTCGAGCGGATCCCTTCGCACTCGAGCGGAGTTTGCACACTTTCAGCATCTTGTGCGTCTGCAAAAGTACTGTAGGGTTGTTTTTCGCGCTTGAGCAGATTTCTTTACGCTCGAGCGGGTCGCGCTCAAGCGGGTATCCTTGCACTCGAGCGGGTGTTCGATGTCTGTAAAAGTACTGGAAGAGTGTAATCAACACTCGAGCGGGTTCCTTTTGCGCTCGAGCGGGTTAAGTTTTTTTGTTTGACGCTCGAGCGTCCTATTCTTCGCTCGAGCGGGTCATATGTATATCAGATCTGCACTGTGTTATTTTGAATCACTTTTTACACACTCTCTCTCTCTCTTCCTCTCTATCTCTCTCTCTCTCTCTCACTTTTCAAAACCCTATTTTGAGAGCTTCTCTCACTATATTTCACCTTCTCTCTAAGGTTTGATCTAGTTTGAGTGACTTTCTACCTTAGTTCCTTTGCAAAAAGTGTAGAGCTTGGCTTGGGCTACCTATCAATCCGAAAATCTTAGAATTTGGAGCACTTTCGATTTTCTTCACCTTCTCTTTTGGGCTCCGAATTTGAGATAGGGATAACTACTGATATTTATGGTCTTTGACATAAACTTGTAGTCATTTTGATGTAATGTTGTTGTTGGGAAAGTTTGGGAGTTAAGGTTTCAAACCTTAAAATGTTAAAAGAGGGTTTTTCGTTCCATTGAACTGTATATGTGTATTTGAGTCTTAAAATGAAGTTATTGAGGTCTATTGATAATATTTGGACCTTTGGGTCAATATTGGGAGAAATGGAGGAAAATGCCATGTTTGGGTTTTATTGGGTCATTAGTGTAATTAATGACTTTCATTGTGAAATAGTGGAATTGGGAAGTTATGAGAAAGAATGGTGGAGTTGGATTGATTAATCACTCACTTTTGAAAATATTGATAATTTATCAGTTGATGCATTTATTATCTGTCTAGAAATAATTGCTTTGGGCTATCGGTGGAGGATAGTCGTGATTGTTGTAGACACTGTATGTTGATTAGGGAAAACTGAAACTAATCACGTTGAATATGTCATTGAATATGATGGTTGGAATAATACATCGAATCTGTGTATTGATTGATCGTGTATATGATAATTGTTTATAAACATTTTTTGTGTGGGAGGAGATAGGGGATGTACTCCACGATTTAGGGGAAGATAGGAGATGGACTCCATTGATACAGCAAATCTGTGTATCATTTATGAAATATGGCAGTGTTTTAATATGACATTGATACAACAAATATGTGTATCTATTGTGAAGTATGGAAGTGTTTTATTATGAGTTACTATTTCATTTGAAATTGGAGTATTATTGATATGAGTTGTAATTTCATCTAAATTATCTGGCCAGGTTTTGAGCCATGTTTATGAATTGAACATTTGTTAAGTAAAGGAAAGTAAAATGAACATGGACATATTTGTCATGGGATTGGATGGTGTTGTAAGTTGGTTGACCAGTGTTAACATATATCGAATGCTCATGTTTTAGTCATTGTTCATATTATGTTTAGCACATCTCTACTGGGCATTGGCTCACCCTATATGGGACATCATTTTCCGGTGCAGGTGATATGCCGCCTCCAAGGACTTAGCTTGGGAGGTTTTAGAAGTTGAAGGCTTACTTTTGTAATTATTTTGTGTATTACATGTAATTCAAGCCAAGGGCTTATTTTGTGTTTTGAGTTAGTACTCTCCTTTTTGTAACCAAGTGTTGGCTTAGAAAGTTGTAAGCCCGTAGTGCATTTACTTTTGTTGTCAACATGTAATACCTTTGGATTAAATACTCTGATGAATGGAAATATGTTTATTTCTCTTATGTTTATGGATGTCACGAATGTATGATTTATGGGTTTATTTTGAGGGCGTTACAAAACATGAAAATTCCAGGGCATTAAAGAAATCTAAGAGAGTTCATTCATTAACCCACTGCAATTCGAAAAAGAAAGCGAGGAACTAATAAAGAATTGCAAGGGAGAGACTTCCTAACCTGAGTATCTGCTTGAGAAGCAAAATTAAAGGAATCTGAGACAGAAGTATAAAAAGAAAAACACAATTAGTAAGAGCACTCCTCAACACTAAAAATGTACACAAATATATTTTCATATTTGACGAACAAGAATATGACCATTAATGATTAATGAAAACCTCAACCCATTTGATTAAGATGAAGTAAAAATGATTGTTGACATGAAATATAACTGTAAGAAGGCATAATGAGGTTTAATAATTGCCATAAAAAACAATTAATTGACACAGAATTACCTACTTTAAAAGGTCTTTTTTAAAAAAAAAAATTCCAAAATTAATATTTAAAAAGCTAAATTTTTAGAGAGAAAGAAGTGTAAACATTTTAAAATAGCAGTTCAATTAAAAAAACCAAATTAAAAACAATTCACTAAAAGCCAAAAAAAAAAAAAAGGGTCATCAAATAAAAAGGGTTAACTTTTTAATGTTTTCTTTTCCTTTCAATCAACAAATTCCCTTCAAATCCTAAATCCAAATACAACCTAAGAGATGGAAAAAAAAAAGAAAAAAAAAAAAAAAAGACCTATCATATTACAAAATTAAACTGTAACAAAATCTTTGTAAAAAATAAATAAATAAATAATAGTTATTCAGGCCCAAAAGTTCGACCTACTTTATAGGTCCAGTGATATGTCAAGAATCAACCAATCATCCTCTTGACACATCACTGGGTCTATAAAGTGAGTATAAAAAATGAACTTGTATATCATTATTAAAAAAGAAAAGAAAAACATAAGCATTCACATAATTCATCATACATTCCAACTATTAAAAAAAAAAAAAAACATAAGTATTCTCTAGAAATTTAACAGTTATATACCACAATACATAACTATACACACTATATTAGATTTCTTTCTAAATCAAACATTATTTTCATCGTGCCTTCAGGCACGAGCATACCCTAGTACACACTATATTAGACTTCTTTCTAAACCAAACATTAAAAGCTTAATGTTTAATCTAATTATTAAAAATTCCAAGACCAGACATGAAAATTTCAGAGTATTAAAGAAATCTGAGAGAGTTCATTCATTAATCCAGAACATTCATTAACCCACTGCAATTCAAGAAAGAAAGTGAGGAACTAATAAAGAATTGTAAGGGAAAGACTTCCTAACCTGAGTATCTGCTTGAGAAGCAAAATTAAAGAAATCTGAGACAGAAGGATAAAAAGAAAAACACAATTAGTAAGAGCACTCCTCAACACTAAAAATGTACACGAATCTATTTTCATGTTTCACAAATAAGAATATGACCATTGATGATTAATGAGAACCTCAACCCATTTGATTAAGATGAAATAAAAATAATTGTTGACATGAAATATAACTGTAAGAAGGCAGAATGAGGTTTAATAATTGCCATAAAGAAAAATTAATCGACACAGAATTAATAACCTCATAACATATTTTAGTTAACAACCTATTTTAAGAAGTTCATCATTGCATGAATATCACAGATGGGAAAATTGAACTACTACAGGATAGAAGATAAATTATAATTTTTTAATGTCTTTAATATACATTAAAAAGGATAGAAGAAAAATTAAATATTGTCATAGAAATCTTCATCATTTTTCTTTATTGGCCAAAATGTAGAACTATCACAATAAATGATTTTGTGGTTGATTCTATATAGTAATTTTGCATTGACAACAGTTAAAATTCTTATGGATTGTATTGCCCACTTTTCGTACTAACAACTAATATATACCACAAAAAAAGTAAATAAATATATTATAAAAATATATAAATTATACTACTAAGGCAAAATAAAATTTTAACAAAACTTCAATATAGAAATTTAATTACTAATTTTGCATTTTAAAATGTGAAAAAAAAGAAGAAGAGTAAAAGACTACAATAAAAATTTATAAAAGTCTCACCACACTGTAACTGGATAAGTACAAATATCTTTTGCCTTATTTATACAATTACAAATGCCTTTTTCAATACTCTCATAAAAATTACACTACACAGTAGCTTATTTACTCCAATGAGTTACACGACACAATACCTTATTTGGTGAGTAAAAATATGACTATTAATAATTATGACCACTGATAATTAAAGAGAGTCTCAACCCATTTAACTAAGATGAAATAAAAATGATTCTCAACATGAAATCCATTTTTCCTTAACCCCCATTTGAGAGACACAGAGAGAGAGAGAGAGAGAGAGAGAGAGAGGGAGAAGTGGGTGTTGAAACCCAATTGATTATTAAAGAAAAAAAACACAATACGTAATTTCATTTTGTATTTTGAGCCATTTGAGACAATTGATAAAAATTTTAAAATTCTGACAAACTATCATTTTGTCAACCCATATTTGGTGAGTAAAAATATAACTATTGATAATTAAATAAAGTCTCAACCCATTTAACTAAGATGAAATAAAAATGATTCTTAATTTGAAATCCATTTTTCCTTAACCCCCATTTGATAGAGAGAGAGAGAGAGAAGTGGGTGTTGAAACCCAATTGATTATTAAACAAAAAAACACAATACAGAATTTCATTTTGTATTTTGAGACAATTGATAAAATTTTTAAAATTCTGACAAACTGTCATTTTGTCGACCCATATTTGGTGAGTAAAAATATGACTATTGATAATTAAATAAAGTCTCAACCCATTTAACTAAGATGAAATAAAAATGATTCTTAATTTGAAATCCATTTTTCCTTAACCCCCATTTGATAGAGAGAGAGAAATGGGTGTTGAAACCCAATTGATTATTAAACAAAAAAACACAATACAGAATTTCATTTTTTATTTTGAGACATTTGATAAAAACTGTAAAATGTTCAACATTTTTGTTTTTGCTATTAAATCTCATCCTCAACAGCAGCATTTAATAGATTATAGGAATTATTATCACCAAAAATAGGGTGCGAAATAAAATGGGCTTTGGATTATGCAACAAAATAAAACCGGGTGCAAACAGCCCTATAATGCAACAAAATCAAAATCCATCATATTTTTAACCCATTTCAATATTTACAGAAATAGAAAGACACCCTTTAATGTTTCAATTTCAGTGTGGTCCGAATATAATTGTCATTGGTAGGGTTCAATGAGATTTTTGCTTCAGATTTTTTTTTTTAAAGAGAGTTTCAACCCATAAGATGAAATAAAAATGATTCTTAACATGAAATCCACTTTTCCTTAACCCCCATTTGATAGAGAGAGAGAGAGAGAGAGAGAGAGAGAGAGAGAGAGAGAGAGAGAGAGAGAAGTGGGTGTTGAAACCCTATTGATTATTAAAGAAGAAAAAAAACACAATACATAATTTTATTTTGTATTTTGAGACATTTGATAAAATTTTAAAAATTCTGACAAACCGTCATTTTTTCAACCCATATTTGGTGAGTAAAAATATGACTATGGATAATTATGACCATTGATAATTGTAGAGAGTCTCAACCCATTTAACTAAGATGAAATAAAAATGACTCTTAATTTGAAATCCATTTTTCCGTAACCCGAGAGAGAGAGAGAAGTGGGTGTTGAAACCCAATTGAATATTAAAGAAAAAAACACAATACAAAATTTTAACATTTGTTGAAACCCAATCTATTTTGTTTAACATTTGATAAAAATTTTAAAATGTTCAACATTTTTGTTTTTGGTATTAAAGCTCATCCTCAACAGCATCATTTAATAGATTATAGGAATTTTTATCACCAAAAACAGGGTGCAAAATAAAATGGGCTTTTGATTATGAACAAAATAAAACAGGGTGCAAACAGCCTTATAAATAAAACAGGGTGCAAATAGGGTGCAAACCCCTCTTGTTGGCACCAGCCAAGTGATAATTATATTTTGATAACCACTATTAAGAAATCATTGATAATATGTTTATTTTAATATAGAACCAGCCAAACTATTTTGAATGATTAAATAGTGAAGTCAACTTTAAAAAGGCACTCAAATATCTTTAGCCCATCAAAGTTGTATACAACACAAACAACAAATAAATAACTATGTTGTATCTCAAATATATTTATTTTAATATGTTTATTAGATATGATAAGCTTGAGAGTGAAGTTAGACATGTAAATAATCCAAATGGAGCCTTCATCACTGCTTCTACGTTTTTTATTAGTCATTAGATTAATGCATTATTATGTGGTGCCAATCCGGGCCCATATTAAATGCTTTAAAATTAATAATATTTTAATTCTTGAAGACTTGGCAGTATTCTCTAGATAGCATAGTTTAATATTAAACCCATCAACAATTTTATATTTAGTTTAACAATTCCATATCAGTTTATGTTTATGTCTTCAACTTGAGTCAGTATTCTCTTGAGTCAACGTATCATTAAAATATTAAATTAGATATGTCTAGAGAATACATTAATATGAATATACTTTAACAATTCCATAATGATATTTCTTTAAAATTAAAATTCAGTTCTCTTTTGTATATGCTTGAATATACTTTAATATGAATATACTTTAACAATTCCATAATGATATGAATACATTATAAGAGAATATAGTGCTGTCTAATATTATTTATTTAAAATATTTTAATGATATAATCAAATATTTAATATGTTTATTAGATATGAATACTTTGAGATAAGTAGATATGAACACAAACCCTTAACCCAGAGAAACCAGTTCAAGCAAGCAACACATATTAGGCTTGAACACAAACATCATTAGGCTTGAACACAAACCCAACAAAAAATACAACAGCACAGCAACTCATCTGCAACTTTCACCAACAAATCCAAATAATTTAAACAAAATATTCAAAATTCAGAATTCGAACAAACAGAAAGTCCAAGGAAACAGAAATTCAGAATTCAAAATATTATTAAGGATGTTAATTAGCTGGGATGGTAATTTTAATATAACAAACCCATATATCCAAGGAAACATAAAGTCTTTAGTCCTTAGGAAACAAACCCATTATTCAGAATTCTAGAGTACTCATGTTTCCAGAGTACTCATGTTTCATTATCCAAGGACTATACACCAAGTCTTAAGCTATACACCAATACACTGTTTCCTTTATTTTAGACTTAAGCTTGCCCTTTTTGTTCAATCAGGTCTACTAATAGTAGAAAAAGGGATGATTGAGCAGAAAAAGAGCAGAAAAAGGGAAAAACTAGTTAATTGTGGAGGATGATTGATTCAAAAAATCGCCCTAACCAATCAAAACCCCTCTTGTTGGCACCAGATCTTTATAAAATAAAACACGGTGCAAACAGGGTCCCACTTGGTGAATCAAACTTATAAAATTTAGCTTGTTTGGTCAAATTTTTTTTTTCTATTTTGGGTTTGTTTTTGTGATATTGTTTGATCAAGTTGAGAACACCCCAAAGATCCAAAAATAAAGCCACAATCACCAACCCCATCTATAGAACAGAGCCCCTCAAGATTTCTTAAAAATTAATAACAAAGTCAGATATTGAAATAAACTCCAAACAATCTCCATCTCTCAATGACAAACAAAGCTTGACCTTGATAAAATCCAACACCTTTACCCACTCTACACATGCTCCGTTAAAAATGCATTCATTCTGAAACTTCCAAAGAGACTAAAAAATAGCAATCAGAATTGAAAACCCATATCTTTGTTGGGTTTTAAGGCCAACCCACCTGATAATGATGTTGTTTGTTTTTGTGATATTGTTTGATCAAATTTAGCTTTATTTTTGTGACATTGTCTTTCTATAGAATTGTTTTTGTGATCAATTTAATAAACACGCTATTGATCAAACTTATAGAATTGTTAAATTTTTTTGTCTCATAATCTTAGTACAAAACACAAATCAAAGAGATTAAACAATCTTAAAAAAACCTAATCCAATCTAATTCAGTACCCAATCTAACCCAAGACACACCTACAATTGTTCATGACAGAATAAAATACATAGAGACACATTTCAATGAAATCAATGAAGGGTTCAATACAAAAAAGAGATGAATCCGTCTCTTAACATGGGAAAAAGGGCAGAGTAAGTGAAGAGACACAAACAAATCTAAAACAAACAAATCATCTTGACCCATAGATGTTTGATAAATATAATCTCAACCCTCCGAATGTGATACAAAAAAAAACAAAATTTTTTTTCGAAGAGACACACTTTTGCTTCAGAATTTTTGCTTGAAGAAACAAATGTTTTTGAAAAAACAAATCAAACCCTCCAAATGCTTCAGAAACAAATGTTTTTGAATTAAACAAATGCTTCAGAATTTTTTTTGAAAAAACAAATGTTTGATAAATACATTTTTGCTTCAAAAACAAACCCTCTGAATGTTTGAAGAGACACATTTTTGCTTTAGGAAAAAACAAACTGAAGGTGGGATTACGGGATGAGCTTACCTGGTGATGGTAGAGAAGAGAGATTTCTTCCTTCTTCAGAGCTTTCTTCCTTCTTCAGAGCTTCCTTGTTCATTGATACAGATGATACATATGATGTAACGAAATGATGTAAAGAGTGCCTAGTGCAGTGGGTTGGTGAGAGTAGATTGGTAAACAAATCTGAACCATTGAATTTTAGTCATTAATAAATCTAGACCATTGAAACTCTTTTTGTAACGCTCTCAAAATAAACCCATAAATCATACATTCAAGACATCCATAAACTTAAGAGAATAAAGCATAATTCTATTTATCAGAGTATTCATTACAAAAGTATTACATGCTGACATCAAAAGTAAATGCCCTATGTGCTTACAACTTTCCAAGCCAACACTTGGTTACAAAAAGAGAGTACTAACTCAAAACATAAAATAAGCCCTTGGCTTGATTTACATGTAATACGCAAAATAACCACAAAAAGGAAGCCTTCAGCTTCTACAACTGCCCAAGCTAAGATCTTGGAGGCGGCATATCACCTGCACCTGAAAATAATGTCCCATATAGGGTGAGCCAACGCCCAGTAGAGATATGCTAAACATAATATGAGCAATAACTAAAACATGAGCATTCGTGTTTAGTTTATACTGGTCAACCAATTTTCAGCACAATCCAATTCCATAACAAATATGTTCATGTTTCATTTTACTTTCCTTTACTTAACCAATTTTCAGTTCATAAACATGGCTCAAAACCTAGCCAAACAATTAAATGAGATTACAACTCATAACAACAATACTTCCATTCCAGATGAGATAACAACTCATATCAAAACACTTCCATACTTCACAATAGATACACATATTTGCTGTATCAATGGAGTC
>NW_021025345.1:1009231-1021078 GCF_004153795.1 Camellia sinensis | reverse complement strand
ACCCTTTGGTCACTATGAATGGAATGTCATGCCATTTGGCTTAAAAAATGCTCCTAGTGAATTTCAACATATCATGAATGACATATTTAACCCATTTAGTCATTTTTCAATTGTTTACATTGATGATATCTTAATTTTTTCCAAATCCATTAGTGAACATTGGAAACATTTAACTGCATTCTTTTACACCATTAAAAGTCATGGTCTTGTTATCTCTGCTCCTAAAATTAAATTGTTTCAAACTAAAGTTAGATTCTTAGGCTATGATATTCATCATAATACTATTTTACCCATTAGTAGACCCATTGAATTTGCGTCCAAATTCCCTGATGAAATTCTTGACAAAACCCAATTACAAAGGTTTCTAGGTTCCCTCAATTATATTGCTGAATTTTATCAAGACCTTAGGAAAGTCTGTCAACCGCTGTTTGATAGGTTAAAGGATAATCCTCCTCTTTGGTCTTCTGTCCATACTTCTATTGTTCAACAGGTCAAACAATATGTCAAGTCTCTTCCTTGTCTTGGTATTCCTACTGAAAATTCATTCAAAATCATTCAAACTGATGCCTCTGATATTGGTTGTGGGCTGTCCGCTGATATAAAACACGCTCGCTCGAGCGAAGACTTGGTCGCTCGAGCGACCAGACACAGAAAACTCTCGCTCGAGCCAAGAAGTTCTCGATCGAGCGAAGAAAAACCCAGACCGCTCGAGCGAAGGAAGCTCGCTCGAGCCAAGAAAGACAGCTCTCAGGTCCAGAACCAGGTGCAACCGCTCGCTCGAGCGAGCCACTCTGGCTCGACCCACCAAACACGAACCCCACGCTCGCTCGAGCGACCAACTCCTCGCTCGAGCGAAGGTCCAAAATTCTGGGCAGCAACATTAGGCTCCCAAACACAACGAACCTGTAACAAACCTGCCTAACACATCCTATAACTCAAATATGAAGAAAAAGGAATGTAAACACGATAATAACCAACTACCAACATCCACGGACACATGTCCGGATCACCGTTCAACAAGGGTAAACCCGGGATCGCTATAAATGTTGTGGAGACAAGGGCAAGCTTCCTTACGAGGGAGTCCTTGGGGGCTAAACCGGATGAGTTCCATGGCAGCCCCGATTCGAAGAAGGCAGACGAATGGCTAGAACAAATGGTAAAGACCTTTGAGATGCTCCATATAGAGGATAGTGAGTTGAGGGTGACTATTGCGAGTTACTACCTCAAAGGGGATGTGGGGCAATGGTGGAAATATGCCAAGGGTCGAATAGCACCAACATGGGAGGCATTTGTGGTGGCCTTCCAAGACAAGTACCTACCTCCTACTGCTAGGGAAAGGTTGAGGTAGGAGTTCAAGGACCTTAAGCAACTTAACATGTCGGTGGCCGAGTTTGAAGCGGCTTTTTCTAGTTTGTCCCGGTTAACACCGGAATTGGTAGCGACGAAAGAGCGCCGTTGCATCGAGTTTGAGCAGAGATTGAGGACTAAGATCCTATTCAAGGTTGCCAGGAATATGATTCGAGATTATGATCCCCTTGTGGAGGCAGCTGCACATGTAGAGATTATTGTGGAGGCTGAGGAAGAGAGACTTTGAAATTCAAGGTCTAGGGGCCAAGGGTCACAGGGGGACTTTAGGCCCAACAAGAAGAGTAAGAGCACCTTTTTATCCCAATCCCAGCCGCAGCAATCTAGATCCACTTTTCCCTTGCCTAGTGAGGGCCCGGGGAAGGGTGCACCGAGTGGGTTTTCTTGCTTCAAGTGTGGCCAGCTGGGTCACAAGGCCTTTGCTTGTCCACAGAAGGGAGGGGGACAACATATGTTTCCATCACCACCACCTAACCGATCTCAGAGTCAGTTTCAGAGTAGGAGTCGGGGGCCTACTTGCTTCCAGTGCAGTCAGTCTTGGCACATGAAGAGAGCTTGCCCTCAGTTGGGAGACGCGTCTGGCGCTTTAGGGTCTAGGCAGACACAAAGCCACCAGCAGGCTCACTCAGCTCAGGCTTCACAAGTTCATCAGAGAGCCGCTTCGGAACAGTTGGTACAGCAGGCCTATGCTCCGAGGGATGAGTAGGTTGAGTAGAAGCCACAGGGGCGCGTGTATACAGTTACCACGCTAGAGTAATTGCCAGGATCCTCAGTAGTGAGAGGTATTTTCATTGTGTGTAATTCTTTGGCTAGTTTGTTGATAGATATGGGTGCATCTCGTTCATTCATATTTGCTACATTTGCATCTGCATTGGGGTTAGAGAAGGTACAATTAGCGTCTCCACTCAGAGTTGAGTCACCAATCGGGGGTACAATTGACTTAGATCAAGGCTGTTGTGACTGTGAGATAGAGGTTGCCGGGCGTAGGCTCCCATTTGCTTTTCTGTTGTTAGACATGTCGAGTTTTGACGTCATCCTAGGCATAGATTGGTTGACTTCGTATCGGTTAGTGATTGATTGTTTTCAGCGGAGGGTCACAGTGTGCACCTTAGGTGGTGACTGTTTTTATTTTCTGGGGGACAGGGTTGATCGGTTCTTATCGCCAGTATGTGATCCTCGTAGTAAGAATGAGCTTAGTGGTCTTCTTGCTACCCTCTTAAATAATAAGAGTGGCGGGACTCGAGTTGAGTTGCCAAGGGTAGTGTATGAATACCCAGACGTGTTTCCCGAGGACCTTACCAGTTTGCCACCCCACCGAGAGATTGAGTTCACCATCGACTTAGTCCCTGGAACGGCACCAATTTCTATGGCACCGGCGGAGTTGCATGAGTTGAAGATTCAACTCCAATAGCTTCTAGACAAGGGCTTCATTCGCCCTAGTACGTCACCTTGGGGAGCACCGGCCCTCTTTGCAAAGAAGAAGGATAGGTCGTTGAGATTGTGTATCGACTACCGTAAATTGAATCGAGTTACTGTTTGATCAGCTTAGAGGGTCTTGTTGCTTCTCTAAGATAGATTTTAGGTCGGGGTACCATCAGTTGAGGGTTCGGGAGGAGGACATCCAGAAAACGGCCTTTCATACACGTTATGACCACTATGAGTTCCTTGTAATGCCATTTGGGTTGACTAATGCACCGGCTTCTTTCATGGATTTGATGAACCAAAATTTTAGGGAGTACTTGGATCATTTCATAGTCACTTTTTTAGACGGCATTCTAATTTATTCAACCTCCGAGGAAGAACATGAGGCTCATTTAAGGATAGTACTTGACTTGCTTAGAGAACACCAATTGTATGCCAAGTTTGAGAAGTGTGAGTTTTGGCTCACCGAGGTGAAGTTTTTGGGCCATGTAGTGTCAAGTGAAGGGGTAACCGTAGATTCTTCCACGATAGACTCTGTACAGGATTGGGAACAAACTAAAAATGTTTTTGAGATCTGAAGTTTCTTGGGATTGGCGGGGTACTATCGGCGTTTTGTGAGAGACTTTTCTAGATTAGCCGCGCCTTTGACTAGGTTGACTAGAAAGGGGATTAAGTTTGTGTGGAGTGAAGCTTGCAAGAAGTATTTCCAAGAACTCAAGACTAGGTTGACCACCGCACAGGTGTTGATCATCCTAGAGAGAGGTTTGGGTTACACCGTTTATTGTGATGCTTCTCGAGATGGCTTGGCTGTGTCTTGATGCAAGGGGGAAAGGTTATAGCGTATGGTTCACGGCAATTAAAAATCCATGAGAAGAATTACCCTACCCACGACTTAGAGCTAGCTGCAGTAGTGTTTGCCTTGAAGATTTGGCGGCATTACTTGTATGTTGAGAAGTTTGAAGTTTTCTCCGACCACAAGAGCTTGAAATATTTGTTTTCCCAAAATGATTTGAATTTGCATCAACAAAGGTGGATGGAATTTTTAGAAGACTACGATTTTGAGTTACATTATCACCTAGGGAAGGCCAATGTAGTGGCCGACGCCTTAAGTCGAAAAATCGTGGGTAGTTTGGTGAGTGTGGCCATTCAGGAGTGGGGTATGTTGGGTGAGGTCAGCAAGCTTCAATTGCAATTGAATGAGTCCGAAGGGGGTGCAACGTTGTTTACCTTGAGTGCCCAACCTGTTTTGATTAGTAGAGTTATAGAGGCACAAAAAAGAAACCATGAAGTAGAGTTAATTCGGGATAGAATCTCCAATGGAAAGGAAGAGAAGGGTCTAAACTTTCGCTTGGATCAGAGTGTACGTTACCTAGAGCGTTTGTTTGTGTTGGAATCTTGTAGGGAGAAAGTGCTTCGGGAGTTCCATCATTCACGCCTTGCGGTACATCCGGGAGGCACCAAAATGTATCGAGACCTTAGCGGTCAGTTTTGGTGGAGGGGTATGAAGCGGGATGTCGCATCTTTTGTGTCTAAGTGCCTTACTTGTCAGCAAGTAAAGGCCGAGCACCAGAGACCAACGGGCTTGCTACAACCCTTACCTATAGCCGAGTGGAAGTGGGAGCACGTGACCATGAATTTCGTAGTTGGGCTTCCTAGAACGCAGAGGGGCAATGATGCCATTTAGGTAATTGTTGATAGGCTGACTAAATCCACACACTTCATTCCAATGCGTACTAGCGATTCAGTTAAACACTTGGCAGAGTTGTATGTGAGGGAAATAGTTCGGCTTCATGGGGTTTCAGTAACCATTGTGTCGGATAGGGATCCTCGCTTTACCGCTCAGTTGTGGCAAAGCCTTCAAGTGGCATTGGGAACCAAATTGACTTTTAGCACTGCTTATCACCCTCAAACCGATGGGCAGTCAGAGCGCACCATTCAAATTTTGAAGGACATGCTTAGAGCTTGTGTCCTAGATTTCAAGGGTTCTTGGGAGAGGCACTTACCGTTGATTGAATTTGCCTACAACAATAGCTATCAGGCTAGCATTGAGATGGCACCGTTTGAGGCCTTGTATGGTCGACCTTGTAGGTCACCAGTTTGTTGGGCCGAAGTCAGAGATGCACCGTTGTTGGGTCCAGAGATTGTTAGGGAGACAACCAAGAAAGTTGCTCGCATTCGGAAGAGGTTAGCTATAGCCCAAAGCCGACAAAAGAGTTATACCAATAAGAGGAGGCGACCCCTATCTTTCAAATTGGGTGATCATGTGTTTCTTAAGATCTCACCTAGGCAGGGTTTAATGAGGTTTGGCAAGAGTGGGAAGTTGTCTCCGAGGTTCATTGGGCCTTTCGAGATATTGGAGAGGATTGGAGAGGTGGCATACCGGTTAGCTTTATCGCCACAACTTTCGAGGGTTCACAATGTGTTTCACGTGTCTATGCTTAGGAAATACGAGCCTGACCCTTCTCATGTGCTAGATTGGGTTAATTTGGAGGTAGATGAGGATGCCTCTTACGAAGAGCGACCGGTTCAAATCCTAGATACCCGGGAACAAGTGTTGCGGGGTAAAACCATACCGTTAGTGAAGGTGTTACGGAGACACCACGGGGTCGAGGAAGCGACTTGGGAAAGGAAAGCGGAGGTTCGCTCCAAATATCCAGATTTATTTGATCATGTTTAGTTTTTTGTTCTAAATTTGTAATATTTCCTTGTGTTAAAAGGGAAAATGATTGAATTGTTTATCACATGTTTTAGTATGTGTTGTTGATCGGAGCATGATGTATTGGAAAGATGATGTCTTGTTATAAATGTCTTCATTTCTTTTCTAGCTTGGCGGTTGAGTCTTGTTAGGACGATGAGAAGAAAAATGATAGATGTTGGTTGAAATCTGATAATGTCGTTAAAAGTGGTTGTAATTGTTGGAATACTCTATTTGGTGAGTTTACTTGATTTTGGGAAGCTTATTCAAATTTCGGGGATGAAATTTCTTATGGTGGGGCGGTTGTGACGACCGAGTCTCTTTTTCTCTTTATTCTTTCTTTCCTTCGCTTCACTCTCTTTCTTTATTTTCGTTTGGGCTTCGAACACTTGGTGTTGAGTTTCAGTTGTTTCAGAGGGTGCGCGGTCAGGTCCGGAGTGCCCGGAAGCGAAGTGTAAAATTTTTGGGCTGCTGGGCCAAGGCCGCACGTGCGGGGCCTTGGGCTGCACGTACGGGATGGAGGCCGCACGTGCGGGAATGGGTGAGTTGGGGAAGCTGCACACTGCCTAAAAGGCACGTGCGGAAGGAGGTGCGGGAAGAGCCCCGCATGTGCGAGGATGAAGGTTGCACGTGCAGGAAGGGGGGCTCGGCACATATGGGGATGGGTGCCACACGTGCGGCACTCTGGCAATCTGAAAACTCTATTTTTTTATCATTTTGAGGCCGAAATATCTCATTTTTAACCCTTCTCTCCCACTCCAAAAGCCATTTCTCTCCTCCTTCTCCCTAAAAACCCTAACCAAAGCACCAAAAACCTTTGATTCTTGCATCATTGGGTTAGATCATCATCATCTCTCACAACCTTGAAAATCTAGAGCAAGAGTTTCACTTGTGGTGTTGGAGGTCAAAGCTCTCTCTCTTATGCTTGAATCTTAGGGTTTCTACTCCATTTCTCCATCAAACTTGAGGTAGGGAAACCTCCTTGAGTTATATATATATATATATATGTTAGATTTGGTTGATTTAAGGCTTTCATTAATGATATTGAAGGTTTGGGTGTGTCTCATAAATGCTAGGGTTATGAAGGTGGGATTGATCTCTCTCTGTCTCTCTTCCTAAATTACTCTTGAGAATTTTCTTTAACTAACATAATAGGGAGGGGTGTTGTTTTAAGAGAAAAACCCTTCCAAAAGAGGGAGAGATGTTTATTTTGGTTTTGACATAAAAACCCTAGAAATTTTAGGAATTTTGAAAGATGAAAACATGTTTGGGGGCATCTTGTTGTTTTAATAGTAGGAAGTGAACCTTCATCTTATATTTAGCAAAAATGACAAATTTACTTTATATATGAGAAATGAAATACCATTTCAACCTCATTGTTAAACATTTGAAAGTGCATTGTTATGAAGTAACAAATGATTTTGCGTCTTGAAATGTGAAAATTGTGAACATTGGAGTGATGTTTGAAAGGCACCACATGTGACCTTGAAAGGGATAACTTGTTATGAATTGGACAAGTTGAAGGATTGTTGTTGCTATAAATTGATGGCATGACCATTGTGAAATAGTCTTGAGGAGAAGTAAAGAATAATGTAGTAAATTGATTCTGTTGTAGAGATGTTTCGAAATGAAAAGATGTTTTGAGATATTTTGTATTGCATCATGTCTCCATTTGATTTATCATTATTATTGCACATTCTCATCATGTTTTTTTTTTTTTTTTTGAGAAGGATTACACTATAATGAGAACCATGAAACTTTGTATGGGGTAAATACGGTGGTAAGTCCGATTAGGGGGTGTAGATGAAATTGATAAGTTGGCCTGAGTGTCCATGGTGAAAGACCAGAAAATCGCGCGGATTGGTGTCGAGCCTTTCGGTTATTACCAGTAAAAATGACAGTTTGGTAGTACTCGTAGAGTCTACTTGTAAACACCAGCCTAGGGATTACCAGTGTCGTATTTACCGCCCCTTGTGATTAAAAAGTTGAAATTTGGAAATTGATGAGATTGTAAATGAAGTGCATGGTATTTCTCAAGAAAGACATGAATTGTGGGTGTTGATTTCCGACCACACTACCAATCAAGCACTCAGCTGGAGAACACTGGCAGAATAGATTAAGCCCAAACAACCTGTCACAGAAAGATAAGAATCCTGCGGTGGTTCGTCCACCCGGGAGCACTCCGATGATCAAGTCAGTAAAAATATCTCTCAAAGATAACCAATAGTGCTTAATTCACTAGACAAAGCATAAAAGACAAACCTTAGACCCATGGGGGTGCCTCCCTTTTATAGCCAACACAATCCTAGTCCCAATAGAAGCTAGGCTTAGGATTACTGCTAATTTTGGACTCCCAGTAAGATTAGGATAAACTCTCTAAGAGTCTTATCTTTACCCAAACTTAAATCTTCTCCCATTTTAGGACTCTTGTCCCTTATCCGCTTATCCCAGATTCTGGTATCTTCATAGATAACCTCGGCCTAGCTGAGATTACCTTGGCATCATAACCATGACACGTGGCACCTCGGTTGGCACTCCGGTGACACCTCGGCCACGTGTCGCCATTCAAAAAATATGTCCCCACAACTGCCCCCTAAGTTCTATTACCCCAGCATCCTGAGGTGATGGAACCTATATCATTCCTTCCTTTAATGATGACGCCGGTTTAACTTCAACTTGTAAATTTTTAAAATTTCAACAAGTTTTAAACATGACATCGATTTAACTTCAACTTGTAAATTTTTAAAATTTCAACAAGTGTTAAATATGTCCTCGGTTTAACTCAACTTGTAAATTTTTCTCAAATTTCAACAAGTGTTAAACACATCCTCAGTTTAACTTTAACTTGTAAATTTTTAAAATTTCAACATGTGTTAAACATGTCCTCGATTTAACTTCAACTTGTAAATTTTTCTCAAATTTCAACAAGTGTTAAGCACATCCTCGGTTTAACTTCAACTTGTAAATTTTTAAAATTTCATCAAGTGTTAAACATGTCCTCGGTTTAACTTCAACTTGTAAATTTTTAAAATTTCAACAAGTGTTAAACATGACCTCAGTTTAACTTTAACTTGTAAATTTTTAAAATTTCAACAAGTGTTAAACATGACCTCAGTTTAACTTCTACTTGTAAATTTTTAAAATTTCAACAAGTGTTAAACCAACCTTAGCTTGTAACTTCTAGCTCCCAAACATCATTCTCCGGCCCTCTTTGATTCTCCATGCCCGACCTCCCGTGAAGGCCGGTGAGAATGCCCCTTTGCCCTGTCGTGCTGAGGGACTGCAAGAACTGTGTTCTAGCCCCCTTTCTGGGCATCTTTCTTGGCCGCTGGAATCGGCGTATCTTGTAACGGGAACGGTGGCTGCATGACGTTGTTCTGCATCATAAAATTGACGACTGTTTACAGGTCCACCAATTTGTTTGCCATTCCTTTCATCTCGTCGTCCCTCTGTAGGCATTTTTCTTTCCACACCTGGAGGTCGTCCTCGTTATAATACCTGCTTCGGTCTGATTTCTTTGGCACGTCGTCCTCCTGGCCAACGTCCTTTTCTACGTGATTCTTATCATGAGTCTCTTCATTGCAGTTGTCTTCTTCGACGTCAAGGTCAATATGTTTCCCACTCCCAGTAGGGGTGTCGTCTCCAACCTTCTCTTTCTGTCCGTCGTTGGCCATTTATTCTTCTTTCTTTCCCACAGACGGCGCCAAATTGTGGGTGTTGATTTCCGACCACACTGCCAATCAAGCACTCAGCTGGAGAACACTGACAGAATAGATTAAGCCCGAACAACTTGTCACAGAAAGATAAGAATCCCGCGGTGGTTCGTCCACCCGGGGGCACTCCGACGATCAAGTCAGTAAAAATATCTCTCAAAGATAACCAATAGTGCTTAATTCACTAGACAAAGCATAAAAGACATACCTTAGACCCATGGGGATGCCTCCCTTTTAAAGCCAACACAATCCTAGTCCCAATAGAAGCCTAGCTTCAATGGACTTAGGATTACTGCTAATCTTGGACTCCCAGTAAGATTAGGATAAACTCTCTAAGAGTCTTATCTTTACCCAAACTGAAGTCTTCTCTCATTCTAGGACTCTTGTCCCTTATCTACTTATCCCGGATTCTGGTATCTTCGCAAATAACCTCAGCATCATAACCATGACACGTGGCACCTCGGCTGGCACTCCGGTGACACCTCGGCCGGCACTCCGGTGACACCTCGGCCACGTGTCGTCATTCAAAAAATATGTCTCCACATGAATAATATTTTGAAAGGAGTATTGCATGGCATGTGCACTTGCATTCAATTTTGGCCATCTAACATAAATGTATATACTTTGTTTGGTGTTTCTCTACTGTGCTTTATGCTCACCCCTATGGGTTTTGGTGCAGGTAAAGACGTGGTGATCCTGCTAGGTTGAGGGCGCGGATAATTGTAAAGAGCACATGGCTCTTCTTTTGTTGTGATTTCTTTTGTAAAGCCAAGGGCTAACATATATTGGTCCAAAGACCACTTTTGTGTAATCAGGCTATTGACTTGGAAGATGTAAGCCCTTAAGGGCATTTTATTATTTTGAGATTAGGTACTTCACATGCCATAGATTCATATATTCTTTTTTGTTGTGAATGTATACCGCATGTGGAACTTTTGTAGTAAACCCATTTATTATATATATGAAGGTGGAAGAGTTATTGTCATTGTATAGCCAATGTTGTCTCATTTGGGATTTCATCTTGAATTATTTCGAGGCGTGACAACTTGGTATCAGAGCTAGCGGGTTTGAATACTTTGAGCTCACAGGAAGTGGTTGCTATACCACAATGGGTTCATTTTGCATAATTAGGAAATGTCTTGTCTATGTGATTATGTGATAGCATGCTTATGTGACTATGTGGGTATGTGATTAGACTTTAGGGATGTTATTTGTGCCTATTAGATTCCTTGAGGTCTTATTAGAAGGGTACCTAATCAATACTTATTCTACTAAGAATTCTTGGTTTCTGATTGGATGAATCTCATCACTAAAGGATAATTCGTATGTACTTATGTGACTACGTGTTTATGTGGAGTGGATTATATTGTTTGTGTGTATAATGTAAATAGTTGTTACAGTTTAACGTGCTAGGCAATTACGAGCACATTTGGGATGATGTGCTAAATTGTTTACTTTGACTCTCAATTAGGATGTCAGAAAGAATTCGAATAAGAGGTGGTAGGGGTGGAAGGCGAGGTCGAGGTCGCCAGGGTGTACATGAGATACCGGTCCCCGAGGTTCCGATACAAGAAGAGGGTTTAGGCCAAGCTAACATGGCCGAACAAGTTGGGCAAGCGGAGGTAGCCGGGGTAAGCCGGCCAAGCCACAATGGGGGCTCTGGCTCGAGAGATGGCAAGAGCATTGAGGGGGTCCAAAAATATACTTAGGGCGGAGACCCAAGCTAGGGAGAATGTTGTAACGCCCTCAAAATAATAACATTAAACCCATCAGATAGGACATGCATTTGTATATAAACTAACCATATTCTATTATACATTAGAGTTCCATTACATAAGTATTACATGTTAACATCAAAACAAAATGCCCTACGGGCTTACAGCTTTCCAAGTTAACACTTGGGTACAACAAAAGAGTACTAACTCGTTTACACATTAAGCCCTTGGCTTGAAGTTACATGTAATACATCAAAAGTAAAACGACTACACTATGTCCGCCTCTAGCCTCCCAAGCTATGTCCTTGGAGGTGGCATGCTTCCTGTACCTGAAAATGATGTTCCCATATAGGGTGAGCTACAGCCCAGTAGAAATACACTAAACTAACCATGAACAATGACTAAAATATTAGCAATTGATAGATGGTCAACACTGATACATTCACATAAATTACACATTTATGTCATACAATCTTGAGTCTAAGTTACCCTTTCATTTTCCCTTTTTCAACAGATAAGCATGCTAGCTCTATCATCATTTCCACAGATATGTATAAAAACTATATCCCACATTCAGATAAGCATATAAGCTATATCCACACTTCACAAAGATAAGCATATGAGCTCTATCTTCACTTCTCTAGACAAGCATGGTTTCCAGAAATAATTTCTGAGTTTTCATTAAATAAAATTATATTTTCAGTATATTAATTTTTGAAGTGTTACAGAAATATTTTTTGTGTGGAATTAATTTGTTTAAATAAAATTTTATTTTCAAATTAATTGGAAATAAAAGTTACAATTCTTGTTTCTTGTATTTTTACAGAATTAAAATCCTGTATTTATGTTTTAAATTTTCAATGTAGTATAAAATTCTAATTATAATTTTGTTTTATAATTTAAAATTCATGGCTATTGAAACTAGTCAAACTAATGA
>NW_021025345.1:946548-1000430 GCF_004153795.1 Camellia sinensis | reverse complement strand
TCCACCTTTGCCTTGGCATATTGGCCGAGATGTCATTATCTAGGCCGAGGTGTTCATCACCAAGGCCGAGATGTGTATTATCTAGGCCGAGATGTTACCTTTGCACCCAAGTGATCTCGTCCTGGAGTGGTATGACCTAGACCGAGGTGTGGCACATCTAGGCCAAGGTATGGCACAGCTTAGTCAAGTGTTGTCCTTCCTAGCCGAGGTCATTGTCACCCTAGTTGCCGAAGTCTTGGGGTTAGCCGATGTCACCACTTGCCGGAGTGCCATTCCGTGTAGCTTGTTAAATACGCCTTGTTATTAGCCGATGTCATTGCCTCGTCAGGAAGCCCATACCGTTTTGCTTGTTGAACACCCTTTCGCCCATGCTTTGTCTAGTCTGTCAGCCACCTTTTCAGGGTGAACCCAACCAGTCGCCGCCACGTGTCCCAACAGAGGGATTAAGCCCAGAACCGAGTAAGAACACTTATCCTTTTAGTGTCATAACCTTGCCTTGTAGAGAGAGAGACTCTAGGAGGAAGAAGGAGTTTTAGAGTGAGAAAGTAAGTCTTCAAGCTTGATTCCTAGAGATTGAACCGTTTGATCCGTGTTCTAAGGTTAGATTCTTGATCTGCTCATGATATTCTTTATGTTCATGTTATTGCATTGCATGATCGGATATGATTTGTAAGCCATGCATCGATTTGAAACCAATTTTAGAAAGAGAAAATAATGTTCTTACGTTCTTGAAGAGAAGGTCATGTTTTGATCCGAAAGCTTTTGCTTAGACTCATGTTTTGTGTTTGTTCTTGCATGATTTTCAAGTATGGGTACCCAGGTCCATGTTTTCAAACTCGTAGCATGAAAATCCCAGATTTGTGATAACAGATTGTGATTGAAAATTCATATTTTTCATGTTTTCGCACCCATGTTCTTCATGTTCATCAGTAGAGGGAAACCCAGAGTTTCCCTACCTCTTTTCCTTGCATGTGGCCCTCGGGAGCACACCTCGGCGAGAAGGTGTGGAACCTCGGCCTAGACGTGGTTGGTGCCCAGCATGTTTTCCGAAATCATTTGTGTACATAAGAGACTTGTTTGAAGGTGCATTCAATAGGCTTTGCCATGTGTTTGTAGGACTTGGGCTTGTCTCGACCTCGACGTGTGAAGAACTATGTGAGTGGTATTTCTAATAAAGCTATGTTACACTTGTTTTGATAAAACTTGTTTTGCCTTGTCTTGAAAAGTATTTGATTTAGCATGAATGACTATCCCTAATTGTTTATCAAGCACTATCTTGTTTTAATGACATGTCTTGACAGTCCTTAGTGCTAGAGGACTCTAAACTTTCGCAGCACAGCTTGTCTTGAAACTCTTGTCTTGATATGTCATCACCCTTGAAATAAGTAGATGTTATTAACATCCAAGGAACATGAAAGCCGGCAAATGAACTTGATTTCCCTCTTGATCGAAAAGTATGCTATGTATAGTTTTGAAAGAAATCTTGGATATCAATCATGCAAAACCTTTATTTCTAATATCATTCACTGAGTATCCAAGCTCACCCTCTCTATATATATGTAGGTGATGAGAACAAGAAGGCATTGAGGCCTAGACGTGATTGCCGATGTGTTTTGGGTGCTTTCCCCTTGATTGTAAAGTATGCTATGTATTGTTTTGAAAGAATCTTGGATATCAATCATGCAAAAACCTTTATTTCTAACATCATGCACTGAGTATCCAAGTTCACCCTCTCTATATATATGTAGGTGATGAACAAGAAGGCAATGAGGCCTAGACGTGTAGCCGATGTGTTTTTGGGTGCATTGCCGACGTGTTTTGGATTAGCATTTTGTACCATCTTGAAGATTATGCTTTTTAGCTTATGTTTCATGTGCACTTGTATATGTCGGCTTGAGAAGCCTTTTGGTCAAGATGTATTTTGTATCTCATTTCCTTATTGTATCTAAGTTGTAAGACTTGTAAAAATGTATGTCATTTCATTGGACTTAAGCACAGCTCTCATGGACTATTTAGATTCTGTATATATATATATTTTGCTTCCGCACTTGTAAGCCCCATATTTCATACTCTGATTGTGTGTGATTCTTGTAAGTCGGCCTTCGGTAATCTCGGATTACTGGCCATCACGGCACCAAACTACTAGGGGCGGTTTGGGGGCGTGACAGAATGGTATCAGAGCACGAGATCCTTATAGTACGTTAATCACCCACCTTGAGTCCTGAAGAGCATAGGATTTTCCTTAGAGTGATGTTAGGATTGCATCATATTACTTGCTACTTGACTACGTGTGCATCATTTCGGCATAGACATTTGTTACTTGAATACGTATTACCTGTTCAGTTATTTTAAAGTCTCATCTTACATCCTCCTAGCACCATGAGGAGAGGTAGACCTCCAGTTGGCTTTCGGCATAAACATTTGTTACTTGTATACGTATTATCTTTTCAGTTATTTTAAAGTCTCATCTTGCATCCTCCTAGCATCATGAGGAGAGGTAGACCTCCAGTTGTCCGAGATCGTTCAGAAGATAGATTGGAGAGATTGGAAAGGTTAGTCGAAGGCTTGGTTCGTGAGCAGAGACAACCTAGGCCACAGGATACTGGTACGACTTCCACGCAGGCCGAACAGACGAATGGCCGTTATACAGCTCCACCCCCTCCAGTGCCACAAGTGCCTCTACAGCAAGCTTTGTATGGGAACGACACGATAACCCTAATCAGAGAGTTCAAGAAAATGAAACCGCCGAGATTTCAAGGAGGTATAGAACCAATGAAAAAGAGGGATTTTTTTTATTGGGTTCCATCAATATATATATATATATATATATATGGGGTATTGAATATGAGGTTATATGTGTTAAAATGATGAAATTTGGACTTGGGATTGATATTTGGAAAAGGGGGAAAATTGCCCTAATTTGTGTTAAATTCTTATTTTGTATAAATAATGAAATTGATATGGGAAATTTGAAATTGGGAGGATGTGTGAATGAATGGTGTAGTTGGATTTGATAAATCATGTAACGCCCTCAAAATAAAGTGAATCCGTGAACATAATAGAAGTTTTTGGTATTTTGATATGTTGGGGTTACTTTGATAATTTTGGAAAAAACCCTAGTTGTAATAATTAATTAAGTTGTATAATTAATTTAAGGGAATTGAGGAAATTGGTTAAATTCATGAATTTGGGAAATTATTGATTAAATGGTGTAGTTGGATAATTTAAATCACTCGCCTATTAAATTGTGTTATAGTTATTTCCAAGTCTAGAAATAACTGTTTGGGCTATCGGTGGAGTAGTAGGTTAGTTTAATCACTCACCTATGGAAAATGTTGGAATTACGTTAGTTGATACATTTATTTCCTGTTTAGAAATAACTGTTTTGGGCTATCGGTGGAGGATAGTCGTGATTGTTGTAGACATTGCATGTGGATTAGGAAAAACTGAAACTAATCACATTGGTTAAGTCATTGATTTAGACTGTTGAATTAATACAGAAAATACATGTATTGATTGTGTGTTGTATATGACGAGTGTTTAATACATTGTATATGCATTTTTGTTTGGGAGGAGATAGGGGATGGACTCCATTAGCATCACTTTTATGTGTGCTTATTTATATTGAAGTGTTTTTATTGATACAGCACTAAAATGTGTATCAAATGGGAAGTATGAACTGCTTTGATTCGAGCCTGAGTCTCATTTGTTTGTTGACATTGGAAGAATGTGATTTTGATATATATAGTTCATTGTTGTAAGTTTGGCCAGGTTCTGTGCCATATTGATAATGTTGGAAAGTAAAACGTGACTTAGACATTAGTGTCATGAAACTGTATAATGATGTAATTGATTATCTTGGTTAACCATCTATTGAATGCTATTGCTTTAATCACTGCTTATATTTGGTTTAGTATATTTCTACTGGGCTGTGGCTCACCCTATATGGGAACATCATTTTCAGGTTCAGATGATAAGCTACCTCCGAGAACTTAGCTTGGAAGGACTTGGATTTTGAAGACTATTTTCAGTTATTTGTTTTTCATTGTCAATACATGTAAACACTCAAGCCTAGGGCTTATATTTGTAGTTGAGTTAGAACTCATACTTTTGTGTCCAAGTGTTGGCTTGGAAAGATGTAAGCCTGTAGGGCATTTAATTTGATGTTACATGTAATGTTTTTATTTGGTAATACTCTGATGAATGAATTAATAAAGTGTTTTCTTTAAATAATGCATGTTAATGATATATATAATGGGTTAATTCTGAGGGCGTGACACCCTTCAAGGCTTAGAGCGATTCAGTCCGTTTGATGGCGATAAATCCGGGCCCACCAATCTTGGACTTGCGATAAATTCGGCCCACCAATCTTGGACTATTGGGCCTAATTAATTTAATGGGCTCAAATTAGCTCCTCTTACAATATTCAAGTACAATTTTGATCCAATATAGCTTATTGAAAGTTCCCGTTTTTGATCAATTGGAAGAAAAACAAGAATAGTCATGTACCAATAGCAACAAGTTAACAACAATAACGCGATAGTCATAAGGAACAAACAGAGAACAAAATAGGACCAAATAGAAAAAGAATTGCCCAATGCGATTGATGATGCTGTGAAGCCAAACACTAATAAGAGCATTGGTGACTTTAATCTTTATATGTTTTAATCCTAATATAATTAGCTCTAATATACATGTAAGATTTTCAAGATCTATATCAGAATTTAAAACACCATAATAATCTGATTAAACTAAACTTCAATAGATTTAAATATGTACCGTTTAATCACGCCATCATCATGAGATACTGAGGAATGGTTTTTACAATTGGAAATCCTAGCACCGGCTCTTCCCCTTATACTCCGAATCTTTAAGTTATTCTTCCAATAGGGCTGGCAACCCTTTGATTCACATATATATAAATATACGCAAACCTTAATAGGATAAGAGAGAGAACTACGCCTAAATAAAACAATCATTGGGCCCTTCCACTATATCCACATATAAAATAATAAACATACTAAGATGGACCATGGCCCAAAACTTTATTGATCACGATAATAATTTTGAACTTCAATCTATATGAATCACTTCAACCCATTTTTTACAAACCAAACAAAATATAGTCAATGACAGCCTAATTAAGAATAAATTCTTACCTGAGTTCGTGTTTTTAATCATGTCTTAGTGGATCCTTATGTCACTCTTCAAAAAATCCATCACTTTTGGAAGGAAGGAGAGGAGCTTCTTCACCATGCTACTACACCCCCTCAGTCCTCAAGTGATTCTAATAATAATCACATGTCAGGATGGCAACCGGCTTCAGGTGGTAGAGCTAAGTACAATTGTGACGCAGCTTTTTGCAAGCTTTCTTCTTCAGCTGCTATTGCTGTGATCCTCAGAGATTCAAAAGGAAACCTTATAGATGGATGTGCTAAACTCATCAAAGCCACGTCTGCTCCGCAAGCTGAGGCTTCTGCACTGCGTTTGGGTGATTCATCTGCGTTTCTGAAACAGTGCCGCCATGGGAATCTAGTGCTGTAATTCTGGACATTCTGAGTATGCTACTCTGTCTTCCCTTTCTTTCTCCTGAACTAGCAGACATAACAATGGTGCCGCCCATTGGATAGCAAAGGCTTTGTTCACAAATTCTTTACCCTTTAATTGGGTTTCCAAGCCCCCTGTTGCTTTAATTTCTGTTCTGTCAGCAGATGTATCCCATTTGCCTCTTTAATGAAAGTTTGGGAGTTCAAAAATATAGGGGAGAAGGTACCTTCCAAGATGTCAACTCACAACTCACAGATTTACTTATATACAATAAATATGATAAAATATTTTTTTTATAACGGGTGTTTGGACCCTGCTCAACTAATTTTTGGGTAATTGCAAGTTTTCTTCCAACATGTACAGGGTGTTCATGGCTTCCATAGTTTCACAAACATGTAATGGAGAGCATCGAAATCGTATTATTCATGCATCATATGTTCGGTAGACGATTTCGAGCCCACAGAGTATTTTATTTTTTTTTCATTTTATATATCTTTTCGAGATTTATCCAAAATTGTCAAATATGATTCTGAGAGCTTAATTTATGAAAAAATATTGTTTCACTGTTTTGATTAACCGAAAAATCATTTTCTTAATTTTATTTTTATTTTTTATTTTTTTTGAAATTTCATATTCAATATTGATCTTATTTGAAAGATCTCAAAAATATAAATTCACAGATATCAATTTTGTTAAAAATGGATTGATAAAAGTCATGTTAAAAAAATTAATAAATTGATTTTTTTCAAATTTTTTTTTAAATTTAAACGTTCAAAATCATCTTTATCAATTTTGGATGGATAAATCTCAAAAACATACATGGAAACAAAAAATAATTCGTCCAAAACAAACTACCAAACATAAACTTATGACCTATTGAAATTTTAATACTATATAAACAATGACCACATAGTTATCTGGAGATGTACAAACGATTTGAATAGATAACTATATATTTAAAACTTCAATAAGTCATAACTTTATTCTTGGTAGTCTATTTTGAATGATTTCTTTTTTGTTCTATTTATTTTTTCAAGATCTATATATCCAAAATTGCCGAAGATGATTTTGACTGCTTAATTTCTAAAAAAATGTTGTTGCACTATTTTCATTAACTAAAAAATCAATCTATTAATTTTTTTTTATTTTAAATTTCATATTCAATATCAATCTTATTTGAAAAATCTCAAAAATACAAGTTTACATATATCAATTTTTTATGAAAACTCAAGTGAAAAAAAATTAATAGATTGATTTTTTGGTAAATCAAAATAGTGAAACAAAATGGATATGTAAAACTCAAGTTAAAAATATTACTAGATTAATTTTTTGATTAATCAAAATAGCGAAACAAAATTTTTTTAGAAAGTAAGCATTCAAAATTGTCTTCGACAATTTTGGATGGATAGATCTTGAAAAAATACATGGAATCAAAATAAGTTCATCCAAAACAGACTACTGAACATAAAGTTATAACCTATTGAATTTTTAACACCATAAACAATTTGAACAGATAGCTATCTTTGTTTAAAACTTCAATAGGTCATCACCTTTTGTTCCATAGTCCATCTTGGTCAATCAAAACGGATTTATAGAACTCAAGTTAAAAAAATTAATAGATTGATTTTTTTGGTCAATCAAAACAGTGAAACCACATTTTTTCAGAAAACAAGCATTCAAAATTGTTTTTTGGCAATTTTGGATGAATATATCTCAAATCAACAAAAACAATTAGTCCAAAACAGACTACCGAACACAAAGTTATGACCTATTGAAATTTTAACACCATAAACGATTTGAACAGCTATCTCAAGATTTACAAACGATTTAAATATATTGCTATCTGTTTAAAGCTTCAATAGGTCATAACTTTATACTTGGTAGTTCATTTTGGATAAAAAAAAAATTTATTCCATATAATTTTTTGTGATCTATCCATCTAAAATTGTCGAAGACGATTTCGAACGCTTAATTTTTGAAAAAATATCATTTCACTATTTTGATTAATTGAAATTTCGATCTATTAATTTTTTTAAAAAAATCTCACGTTCAATATTGATCTAATTTGAAAGTTCTTGAAAATATAATTTGTAGATTTTAATTTAGTTAAAAATTGATTTTTAGAACTCAAGTTAAAAAAATTAATGGATTGATTTTTTGGTTAATCAAAATATTGAAACAACATTTTTTCAAAAAATAACCATTCGAAATCATCTTTGGAAATTTTAGGTGGACAAATCTTTAAAAATAAAAAATAAAAAAAATACATGGAATAAAAAAAAATTGTCCAAAATAGACTACCGCACATAATGTTATGATATATTGAAGTTTTAACACCATAAATGATTGAATAGATAACTAATGTGTTCAAATGACTCAAATATATAGCTATCTGGTTTAAAACTTCAATATGTTATAATTTTATGCTTGGAGTCTATTTTGAGCGAATTTGGTTTTGATTCCATGTATTTTTTTCGTGATTTATCCATTTAAGTGCTTAATTTCTGAAAAAGTATAGTTTCATTGTTTTGATTAATCGAAAAATCAATCTATCAATTTTTTTTTTTTTAATTCATACTAAATATTGATCTTATTTAAAAGATCTCGAAAATTCAAATTCATAGATATGCATTTGTAGAAAAGACAAATCTACATATATTAATTTTGTTAAAAACATATTTGTTTTGAAATTTTTTTAGCATAAAATACACATAAAAGGCAAAAATATATATAAAAAAAAAAAAAAAATATCATGTTTATCACTACATGTTTGGACTAAACAACGAGGAAATGACAAGCGTGTGTCCTGATAACTAGCAAAAACCAAAACTTGGACCTATTGCCTGACGCCTAACGCACCCCTCAACTTGAATTTACCAATATTTTTTTTTTATAGTTAAATTAAAAATAAAATAATTTAATTTAATTTAATTTTAAAATAAAAATTTGGATCACTGTTAAGGCTGTCGTAATAAATGCTGTGATGGGATGCATTAATGGTGATGTGTTGTGATAATAACTCTGCAGATCTTTGTCTGCTGATTTGGCCCGTGTCCCACCTGCCATGTGCCCAAATGCCATTGGCCCTCCATGTCTAGATGGCCTCCAGCTGTCTTGGGCTTTGCCAACCGGGTTAAGTCATTGGTCCCAAGTGATGGGTTTGGGGTGGTTTACTGTGGGCCGTATGCCTTGTGGGCCTATCCATGTCAGTAGTCCCCCATTTCTGAGTGCAGCTTTAGACCAACGAAGGGAATAGGAATAAGGAAGGGAAGTGTGAACCGAGTAGAGAGGCCGACTGGAAGGCGTGCCGACCGGGAGGGTGGCCGAGCGGGAAGGGTCGGCCGTGAGGCGTGCCGACCGCGAGGGTGGCCGAGCGGGAGGGGTCGGCCGTGAGGCGTGCCGACCGCGAGGGTGGCCGAGCGGGAGGGGTCGACCGTGAGGCGTGCCGACCAGGATGGCGCGGGGCTCAAAAAATGTGATGATGTGAAATGGAAAGGACAGGGTAAGGGGAGTGGACAGTGCATTGTGGCCACACACGTGGCAGTATCGTGGGGGAAAATGAAGCGTTGGAGCAGAAATGAAACGATAGGTCACCGGGGGGGGTTTTGAAAAGGCGGTTTTGGCGGTTGATTTGAAAGGTTTTGAAACGGGCGAAAATTAATTTGGATCCATGGAATACGGGTAAACCGTGGGTTTTTGGTATAATTCGTTTCACCTACCTTTTTACAAAAACTCAAAATACCCAAGTGTTAATTCCTTCATTGCGCACGACACACATTTGCAACATTTTCTCAACTTCCTTGCTCCTGCGTCAGAAGTGATTCATAAGCAAACCCTAGAAATGGCACAAGAAGAAGTGGGGAATGTGAGGGTGGACCCCCTGGGAGACGACGATGTAGAGGAGCTAGCAGCGCGATATAGGACGGAGACACGAATGGTGGGGGTGGGGGAACCGGTGGGACAATCGCAAGCGTCGGCCCTGATAGTGGCTCCAAGCCCAATAAGCCAGGTAGAGCCGGATCATTGGCACACTAAGGCTGACAAATCCACAATTACTGCGGCGGATTTGTCAATAGAGAAGAGAATAAATTACATTATTAGAAATATTTACATCATTTAATGGATTAGTAGTTCACAATAGTTAGAAAATCAACAAAATCTAATAATCAATCCACGAAGCTCAACAAGCCCAATAACATGTATCAAACTCTTCTCCCTAGGAGTTGAAATCAAAATCTCACACTACAAAAATACTACACAAATATTAAACCAAATGTCATGATCAAGTAGATAATTCAGAGAATTTTTATTGGCTTTCTCTTGTTATATATTATGAGAATATTTTACAGAACTCTACAACTTCATGTAATCAAACGGGCTTGAGTGTTGGGTAGAGGTGGCACACATAATTCACAATTGTAATCCATCTAATTTTTACATGTTTGAAACAAATTTTAACTAATACAAATCTATAAACTGTTTCAATTGGGTTGCATCTTACCAACCCATTTTTTTTTTTTTTTGAACGAAGCAGATCAATGTATTAACCAGATAAAACTGCTAGCAGTGCAGCAGAAGGATAGGAAGTCCAATTACAAGGGAGGTAGCCACCAAGGCAAGCTTGGGCTAACCAATGTGCCGCCTCATTGGCATTCCTAGCACACCAAGAAAAACTCAAATTACATTGCCTAGCAAAAGATTTAGTATCAACTATAACAGAGCAAAATTCCCAAGGAGGGGCATCTTCAGACACATAGATGAATTACTTTCTTGTTATCACCTTCAACCTCCACCGAAGATAGTCCCAGGGAGCTAACCATGAGGCATGCAAGACGAATAGCGAGTGCTTCTCCTTGAGATACTGAAGAAAGAACAACCATACGAGCCAAACCATACACAAGGCGACCTCTTGCATCACGAATCAAAGCTGCAATGGCCCCTTTAGATGACATTGGGTGAAAAGCTGCATCACAGTTAACCTTCAATAGGCCTCAAGCTGGGGGTATCCATTTGGGTACCGAGCCGCCCCTAATCCGATCACTTACACCATTTTGCAAAGGTAAAGATGCTCGGGCAGCAAAAAATTCAGATTCCTTCCAATTTTCTTTTGCAATGACATGGAAAGGATCAACTGGCTTATGGTTGAAAATGTAAGCATTTCGGGCCTTCCAAATATTCCAGCAAAGCCAAACAACACGACAAAGCAGAGGCTTGCAGTTCTTTTCCTCAGTCATCTGGGCTCTGATATCACCGAACCATTGTTGGAAAGAGAAGATAGAGTGAAGCTCAACACGGATGCCCAAACCGCACCCAAACCATACAGCCTTAGTCTAGGCACAACCAAAGAAAACATGTTCAATAGATTTTGAGGATTGAGAATAGACCTGGCACATATTTGAGGTTGAACAAGGCCTATGGTGAAGATTCTGCTTGGTAGCTAAGAAGTTATTGCACACTCTCCAAACAAAGTGCTTGACCTTGGGAGGGAGGTTGAGATTCCAAACAAACTTTCAATCAGAGTCACACCAGTGGCTGGAGGAGAATGGTATATTGGTTGGAAGATCTGCTGTCAAACGTAATGCACACTGATAGCCAGACTTGACAGTGTAAGACCCAATAGAATTGTAATGCCAGATCAAGGCATCTGCCTTGTCCTCCATGGAAATTGGAATCAGGGCAATGGCATCGTGTTCTTCACGGGAGACTAAGATACTAATCTTCCGATGGTCCCAATCCTTAAGGGTGGGATTTATGACATCTTTGACAAAAGAAACTGAATTATTAGCTGGCTTAGGAGATCTAATCTTGAACTCACCCACAGTTGGAATCCACCTGTCATCCCAAAAATTAATAGAAGCGCCATTATGCATTTGCCATCGTAACCCATCACGAAGGATATCACGACCTTGAAGAATAATGGACCAAGCCCAAGATGCGCGAGCACCCCGCGAAGCATGCAAAAAGTCCGAGTTGGGATAATAAATACCCTTCATGACTTGAGCAAAAAAAGTGTGAGGGGAGTGTAAAAATCTCCGCCCTTGACACGCAAGCAAGGCTTTGTTGAAAGCTGTAAAATCCCGGAAGCCGAGGCCACCTTTGGATTTAGGAAGGGTCAATTTCGCCCAGCTAGCCCAATGAACACCCCCACCGCCCGAGTCTCCTTTCCACCAAAAGTTGCGAATATAGGAATTAAGCTTGTCACATAGTTTTTAGGGGAATAAAAAGCATGCCATGGCATAGGTTGGAATAGCTTGGACAACCGCTTTGATGAGGATCTCTCTACCTGCTTGAGATAAGAATTTATCTTTCCAGCCACTAAGCTTTAAGAGCACCCGTTCACATAAGAATGCATAGGCTTCAGATTTGGACCTTCCCCAACAAGATGGTAGACCTAGATATTTAGCACCAGTGTTAACAGAGGAAATGCCCAAAGTTCCACAGATTTGATGTTGAAAGAGAAGAGATGTATTGGTTGAAAACTGAACACCCGATTTGTGAACATTGATTGTCTGGCCCGAGGCATTCCCATAGAGCTGGAGAACATTGAGAACTTCTCTACATTGCTCTACATCTGCTTTAAAAAAGAGAATAGCATCATCGGCGAATAGAAGGTGGGATAAGATAGGACAAGATCGCCTAACTTGCAAGCCAGATAAACGATGCTCGAAAACACTTTTGTTAATTAATCAAGACAGCACTTCAATCACAAGGAGAAATAAGTATGGTGACAGGGGGTCTCCTTGACGAAGACCCCGTGAAGGCTGGAAACTGGTTCGCCGAGCCCCACTAACAAAGACTGAAAAGGACACCGTAGTGACGCATTGCATAATCCAATTAACCCAAGTGGGACTGAAGCCCAATTTGACCACAACAGCCTGAAGAAACCCCCCATTGCACCTTGTAATAAGCTTTATTAAAATCCAACTTCAAGGCCAAGTCAACCATCTTGCCCTTATGGATTTTCAAAGCATGGAAAGCCTCATGAGCAATAGTGATGTTATCTTGGATAAGCCGCCCAGACACAAAAGTAGATTGCTGTGGGGAAACAATGACGCTGAGCACCTTTTTAAGTCTATTTGCAAGAATCTTAGTGATAACGTTGACATCAAAATTAAAGAGACTGATGGGCCTGAACTGTGATAGTTTCTGAGGGGTATGAACTTTAACCAAGTTGGTATGGTTCATTTCCTTAAGCAAGAACCTATTTCGGAAGAAACTTTTCACGGCTACACAAACATCATTGCCTACCACATCCCAAAAATGGTGATAGAAAAAGCCCGGGAAACCGTCAGGTCCAGGGGCCTTCAAGGACCCAAGTTGGAAAGCAACTTCCTTGATTTCCAAGTCATGTACCTCTCGAATCAAACGAGAATTCATGGCATCAGTAATCACAGAGTCCAACACATCCACGACTTCCTCTATACGACTGGGCATTTCGCTGTTGAAGAGTTGACGGAAATAATTGAATAAATAGCTATTAATCTCGGCATCAGTTTCCAACCACACCCCTTCCTCCATTTGTAATTTAACCAATTGATTCCGCTGACGCCTTTGATTAATTATAGCATGAAAGAACCTGGAATTTCTATTACCAAATTGGAGCCAGTTAATCCTTGATCATTGATGGAGATACATTTCTTCACGGAGTAACACCGATTTCATCTTTGATTTCACCTTGTCTTGGGCACGTGCATTTGAGACTGATATTGGTTGTCCTTGGAGTACAAATAGATTGTGTCGCAAAGATTCCAATAGGAGTTTATTGTTTCCAAACTCCTTCCTACTCCATTCTTGGAGGTCCCGCCGACATCTTTTCATTCTTTGCACCAGCTGACACATTGCGGACCCTAATTGCGAACATTGCCATGCGGACTGAATTATCGGAGCACACCCAGAATTGGTTACCCACATAGATTCAAATTTAAAAATCCGAGGGATCCTTTTTGGGGCCACACAATAATTAAGAATCAAGGGGCAGTGGTCTGAACCAATACAGATATCATGAGATACTTGGGCAAAGGGAAATAGATTCTGCCAGTCCATCGTATCGAGGCCATGATCTAATCTTTCCCGAACATTGGCAACACCAACCTAATTATTAGACCAGGTATAGGCATTGTCCTTGAATTCCAAATCAACCAAATCACATTGAAAGATCATCTCTTGGAAATCTGCTAACTGCGATCTATTACATGAATTACCACCTTGGTTCTCTCAAATAGAAGCCACTTGGTTTAGATCCCCCAACATAAGCCAAGGGTACCGATTCGCATTTGCCAAATGAATAAGGTGTTTCCACAATTCCTTCCTCGCAGGAGGTTAAAGAGAAGCATAAACAAAAGTAGCAACCCAAGGAGGATACCCATTTCCGGAGACTACGCACCTGATAATATTTTTTTGATTTCGAACGAATATCCAATTGAACCTCATCTATCCACCAGAGAGCCAGTCCACCAGAAAGACCAACAGGGTCCACATAACAACCTTGAGAGAATTGAAGTCTACGTTGAATTCTATCTAGTTTTGCAGCTTTATTTTTGGTTTCCGTCAAGAAAACCACAGCAGGGTGATGGGTTATACATAACCCTCGTAAGATCTATACTATTAGGGGATGCGCTAACCCCTGACAGTTCCAACTGATCATCAACATGGGGTGAATGGCTAGATAGGGCCAGCCAAACCCTCTGCAGTTTGAGCATCATCAACATTACAAGAGAAAGTAGTGACAACTTGGGAACAACAGTCTTCAAGGTGAGACTCAAGAGAAGTTACAGAGATAAATCCACCCGAAAACACAGCCGTGTCAGACTTAGAATTGCCCACCACCATATCAACCAGTCGAACCCTTTTAGGCCTCCCAACCTTGCGCCCAGAAGACCTGGCCTTCTTCTCCTTCCCCACATCCTTAGACTGAGCACCCAAAGAAAATTGCATCTCCACCTTGTCCACTGAGTCATCAAGACCAACTCATTTCAAAAGTTTAAGATGACGGACTGTAGGAAGGTCCTCATGTAGAGCTTTCCTCTTGAGAGAGAAGTCCATGAAGTCTCGAGAGAGACATAAATCCAGGCTACAACTATGAGAATAGCCTTGAAATGGGCTAGAGGCAGTCACCTTCGGCCTCAAATCCACTGAATTAAAAGAGTGGGAGTTTCTAGGTGAAGATTGGACACCCAAAGAAGGTGGGCTATCTGTAGGTTCAGTAACGAAATAATTGGGTTTTGGAGACTCAGAAGCCCCTATTGGGTCTACTTTGGAAAAACGAGTTGCAGAGCCCACGAGAGGCCCAGACCCAGAACATAGGATATAGAGGTCCACAGGACTCCCAACCAGACTTGGCCCAAAAGAGTTGTTAGGAGTAAAACCAAGCCTAGAAGGGCTGGGAGGGGTGGTAACAAGCCCAGAAGTTGGGATGATCACCTTATCTTGCATACACTCAGAGAGAGAGGGTACAACCTGCATACCTGCAGATATAGGTAAGCAAATATCACCCTGCGACAAAGCAGATTCATGAGCTGGCACACAAGACAAAGGATCTCATTCCTCACGCTCACAACGTACAAGCACGCCCCCGACCGTTGCAGGAACATGGCCCCTGATCCCTCCACCTGTAGTAGTCTGTGGCTCTGACGACATGCCCCTCTCGAAGCGGCGAGCCAAATTGGCATTTGATTCAGTTCAGTGACGATCAAGATCAATCCCAATGTGCTTGACCAAACCAGCGCGCATGTCAAGCCCATACCCGGAGGTGGCACCATCATCTCTAGAAATGAACTTACAAGAAGTGTTGTCATGCCCTATTCTGCCACAGTCATAGCAAAATTCAGAGAGTTTCTCATACTTATACAAGACGCGAACATTATACTTATACAAGACGCGAACATTAGCAATGGCTTCCCCGGACGGATTTCGGCAGTGGAGGATGAAACTATGTAGTAAAGGCTTAGTAACATCTATCTCAACTTGGATCCATAAAAAACTCCTTCCCAAAAGGAGCCCATCAGAAAGGGTCTCAACTGTAATCAGTTTACCTAGATGATTCCCAATGGTTACCCCATGCGTTTTAGTCATTTTGTTGAGGGGGAGGCCATGGACCTAGACCTAGAAGGGACACCAACGGTACTCGAAGTCACGGACAACCATCCCAAGATGGAGAGGTTGGAGAATCAGGTGATTCCCCATGACCGACCAAGGGGCTTCGTCTAACACCTTACTCTGATCCTTACTGTCAGCAAATTGGAACATATAGACATTATCACCCCATGGTGAAATCACCAACTTCAAACGCGGCTTCCATGCACTTTGGAGGATGTTGGAAACGGCTCTCCGGTTAAGAGTTTTAGGGGCTAGAATCTTCCTCTCCAAACAGAGTTCCGAAACATCCTCACATTCATTGCAACCTTCAAAGAGGTCAAGTGTTTCCATCAGTAAAGCAGAACACCCAAACCAAGCGAGAGAGATAGAAGACCCAGAGCACAGTAAAATAAGAGTAGAGTCAAGATCAGAGAAAGACTTAGAAAGAGGGAGGGAGAAAGTTGCACCTAGTGCAATAGAAGGGTTTGAGATTCCCGAGGAAACTACCAAACAGTAGACAAACTCTCAAGACTAGAGAGAGAAGCTCTCATGAAGAGAGAGAATTTTCCCCGTTGCAGATCGGTCTTCAAAGGAAGAGAGCAAAATGTATTTATCTTACCAACCCATTTGAAATTGAAAATATATGAATTGGAGATGGGTCCCGTTGGGTTTGGATAAATAAATAAATAAATAAAGGAACACCACACCACACCACCCCCACCTTTACCACACAACCACCACCATATCCACCACCGCACATCTCATAAAGTAAACACAATGGTTGGATTTTGTCTGATTCGTGCCCAATTAACTAACTAATACAAACGAAGAAATGTAAAATGTCATTTTACTTACTACCAGAAAACTTGTGCATGAATACCTTAGGCTAAATTTATGGTCTAAATAAATGTCTTATGGTCCTAAAACTTCAAATTCTGTGTAATTCAATAAAAAAATGAAGTAATATTTTAATTTTTATTTAAAAATAAATAAATAAATAAATTCAACCTCACACCGAAATTGAACATGTTGTTGCTTCTCTCCAACAAATTTTCCGGCGAAATTCCGCCGGAGATCGGAATATGCTCGTCGCTGATACGGTTCAGAACCAACGAAAACAAACCCACTGGTTCGATTCCACCGCAGATTGCGAATTTGACGAATCTGAGTTTTCTGGACCTCGGATCGAATCGGCTCACCGGAGTCATACCGGTGGAGATCTCCGGTTGTCGGAATCTGACTTTTCTCGATTTGCACTCCAACTCAATCGCCAGAAACTTGCCGGAGGATTTGAATCAGCTTGTTTCGCTCCAGTTCGTCGATGTTTCGGACAATCTCATTGAAGGGACGTTGAGTCCGAGTCTCGAATCGCTGAGTTTGCTCACCAAACTCGTCCTCACGAAGAACCGGTTATCCGGTCCGATTCCTCCTCAGATTGATTCATGTTGGAAGCTTCAGTTACTGGACCTCAGCAAAAACGAGCTCTCCGATTAGATTCCGGCGGGTAAAAAATAAAATAAAAAAGGAACACCACAACACCACCGCCGCCGCCACCACCACCACACTTCTCATAAAGTAAACACAATGGTTGGATTTTGTCTGATTGGTACCCAATCAACTAACTAATAAAACACAAAGAAATGTAAAATGTCATTTTATTTACTGGCATAAAACTTGTGCATGAATACCTTAGGCTAAATTTATGGTCTAAATAAATTTCTAAAACTTCAAATTCTGTGTAATTCAATAAAAAAATGAAGTAATATTTTATTTTTATTTAAAAAAATACATAAATAAATTCAACCTTACACCGAAATTGAACAAGTTATTAATCACTTTGCTTGGTTAGAGTTTTTCAAAAACAGTTTTTAAAAAATTTTACTTTCTTATTTTTCGTGTCTTTTTTATTGAATTTTTTTAATATTTTAAGCAATTTTTTTTTTAATTTTTAGACATACCTAATATAAATATACCTAAAAAATAAAAAATTTGTGAAAAAAACCTTTTAAAAATTCACTAAATACCAAAAAAAAACAAGAATTCAATATATTTTTTGTATTTTTTGTATTTATTAATTTTTTAAAATATTTTTTTCACAATTTTTTAATTTTTTAGATACATCTAAGCTATGAAGCACGGGTACGGATACGGGTACGAGTACTGGTACTGGTACTAGTACGATACGAGTACGTCGATACGCTAAAATTCAAAAAAAAATAGGGTACAGGTACGGCTTGGTACGCTTGTAAAAAAATATTTATTTTTAATTTAGAGTAATGTAAATATTAATTAAATGGTTTGATTTGTTAAGATCCAACCTATAATTAACATTTAATGCCAAAAATAAATGTATAAATCAAAATTAAATGTCAATATATTAAATAACTTACAAACTATAGTTTAATTTTAAATCATGCTAAGTATAAAACTAAAAATTTTAAAAAAATTTTAGGAAAATGAGTTTTATCTCTGTAGTAGAAAAAAAATATTGTTTTAACTGAGGTACGGTACGGCTTGACTATATACTCGGTATGTTTGGGTACGCCAAAAATTTAGAAGAAAAAATTTGGGTACGTTTTTCGTGTACCCGGTATGTATACAGAAGTATCATATGAGACACCATACGCCGGTAAATACCCGGTACGGGTACGACATGTTTTTCGAAGTACCCATGCTTCATAGCATCTAAGTAAGGTATATCTAAAAAAAAATTTAAAAAAATATTTAAAATTTAAAAAATATTCACTAAAAATAAAAATAAAAAAAAATTCAATTTCCAAAAAAGTTAATCCAAAAAACACCCTCCAACAATTTTTCCGGTGAAATTTCGCCGGAGATCGGAAAATGCTCGTCGCTATACGGTTCAGAGCCAATGAAAACAAACTCACTGGTTCGATTCCACCGCAGATTGCGAATCTGAGTGTTCGATTCCACTGCAGATTGCGAATTTGACTAATCTGAGTTTTCTGGACCTCGGATCAAATCGGCTGTCCGGAGTCATACTGGTGGAGATCTCCGGTTGCCGGAATCTGACTTTTCTCGATTTGCACTACAACTCAATCGCCGGAAACCTGCCGGAGGATTTGAATCAGCTTGTTTCGCTCCAGTTCGTCGATGTTTCGGACAATCTCATAGAAGGCACGTCAAGTCCGAGTCTCGGATCGCTGAGTTTGCTCACCAAACTCGTCCTCGCGAAGAATCGGTTTTTTGATTTTTGTTATCCTTTGTTCGAATTTTAGTCAATTATTTAAAATTTTGATGGATTATTCACTTAGTTAATACAAATATTAATAACTAGTATTTTGTTTTGGCATCTTACCTAATATTCTGAATTTTTATATGAACTTTATTTTTTTCATCCATTTAAATGTGTTGAACTTCTTCTTTTAATTTTTTTTTTAATTTTTAATTTTTTATTATTTTTTATTATCACAGTAAGAACATCATTGATAATCCTAGCCTAAGGAAGAAAATGTAATGACCATCTTAGAATTGAAACCAAGGATCAACTTAGCTGGTGGTAAGCATGGACGGGAAAAGAAAAAAAAAAAACAAATCTTCTTATTAAATTAGTATTTACTATTGACTATCTCCAAACTGCCCTCTTTAGATTTTTATATTTATTGTTATTTTAAAATTAGATATTATATATTATATCTTTCTACCCTTCACTCTCTATGTCTATACATGATACACTACACTTGATATATCAACTTATTATAATATTTTTTGAAGAAAGAGAGAGATTAGTATTGAGTGTTCATCATTTGTAATTTTAAATTTGTAATCTAAATAGCAAATATGGGAGGCGTGGGAATATTTTACTCGACATGAATTTTGCATTAAGTTAATGGACCAGGGTTGAAATGAATGTAAAGATTTAACGGCCAAATAGTAAAAAAGTCAAACTTTGAAATTAATGACGTCTTGAGTTCAACTCTTAATGGTATCATTCAAACTTAATCAACACCCATCATTTGAAATTACATATATTCTTATCACCCTTCATGATTATGTCAAATACCCAATGTAAATTTTTATTGTTAGTCCTAAAGGGATTATTCATTACATGAACACATCTCTTAACTATCATTTAATATCACTTTATGCATTCAATTTAAAAAATTGTACATAAAAATTCTCTCATCTACATAACTTTTTAAAGTTAGGTTTCAAATTTGAGAATGATAGGGATAATATTCATTGATATTTGAGCAAAAGATACTTGGTGATTTGAGCAACGGACCATGGTATCAGGTAAGCACTAAATATTTAGGGATCAATTTTTATCGTCATGAGAATAGTTGTTAAAAGACTGTCTCGAAAAGTTAAAAATAAAATTTTTAGCGATAAAATTTTGAAAATGTCACTAATAAATAGACTTTTAGGGACAAAATAATTTGGTCTTAAAATAGTTTATTTTTTGAAACAAAAAAATTTGGTCCCCAAAAGATAATAATGTATTACTAAAGTTTAATTTTCGTTGCTAAAAATATAATAACGATACTATCCTTAAAAAATAATTTTATCCCTAAATTTTAATTTCTAAAACTTTAACCTTTTTTTTTTTTTGTAGTGCATGGTGGTTCAGTAGCGTTGGTTGAAGCCTAATCATGCCCTATAAAGATAAAATATACAGCCAATTATATATTAAATTAAAACCAATAATTGTCATTAAAATTCATACCAACCCACATTACAATTTTCGTATCTAGGAATTCTCTCTCTATGAAGTCATTTTCAGTAAATATTGGGAGGACATTCAGCACACCTCACTTGGCTTCTTATTGAAACAATGACTTTCGAGTTCCCAAGTCCGTGTGACTTGTGAGCTTTTGTTGGATGCATGCATGCACAAAGACAAAGATTGATTCTTCAAATCAAAATTTATTTTCAAATGAGTTGTATGGAATAAATTTAAAAATCCAATTACTTTTTGGATTAGATTGCATTGTTCGGACCTTGAGATCTACCACGGATTCCCTTTTTATAATTTGAACAGTTCATTTTATCGGGTATCTCGTATATATAATTCACACAAAAAATAAGATTGATATGATAATTATACCTTACTCAATTTATCTTGTTTGTCACTAAAAAAATGAATAATTTATTTTTAAAAACACAATTGTCTATTTTATTTTTTTAAGTGACAAACATGATAAGTTGAATATGTTACAATTATCATATCGACTTAATATTTTTGGGGATGAATTACACGAATTACTTGAAATGAAAAAAAAAAAAAAAATGAACGTCTTAAATTATCAAAATGAGAACTATAGTAACTCCCATGGGCCTAAATAGTGTCCTCCAATCTAAAATTTGGACGGGAGGGAATCCTCCTAAATTTAAATTGGTGGGCATAAATATGTTCTCTGCCTTTGTAATGTTTTTGATAGATTTGCTCCTTTCAGATTTTGTTTATTTATAATGAAACAGAAATTTTCTTTCATGAATAACGGTTATAAAAGATCTATTTTAACAAAATTTTATTTTAAATTTAAAACATAGTCAGTTTTTTATTTTTCACAATTTATAATGACGTGATAGTAATAACCTATTGATTTTAATTTTTTATGATATGCCGTAATCTTACGAATGAAATAAAATCTACAAAACGGAGAGAATCAAAACATATAACCTGTTTTTTATTTGAATAGTAATTTTAGGAAAATAATAATAATAATAATCCAAACAGAACCTAAAGTTGTAGGCCTTCATTTTAATACACTTTGGGATCAGTTGGTGTCGGTGGCCTATCAAAGAAGAGGAAGGCACGGCCATATCCTCAACTTTTTAAAATTTATTTTTTAATTTAAAATTTGGAAAATATTTTTTTATTTGTCCCTCTTAAATTAATTTTTTTTTTAAATAAAAACATATATAAAAAAAATTGAGAATTGACCCTAGTAACAAATTAAATCCTAAAATTTTAATTGTCAATTTAAATTTTGGATTTTCAATTTTAATCTCAATCACCCATCTATTTATGTCAAGTGAAACTAGCGGAGAAGAATGTTATTTCGTCATCCTACACACCATTTTACAAAAATATAAATAATAATTTAATGCATAAACCAGATCCATTGTGACAGCTTCCCATCGCCATTAATAATGTCGGAGTCAAAAAATTAAATTAGAGGGGACAATTATTAATTATAATAATTTTTACAAAAATATTTCACGCAAGTTTTTAGGATTGATTTCAAGAAACATCAAAAAAAAAAAAAAAATTAGTGTGTTTGGTTCAGTTTTCTGAATTCAGTTTTTTGAAAATTGATTTTTTTTTTTATTTTTCGTATTTTTTTTGTTTTTAGTGAATATTTTTAAATTTTAAGTATTTTTTTAAAATTTTTTTAAATATACCTTACTTAGATGTATCTAAATAATAAAATATTTGTAAAAAAATATTTAAAAAAATTAATAAATACACAAAAATACAAAAAATATCCTGAATTTTTGTTTTGTTTTTTTTTTTTGGTTGTATTTTTTGGTATTTAATGTATTTTTTAAATATTTTTTTTCACAAATATTATACTTTTTAAGTATATTTATGTTAGGTGTGTCTAAAAATTAAAAAAATTGCATAAAATATTAAAAAAATTCATTCAAAACATTAAAATACGAAAAATAAAAAAGTAAATTTTCTGAAAACTATTTTTTGAAAACTGAAAACAAACAAGCTGAATGCTATTTGTAACTAGTATATCATAGACAACATAAAAAAAAAACATACATGAATATAAGCCTTAAAATAAATTATATAATGATAAATTATTTTTTGATACAAAATTTGATTAAAAATTCAATATAATAGTAATACCACATCATCATTGGTATGTGATATCGCCCACTAATGGTAAATAAACGCATAAAGAGTGAACCTCACATGTCAAATATAACTAACAATCTAATAAATTTCATATCTTTATAGTGAGATTACTTATACTTGCACATCATTAATAATGACGTCGCCGTTACATTCAAAAAATTTCATAGCTAATTTGGTTTATTTGTAATAGTCTCTTCATTTTCAATCAAAACAACCATTATTATTTTCATAATTTTTAAAATGTCATTGACATTTCACTCTAATAATATTTTTGTAATTTTTTATTTAAAATATTTTTTTTTAAGTTTGCAAAAAAAAAAAAAAAATTCCCAAAATCCAAGGGGGACACGTGACCCCCCTGGTTACTTGCTCTCTCCGCCACTGGCCATTACTCAAATCCACCGTTGGCAACCCTCACCTACTATCCATCTCAATCAAATCTAACACCCCTTTGATTCTATTACCCCCACCACTAGTAGACACCGATCTCCTCCCGTCAATTTCTTCTACCATTGCCTATCGTTCTTCATCTTTAGCCCACCACAACCTATCCCTTCATTTCCTATTCACTAGATGGAAGACATCAATAAGATCACCACATCATATGGCCACAGGCATGACGTAAGATTGAACCACAATGGTAAATCTCTTTATGTTGGATTTTCTTTTTTCTTTTTTCATTTTATTTTATTTTATTTTACAAGGAGATGCCGTCAGAGAACAAGGGGGCAGTGCTAAGGTAGGGCTCATTCAGGGAAGGGAGTGCCACTTGAGGATGGTGGAGCGGAGTAGGAAAGTGACACCATTGGGAGAATAAGACATACTGGGGAAAGGGAGGTTGGTGGGAGAAGGGAGATGGTTGGGGGAGCGTAATGCTGGGGAATAAGAGTTCATTCTATGTAATAGGGTTCATGGTAAAAATAATTTTTTAATTTTATATTAATTTAAAATAACAAATAAGAGAATGGCATGTGTTGTAAAAATAAAATAAAAAATTGTTACTCTCTATAGACAAAGATGCACAAATGTTTAGAATTGTGGTAAAGTTAAAAACTTAAAATTTAAGTTGACATAATTAAAATTTAAAGGTATAATTTGTTATGACGGTTAAACCGTAGATTTCTCCCTTCTCCCCCTCCCCCCAAAAAATATATATATATATATATATATGTATGCCCTTAAATTTGTTAGTTAATTTAATGATTAAATTTTTATTTTACTATAAAATTTCTTTATATAAATATTTTTTTATCACATTATAATCAAGTTTTATTTTTAGTTTTATTTTTTCTCTTTGCTCAATTAAAATATGACTTCTTTATCATTCATGGATTAATTTGAGAGATTAATGTGATCAAGATTTTGTTAATCAGTAAATTGATTGTTTGAATTATTACTTTAAAAGAACAAAATAGAAAAAATTTATGAACCCCACTTAAGTATTCTGAATTTACCGCGAATAAGAGTTGAGCGGTTGAGATTAAATTTGTATAGTGTGAAATTCATTTATAGAATAAATCTGAATTACAAGATGACAATTCTGGATATTGTAGTATCACTGAAAAGAGAAAAAAAAAATAAAAAATCTCATATTTGCTTCTTAAAGAAATCTAAGAAAACATCACTTTTGATTATGTATATTTTATTAGCATTTTTTATTCTGACTTTTATACTCTAATTGTTTGAAATTTCTCTTCATTTAAATGTCATGATAGTTTATTATTATGATACAAATGATATAAGAATAGTTTTGAAATAATGACAATTAATTTTTTTTTTTTATCAAACCCAACAAATTAAATCTTTGGTCTCAAATTAATTTTATCTAATAATTTATTTTAATATTATCTTATTTTCTCTCAAGTGAAATATTGACTCTGCCGCTTTTTAGGATATACTCATTTGCATTTTATGGTGGTCCATGTCAAACTTATGTGACCACAACCCACTTGGAGAGACCTCAACTGGCTAAAGAGAGGACAATCAAGTTCCAACTTTTTGTCAAATGTGTTGGACCTCTCTAGATGTTAATTTATGGTCCAACAATGGTTTTTTTGTGTTTCAATGATGGTTTTCTAAGTGCACATTCACCAAGTCCTACGTTCCTAGATTCAGCCTCCCACAGATGGTTTGACATCTGGTTTAAAAAGTTATATTTGTATTGTGTATTTTTAATTTTATTATTTTTTTAAATAAATTATGATAAAAAAATATTTTATTTTTCAGATTTGTTAGATAAATTGATAGAGAGAGATATAGAGAGAATGAATTATGTATTGATGTTATTATTGATTGATTTTATGTTGTATATTACAATTCCTATATATAGAAGAGAAGATGGTAGTATGTTAGATAAATTGATAGAGAGAGATATAGAGAGAATGAATTATGTATTGATGTTATTATTGATTGATTTTATGTTGTATATTACAATTCCTATATATAGAAGAGAAGATGGTAGTAGGTGTAGGTGGTAGGTGGAGTGGGTGGTAGTGGTAATTTACATTTACACAATTTACATTAACAAGATTCATGTAATGCAGATAATTTAAAAAAGTAAAAAAAAAATGAAAAAAAACCAAAAAAATCAACTAATATTAAATTTTTTTTTAATATTTTTTTTTTCATTTTTTTGGTCTGTCTAATCAAAAGAACCTGAATGGGTTGAGGAAAATGAAAAAAGAGCCAATTCAAATCAAAAGCAATTTGCGATGGCTTTTTCTATTTTTCTGTTATCATTCAAACAAGAAGTCGGCTGCTATATGTTCACTTGGATTTAGAGTATAAGAACTTTTTAAACGAGTCTCGTTAGTTATCATAGTTAATATTATTATATCTTAGTTACTTCAATTAGTTATTAGCAATAGTCATTTTAACCAAAAACAATTCAAAACTAGTTATATTTGAAGAGCATTGAGATGTTCTTTGAACAGTTTGTGTGTATACATAGATAAAATAAAGAGTAGCGTTGCAGTAAATAGCTAAAAAAGGAAGTTTCTGAAGATGGAAATTCAACTCAGCAATAGCTTTGAAATGTATCGATCAGTCTGTTTGGTCTGAGTTCACTTACGCCGAGATCGGAAACCTTAACCACAACTCTCTCTCGCCGAAGACAGCGGAGGATGAGGGCGATCGGTGGTGATGGGAGGAGGGAGAGGAGGATAGCGAAGGAGGAAGGAGAAGAGGACAGCGGAGGGTGGGAGATCAGTGGTGATGGGAGGCTTTTAGAGAGAGAGAGAGAAACTGACAAAGAGATGAGAGGCAGAGGCAGTCAATCTTGTGTGTGAGTGTGAGCTATGTTTTAGGGTTTAGTTTATATATATGGAGGGGTATAATAGTAATTTCACATTAGGGAAAACGGGGTCGGGGATGGGCAGGGGAACATATCATCGTCCCCGGTCTGAAATTTGTCAGGAATTCATTTTCGAATACCATCCCTGGCCTATTGGGGGTATTTTTCGAGAAAAAACCATTCTAATTGGAGTCGGGGAGCTGGGTCCCCGTTGGGTTGGGTTCAAATTGTCATACCTAGATGGTATTTATCAATCTCATTTTTTGCACTACTTTCACTTTTTTCAAAGATAAAGTGGGAAATAGTTTCTCTCCATCAAGGGCAGAACCAGTTATCCTGGTTAGGGGGCCCAAGGTATGTGCAATTTTTTTTTTTTGTGGGATAAATGACTAATTAAAGATAATTTGTTACATGAGTGTCCTGATAATAATTTGATAGTGAGAAGATATAAAAATAATCAAGGTAGTATAAAAGATATTATAATATCATTTTTTTTAATCCATTTGCCGAATGGATTACTGATGAAAAATATGCTTAATGTTATGTGAATTAAAATCATAGTGGAGTCTAATGTAATTAAGTCAATTTTGTAGAGTTTATTATATTTTTTTTTTCAAACTTTATGAGAGATCAGTATAATTTATTCTAAAAAGAATTCAAATGTATATCTTGTACAAATAAAATTGACTCAATAAAATTGATACTATTAAAAAATTATAAAATAATTGGAGATCATTTCATTATAGATTGTAAAACCTTGATGAAATAAAAAATTAATAAGTAATTTTTATAAAATTATGATATCATTTCATTACATGTTTTATAAATATACATAAAATATAAGGATATTATTCTAATTCTCAAAAACTTATGGACGGGCCACCCCCAATCCCTCAATAGTTCCTCCTCTTCTCTCTGTGCCACTATCTTGCGTAGTTCTTCATACTTTATTTTGTGGGTCTCAATTTAAGTTTACGATAATTTTTTGAACTGTTCATCTTGTAAATCTCGTAATAAATCACCTGTGCAAAAAATCAGTTTCAACAGTTATCAATGAATAGATAAATAAATCGCATTTTATTTTATAAAATATAGGATTTATGTTTAAATTCATAGTTGTCATCTATTTTAAAAAGAGAATATAAATTGTGTTTATGCCTTTACTGATATCTGATAAAATTGAGGTTTTGCATATCTCATCTTTACTACTAAGCCAACAAGATGAATGGTTCAGATTATTGTTGTAAGCCAATGATGAGACACACAAAATAGAGTATGGACGATAGTAGTATGGAGGGGAGTCATTCAGTATAAGGTCATGCAGTGCCTTGATGTACACACAAAAACAAACCCCTTCTCTATCTCTCTCTCTTAAAACCGTACAGTAGAGGTCATAAAGGTGAAGGGTCATGAAGGCTAAAGAAAAATGGGAGGCAAAGAGAGGGGACAGGGGAGTTGCAGAGGTTGGGGCTATGAGGGTGGTGGTCACTAGGGTGAAGAAGGCCTGCAAGGATAGAATGAGCTGCATGGTGGTGGTGGCTTGAGTTAGTGATGGCTACAAGAGGCAAAGAGTTAAAGGTTGTGACATGGTAGTCGTTGGGGAGGAAATGGGTTGTGTGTTGCGGAGTGGTAGTCGATGGGGTGTAGGAAGGTTGCAGAGGTTGGGGAGTTGAAAGGTGGTAGTTGTTTGAGTGAGGGAGAATTGAGGGAGGGGGGTTTGATTAGAAAAAGTGGTTGCACTAATTGGAGGTAATGGTTGGAATGAGTATGAAGTAAGGGTTTGAAAGATGGAATGTAAATAGAATTTGAAAGATTAATGGATGAGGATATATTTGAAATTATGAGGACATATAATAGGAAAAATTTAATAAGGAGATAATTTCATTGTATACAAAGAAACACTCAATGTAATAGTTAAATGTTAAAAAGAAGTAGAAACGCAAGTCGATATTTACAATTCAATTAGCTGTGGAAGATAATAAATAAATATATATCATATGAAGGTAGCTCCTCTTTAGTTCATAAAGTAGATTGGACGGTGGAGCCTATCACAAGTTTTGTTTCAATGATTCTGTTATTTTGTAACTTAAAATTGTATTTAATTTAATTTATTTTATTTGATATTTACATCCTTTTAGGAATAAGTTTATAATGTTAATATTAGTTTCCTAATCTTTTGGGTTATCCTACAATCTCCAAAATATCGAATTTATTGTTATTTAGTTGTGTATATAAATAAGACTTCAACGTTGTTTCAAAACACACAAAAAAGAAGTCTTTATTCACCTCTTTTTTTGCTCTGTTCTTTTCTTTGTGAGTTTACTATATTAAGTTTATAAGTGAGTGTTGGGCAATTCAAGGTTAATGAAATTCACTTTGACGTACACAAGTGATTTCGAAGGTCGTTGTGACTTAGGGGAGTAACACTATTCAATTCGGTGCAGAAGAGGGTGTATCGTTCCTACGGAGAGTGCAATTTGTTTGCCTCGACCACCATATAGGCGTCTCTAAACTTTCTCTCTAATAATAACATTTATTTGTTATTTTTGGTTTATTATTAGTTTGGTATTTTATTCTAACAGTAAATATTGTATAATTTCTCCACTAGATTCGAACCTTTCATTTTGTCAAACATTTTTGTATTTTATTCACCAAAAAATTAGGCCGATCTAATAGTTATAGCATATTCAATTTATCGTGGTTGGCACTAAAAAATGATGGTTTATTTTTAGAAACACAAACGCAAAAATTGAATATGTTACGATTATCAAATTGACCTAATGTTTTAACAAATAAAATACATGAAATGCCTAACAAAATGAACGGTTCAGATCACTGAAATGATACTTATAGTGAGCTCTATGTGAGCCGAGTAAAAAAATTGCACATTTGGCAAACAGAGTGCATCTAGGCCCATCATGGGCCCAAATCCAACCAGGCCCACTAGATTGTAGAAGTTCAATGTCGAACAGCCTCTTCGCCAATTAGGTGATACGCCGAGTAGGTGGTACCGACAGAATCGACAGTCATTCATGCACAGTACCGAAGTGGGCCCAGGCTGTCCCTTTCCAGAGGTGTAATAGGAACTTGGGCCCTGACATTGTTGATGACCATGACAAGTAGGCCAAATTACGTAGAAAATATCTACACCAAATCTCTATAAAAGGAAGGTAAATGGAATGAGAAGATATGCACATTCATCCAAACTCACTTCATTCCCTAAATATCTAATCTGTATTCTTTCATCTAAAATTTGACTTAACCATTACAGTGCTAATTTCGGCACCCCTGACCAGAATGTTTCTTGTTTCAAGCATCGGAGTGAGAATCAAACGAAGGTCTGTTTGGGACGAAGGAATATTTTAAAACCACCCCTCACAATTGGCATCATCTGTGGGAATACTCAAACTCATCCATGGCAAACCCAGCTCAAGATCCTCCAATTGTTGAAGTTGACGACTTGGCAACAGGAGGAACTTTCGGTCCAGAATAAACCCCCATACGAAGGTCTTTGGATATCGACCCAATAACCCCTTTACCATCAAGCTCAGCACAGAATGCCATGAAAACCTTGATAAACTAAGTAAAGCGTAACGAACAACATTTAGAGGACATGGTGGCTGACAATGAACACCTACACCAAGAAATAGCAAAGCCCCAGCAAATGCCACCATGTCGTGAACAAGGTCAATTGCCAGAAAAGAAAACAAAGTAGCAACGTCAGCCTCGAGGGCATGATGATAGTAGCAATATAACAGACTCTTCTAGGGAAGGTTCTAGAAAATGGAACCGGGTTGATGAATCTAGTTCATTGGATGGAGGATATTCTACGCAAGCACGACACATGCGAAAAGAGAAAGACGATGTTTCTGACTCAGAAGACAAACATTATCCCTTCATATAATGTATAGCGATGGCCATCTTGCCTAAGAAGTTTAAGGCATCGTCATTCATCTTTTATGATGGAAAGTCAAATCCCATCGATCATGTCTGTCACTATAAGCAAGCCATGACTTTGCATGAAGATGATGAGGCATTCATGTGCCGAATCTTTCCTAGCAATTTAGGACCTCTAGCTATTAGGTGGTATTATAAACTTGAGCCGGCTATGATTAAGAGCTTTAACTAGCTCCAAAAATCCTTTTGGGCCAAATTTATCACCAATGAAACACAGCCCAAACAGGCTGATTCTTTGTGGGCAATGAAAATTGGACCAAATGAGACCCTACGCGAGTACTCGACACGCTACTTGGAATGTTTCAACTTGGTAGATGGCAATTGTAATGACTCCATGGCGATCATAACTTTCAAAATGGGATTGAATCTGGATAGCCCACTTCGGAGTTCTCTGACCCACAAGCCCCCGAAGTCAGTTTGTGTCACACCCCAATTTTCATACCCAAATGATAATACAATAATCATGGTTCTTTAAGGTAAAACTGAACGTAAATCTTCACGCTTGCAATACATGATACAAATAATCCTCATGTGATACTACATTCACCTCAAATCAAGATAACATAAACAAATAAATACCCTAATGGGTTTATAAGTTTCCAAGGCTTAGGCCCAGTTACACAAATCGGTTATTCAAACCCACACAAGTATAGCCCTTGGCTTATAAAACAGAGTCACGCAAAATGAGAGCATTGTGCTCCCTTTACACACACTTCCACGCCCTTAGTTAGGCGGAATCACCACATCCTTTCCTGCACAAAAATCCCGTAGGGTGAACATAAAGCCCAGTAGGAAAATTATTAACAAAGTATATACATTTTATCACTACTTTCACTTTTTTCAAAGATAAAGTGGGAAATAGTTTCTCTCCATCAAGGGCAGAACCAGTTATCCTGGTTAGGGGGCCCAAGGTATGTGCAATTTTTTTTTTTTGTGGGATAAATGACTAATTAAAGCTAATTTGTTACATGAGTGTCCTGATAATAATTTGATAGTGAGAAGATATAAAAATAATCAAGGTAGTATAAAAGATATGATAATACCATTTTTTTTTAATCCATTTGCCGAATGAATTACTGATGAAAAATTTGCTTAATGTTATGTGAATTAAAATCATAGTGGAGTCTAATGTAATTAAGTCAATTTTGTAGAGTTTATTATATTTTTTTTTCAAACTTTATGAGAGATCAGTATAATTTATTCTAAAAGAATTCAAATGTATATCTTGTACAAATAAAATTGACTCAATAAAATTGATACTATTAAAAAATTATAAAATAATTGGAGCTCATTCCATTATAGATCGTAAAACCTTGATGAAATAAAAAATTAATAAGTAATTTTTATAAAATTGTGATATCATTTCATTACATGTTTTATAAATATACATAAAATATAAGGATATTATTCTAATTCTCAAAAACTTATGGAAGGGCCACCCCCAATCCCTCAATAGTTCCTCCTCTGCTCTCTGTGCCACTATCTTGCGTAGTTCTTCATACTTTATTTTGTGGGTCTCAATTTAAGTTTACGATAATGTTTTGAACTGTTCATCTTGTAAATCTTGTAATAAATCACCTGTGCAAAAAATCAGTTTCAATAGTTATCAATGAATAGATAAATAAATCGCATTTTATTTTATAAAATATAGGATTTATGTTTAAATTCATAGTTGTCATCTATTTTAAAAAGAGAATATAAATTGTGTTTATGCCTTTACTGATATCTGATAAAATTGAGGTTTTGCATATCTCATCTTTACTACTAAGCCAACAAGATGAATGGTTCAGATTATTGTTGTAAGCCAATGATGAGACACACAAAATAGAGTATGGACGATAGTAGTATGGAGGGGAGTCATTCAGTATAAGGTCATGCAGTGCCTTGATGTACACACAAAAACAAACCCCTTCTCTATCTCTCTCTCTTAAAACCTTACAGTGGAGGTCATAAAGGTGAAGGGTCATGAAGGCTAAAGAAAAATGGGAGGCAAAGAGAGGGCACAGGGGAGTTGCAGAGGTTGGGGCTACGAGGGTGGTGGTCACTAGGGTGAAGAAGGACTGCAAGGATAGAATGAGCTGCATGGTGGTGGTTGCTTGAGTTAGTGATGGCTACGAGAGGCAAAGAGTTGAAGGTTGTGACATGGTAGTCATTGGGGAGGAAATGGGTTGTGTGTTGTGGAGTGGTAGTTGATGGGGTGTAGGAAGGTTGCAGAGGTTGGGGAGTTGAAAGGTGGTAGTTGTTTGAGTGAGGGAGAATTGAGGGAGGGGGGTTTGGTTAGAAATAGTGGTTGCACTAATTGGAGGTAATGGTTGGAATGAGTATGAAGTAAGGGTTTGAAAGATGGAATATAAATAGAATTTGAAAGATTAATGGATGAGGATATATTTGAAATTATGAGGACATATAATAGGAAAAAATTAATAAGGAGATAATTTCATTGTATAAAAAGAAACACTCAATGTAATAGTTAAATGTTAAAAAGAAGTAGAAACGCAAGTCGATATTTACAATTCAATTAGCTATGGAAGATAATAAATAAATATATATCATATGAAGGTAGCTCCTCTTTAGTTCATAAAGTAGATTGGACGGTGGAGCCTATCACTAGTTTTGTTTCAATGATTCTGTTATTTTGTAACTTAAAATTGTATTTAATTTAATTTATTTTATTTGATATTTACATCTTTTTAGGAATAAGTTTATAACGTTAATATTAGTTTCCTAATCTTTTGGCTTATCCTACAATCTCCAAAATATCGAATTTATTGTTATTTAGTTGTGTATATAAATAAGACTTCAACGTTGTTTCAAAACACACAAAAAAGAAGTCTTTATTCACCTCTTCTTTTGCTCTGTTCTTTTCTTTGTGAGTTTACTATATTAAGTTTATAAGTGAGTGTTGGGCAATTCAAGGTTAATGAAATTCACTTTGACGTACACAAGTGATTTCGAAGGTCGTTGTGACTTAGGGGAGTAACACTATTCAATTCGGTGCAGAAGAGGGTGTATCGTTCCTACGGAGAGTGCAATTTGTTTGCCTCGACCACCATATAGGCGTCTCTAAACTTTCTCTCTAATAATAACATTTATTTGTTATTTTTGGTTTATTATTAGTTTGGTATTTTATTCTAACAGTAAATATTGTATAATTTCTCCACTAGATTCGAACCTTTCATTTTGTCAAACATTTTTGTATTTTATTCACCAAAAAATTAGGCCGATCTAATAGTTATAGCATATTCAATTTATCGTGGTTGGCACTAAAAAATGATGGTTTATTTTTAGAAACACAAACGCAAAAATTGAATATGTTACGATTATCAAATTGACCTAATGTTTTAACAAATAAAATACATGAAATGCCTAACAAAATGAACGGTTCAGATCACTGAAATGATACTTATAGTGAGCTCTATGTGAGCCGAGTAAAAAAATTGCACATTTGGCAAACAGAGTGCATCTAGGCCCATCATGGGCCCAAATCCAACCAGGCCCACTAGATTGTAGAAGTTCAATGTCGAACAGCCTCTTCGCCAATTAGGTGATACGCCTAGTAAGTGATATCGATAGAATTGGCACTCATTCATGCAGAGTACCAAAGTGGACCTAGGTTGTCCCTTTCCGGAGGTGTAATTGGAACTTAGGCCAGACATTGTGATGATCATGACAAGCAGGTCAAATTACCTAGAAAATATCTACACCAAATCTCTATAAAATGAAGGCAAATGGAATGAGAAGGTATGCACATTCATCCAAACTCACTTCATTCCCTAAATATCTAATCTGTATTCTTTCATCTAAAATTTGACTTAACCATTACAGTGCTAATTTCGGCACCCCTGACCAGAATGTTTCTTGTTTCAAGCATCGGAGTGAGAATCAAACGAAGGTCTGTTTGGGACGAAGGAATATTTTAAAACCACCCCTCACAATTGGCATCATCTGTGGGAATATTCAAACTCATCCATGGCAGACCCAACTAATGATCCTCCAATCACCGAAGTTGATTTTAGAAAAAACTCCTGTCCGATGAGTCTTAAACTTTGATCCACCAAATTCATCTGTACCACCGACGTCTATCGAAGACGTAATGCGTATGTTTTTGGACCAAACCAAATGCAATGAACAACGTTTTGAAGAGTTGGTGAAGTCACAAAAGCTTTGCTCCATGAACGTGGCCGTTCTCCAATAAGGGAAATCGGACAAAATCGTCCTTGGAGATGCGGTGCTAATAACAGCTCTACTGATTCATCTCAGGGCGAGCCTAGAAAACGCGACTGAGATATAAACTTGAGCTCATCTGATGAAGAAAACTCCTCATAGGCACAACAATGGGTGCGTAAATGAAAGGATGAAGATTCTAACTCAAAGGATAGACATAATCCATTTGTCCGACGGATAGCTAAGGCTACCTTGCCCAACAAATTTAAGACTCCATCATTTACACTATATGATGGAAAGTTGGACCCTACTGACCATGGACGTCATTACAAGTAAGCCAGGACGTTGCATGTAGATGATGAAGTGTTTATATACTAAATATTCCTTAGTAGCTTAGGCCCTTTAGCCATTAGATGTAGGGGTGTTAATTTGGCTTGGCTCGGTCCCGGTCCAGCCTATGTTAGGCCTCGCGGGCTTTCACCAAAATTCGGGTCGGATCGGGCCAGCATACGAGCCAGGAAATTAGGCCCAGGCCTAGGGGGCATTTGGGCCTTGGGCAGGCCTAAACATTTTTTTTTGTTTTTTAAATTTTTTCTACCAAAATTTTATTATTTTCCACTAAAAAAGACACTGGGCCTCAGGCGGGACAGGCCTTCAGTGGGCCTTAAGTGGGACGATGGGCTGGGCCACGAGCTGAGCAAGGCTTCAAAATGATGGCCCAAGCCTAGGGTCTCGGGCTGGGCTCGGACCCGGGCCCAAACGAGCCTAAACGGGCCAGGCCTACCTCGGGTTGCGGGTAGGCTTCAAGCCACCTATAGGCCGCTGGCCATTTTTACACTCCTAATTAGATGGTATTATAAGCTTGAGTCGATGTCCATCAAGAGCTTTCATCAGCTTTAGAAATCTTTTCAGGCCAGGCTTATTGCCAACAAAACTCAACACGAGCAAGCAAATTCCTTGTGGACAATGAAGATTGCACCTAATGAGACCCTCCAGCCGTACTCGATACAATATTGGGAGTGTTTCAATCTTGTTGATGATGACTGCAATGACGCTTTGGCTGTGACCGACTTTAAAATGGGACTCCACCAAGATAGCCCGCTTTGGAGCTTTTTGACCCAAAGGCCGCCAAAGTTAGTTTAGGCCCTGATGAAGAAAGTTGAGGAGTATTGTAAGGTTAAAGATGATATGCTCTTACTAAATGCAAGGATTCAAGCCCTAGAATTGGTTGCACCAGTGGTGGCTCAACCACTAATAGTTGTTCCCCCAGGAAGAGGAATCACATCGCCGAGGAGGAGTCTAGAGCCGAGTGTGAGGTCTACAACGGATAATCGCCCAGGTTCACGCCATAGCAATGAACAGTATCAAGTTGACTCGAGGCATCAAAGGTGGTCTGACAAAATGTATACTGAATTTTTGGAGCCAATTAGTCATATCCTTCCGAAGATCAAACACCACACCTATTTCAAATGGCTAGCCAAAATGTCTGGACCCCCGAATCTAAGAAGGAGAGATTAGAGGTGCGAATATCACCAAGATCCCGGCTACTTGACGGACAAATTGTATGCCTTGAAGGACCATCTGGAGGATTTGCTAAGGGATGATCATTTGTCTAATTACCTCCTACAATGGGTTGCACCAGCCAATGCTTTAACCATACGGTCAAAATCTCCCCCACTCGGTGTGATTCAAGTGATCTACAGTGTCCCACGTTTGAGCAAGATAAACTCGGTCCAGGTGCATTCGGCTTAGGGGTCTACACAACCCCATTCAGAGTTAGAGTTGCAGCTAAAGAGGCAGCAAGGGGTGCCGACTAACGAGATCATTTTTTCTGATGATGATCTTGTAGGGCTTACTCTTTACCATGATGATGCCCTCATTGTTGAGTTAAGGGTAAACAAGTACTCCATCGAGCAAATCCTAATCGATTAAGGGAGCACTTCAGATATTATGTACTACAAAACCTTCTTCAAACTCGACCTCAAAGAAGAGGATCTCAAACTAGCCGATTATCCAATCTTTGGCCGCCAACCTTAAATACCTGCTCGACAAGATTATGTTGCCCGTCCATGCTAGCACTATGATACTAGACGTAGAATTCCTAATTGTCAAGCTCTCATCTTTTTACAACATAATTATGGGCTGGACATGGCTCCATACGATGAAAGCCGTATTAAGTACATACCATCAGCTCCTGTGGTTTCTTACCAAGAATGTCATTGACCAAATTCAGGGACCTTAGAAATCAGTAAAATAATACTACCTTACAGCTCTCACCAAAAAGACAAAGAAGTGTGATGTCAATTCAATAGAGATTCCAAACCAGGAGATTCTTGAAGATATGAGGAATATTCCAACAGATAAAGTACTTGAGGATTTGGATCGGGTCGTGATTTCCGAAGATCCGAAGAAAATTTTCCTCATTGGAGCGGGTCTTAATGCTAAAGAACAATAGAGGCTGGTTGCCTTTCTTCTCAGTAGCATTGATGTTTTTGCATGGACTCCATATGAGATGCCCAGAGTCGCCCCAGAAGTGGCTATGCACTCTTTAAATGTGGATCAGAAAGTCCAGCTTGTTATACAAAGAAGTTACCGATCGGCTGTTGAGCATACCGTAATGGTTGTTAAAGAAGTTGACAAATTACTGGAGGCTGGGGCAATACAGGAAGTAACTTATCTCACATGGCCATCCAACACCGTGGTGGTGAAGAAGAAGATGGAGATGTGGAGGGTTTGTATTGACTTCACGGATTTGAATAAAGCCTGTCCGAGGATTATTTTCCAGTTCCTCAAATTGACCAACTTGTGGATACCACTGCGCTTCATCAGAGGATGAGTTTCTTGGACGCTTATCAGGGCTATCATCAGATTGCTATGGACCTAGCTGACCAGGAAAAAATGGTGTTTCTCACTCCAAGAGAACCTATTGCTACAAGGTTATACCCTTCAGACTGAAAAACGTCGAGGTAACTTATCAGAGATTGGTCACCACCATGTTCAAAGACCAACTTAGCAAGACTATGGAGGTGTCTATTGATGATATGGTGGTGAGGTTCAAAGAAAAAAGTGTTCATTTGTTCAACCTTGGGACTATTTTGATATTCTGCAAAAGTACAAAATGAAGCTCAACGCCTCAAAGTGTGCATTTATCATTGGCTCAGGAAAATTCCTTGGCTATATTGTGAATCACCATGGAATAAAAGCCAATTCGAAGCAAATTATGGCCATAATGGAACTTGATTCTCCCAGAACTATTAAAGAGATCTAGAAATTGATGGGTATGATAGTGGCACTGAACAAATTCATTAGTTGATCCTCCGACTCTGGAATGCTAAGAAGCTTTGAAGGGGCTAAAAACTTATCTCGGTCCTATCCTATTGTTATCAACTTGAGAGCCAGATGATGAGCTTATTTTATACTTGGCAATGTCAAATAATGCAGTGAGTGTCGTCCTTCTCCGAGAAGAACTCGGCAAGCAGAGACCTATTTTTTTAGTTAGCAAATCAATGGTTGACGTCAAAACTCGATATCTACCCCTGGAGAAGTTGATTCTAGCTCTTGTGGTGGTAGTCAGGAAATTGATACATTACTTTTACGCCTATACCATTAAGGTCTTGACAAGCCACCCCCTTCATTCAATTCTTCGCCGACCTGAGTCTTTTAGGCGAGTGTTTAAGTGGACACTAGAACTTGAGCAATATGACCTCAGGTTTCTACCCAGAATATCTTTTAAAGGTTATGTCATTGCGGATTTTATTACCGAATTTACCAAACCAATAGCGACTGATGTTGAGTTGAGCACGCCGAGCCAGTTAGTCTCTTGTTTGTCAGAGTGGCGAATGTATATAAGGAATATACAGCAATAATATTGTGATGGCTAGTCAAACTACCGTAGTAGTGGGGCAAGAGTCGTTATCATGACCCCCAAGGGAGCAGTGATTGAGCACTCAGTTAAACATGGTTTTGATGCCTCAAATAATGAAATCGAGTATGAAGCCCTCCTCGTCCGCTTGAGAAATTCACTCCAAATGGGTTCCAAGAATCTGTAGGTTTACTATGATTCAAAACTAGTTATTAATCAGTTGAAAGGAGAGTATGCCACCAGAAATGATCGTATGGTGGTAATATACAAACAACTAGTGCCTTGTTGGGGGAAGTTTGATAGCCATGAACTAAACCAGTTAATCCGGGATCAAAACACTCATGTTGATGCCTTAGCATATTTAGCCTCAACTATCAACTCGGAGGGCAAGCGTACCATTGAAATGAGTTTCGTTCTGGGACCAAGTTTTAATATGCCCCAGGATGAGCCAATTGTACTTGTCATCTAGAGGGGTCCGAGTTGGATACATCCTACAGTTACGTTTCTAACTTCCAAACAGCTGTTGAAAGATAAGAAAGTGACTCATAAACTATGCAACAAAGCCCTAAGATATTATCTTGACCCAATGGGAAATTGTACAAGAAATCTCTTTGGGGTTACCTTGAGTGTGTCCATCTAGACAAGGTGGAAGTTTTTCTAGCCGAAATTCATGAGAGGAGCTATGGTGCCCATTTAGGAGGCCGATCATTGGCTCATAAGGCAGTGACTCAAGGATATTGGTGACCGACCATGTGAATTGATGCAAAAGAGTATGTCAAAAAGTGCGAGCAATGCCAAAGGTTTTCTCCTGCTAAGCATTTGCCCACCGAATAGATGAATTCTTTGACTAACCCTTCGCCCTTTGCTTAGTGAGGATTAGATATTGTAGGGCTATTGTCGAGAGCACAAGGAAATAAATAATTTTTAATCGTTGCTAGTGATTATTTCACTAAGTGGGTTGAGGTATAGCCATTGGTCAATATATGGGATACATATGCTTGGCATTTCATATGGAAGAGCATTATAACACGATTCGACATCCCTAGGGCATTTATATCAGATAACTGGACTCAGTTTGACTACAGGGTGTATTGCAAGTTGTGTGATATGTATGAGATTCGACCATACTTTTCTTCACCAGCTTATCTATAGAGCAACGACCAAGTTGAGACCTTTAATAAAGTCATTGTGGACGGCATCAAGATGCGTTTGGACAAAGCGAAGGGGAAATGGGTAAAAGAGTTGCTCATTGTACTTTGGGCCCATCAGACAACGCTGAGAAGATCCACTGGGGAGACCCCATTTGCCTTGTCCTTCGGCAATGAGCCAATCATACCCAAGAAATCATCCTACACTCTCTCCGAACAAGGGCATTTTGATATTGGATAGAACGATATGATGCTTGCACTTTATCTTGATTTAATTGAAGAATGCAGAGATAAGGCACTAGTCAAGATGGCCCGTTATCAACAGTAATTGGCTAAGTCTTATAATCAAAAAGTGTAAATTCGCCGTTATATGCTAGGATAGTTGGTGTTAAAGAAAGTTCTACCTACTGGCAAAAACCCCACTAACAGCAAGCTCAGCCTAAAGTTGGATGGCCCTTACCAGAGAGATTCCATCGACAGGGCAAGGGCATACCGCCTCTCGGATATGAGTGGCAAGAAATTACCTCGGCCTTGGAACTCTACACATTTACGCAAATTTTACCACTGATGTAAGTTTTTTCGCTTTGTACTTTTTTGTGATTGACAAACTTTACATCATTTTATACAGGCAATCAATGACATAGGATGTGTTGTTTATCATCTTTGTAAATGTTTGAAATTGATCGGCACTTTAAATCAATAAAAATCTTCAAATTCGAAGCAATCTTTGTGCTCGGCATGGCGCGCCATCAGTAAAAGTTTCCGAATTTAGAGCAATCTCTGTGCTCGACACAGAGCGCCATCAGCAAAAAGCCTTCGAATTTGGAGCAACACATTATATGCATCATTTGCAACACAAGTAATCTTGGATTTCATTAAGGAAATGAGTACAAATTGCATAACATAAAAATAGAAATTACATTATGAATTTACATTCAAAAACAAGAAAAACAGATAACATCCAGATTTATTCAGTTGAACCTAAGAATCAAACTAGAGTCGCAATAAGAGCCTTATTCTTAGTGGGCTTGGGAATTCTTCTTTGTCATCTGTCTTCTCGGCATCATATGCCTCAAATAGCATTTCAAAGTTCTTGTAAAGTGGGGATTCAGAGTCTATACAAGCAAATTGGAGGGCCTTGGTCCACCCATGCTTAAAGCCACGATTCTTACATTGGTTGAGGTCATCGACAAGCTTTTCGGTGGTGGTTCGCATGCCAAGCTCTTTCCTTTCTATAAACCCTTGGTTATAAGCTCGGCTATGCTAATGGTCATTCAAAAAAACTATGTAGTTTCCAGATCGAATAAAACACGATCCACTTAGCTTTGCACTATTTTGTTTTGGGCCATTGCCAAATCAACAACCCCTGCCACTTTTTTCTTTACCACCCTGGCTCTTCTTGCTTCTGATTCGGCTTTTTTCTTGGCTTTGACCAGATGCCATTCCACGTTTTCAATTAGTCCATCTTTCTGCCCAACCTCAACTTGGGCGTCACAAAGGCGCATGCCGATGTCATACGAACTATAGAGCCCCCTCACGACTCCATGAATCCCTTGCCGAAAGACCTCACAGTCATTGAGGTTCGTTAATGACCTTAGGATTTCTTCAGTGAAGATTTGGCGCGCGAAATCAATGGCCGCGTTGGGGTCGTTGTTGACCAATGAGTCGGCCTCTGTCAATGTATGTTCCTAATAAAGACCGTGAAGCTCAAATGGCAAGGCGGCCTACTTGGTTCTCCTATAATCGGAACGCCAGCTGTCATGTTGCCTCTTTTATCGCGTCCATCACCCATAGGTGATCTGCTTCGTTGTTCCTGTCGATTGGAGCTCCGATGAGATTACAAGGTGAGCATCGTCGATTTTCCTCATCCATTTTAACCAGACCTCTACGACTGGAATTGCCATGCTACAGTTGGTCCATCATTGCATCCAACTCATCGAGACTACTCATTTCACCTCTACTGTTAAAGAAGACCCTTCTAGTCATTCTAGAAGGATCTTAGTGGTTGTCAACAACAATGACCAGCCGCAGAATGCTATTTCATGGTTAATTTTGCAGTTGATCGAGAAAGCTTAAGGCACGGGGGCTGCTGCTTATGGTTTCAAAGGAACAATGCAATCTTCCACCTCACAAACCTTAACATTCAAGAAAAGCCATAAATGGCATAGTCCATCACGCGTTCCTCTATATAGCCATTATTGGCACTCTTTCAAAGCACTTGGAAGACTGCAACGTGTTAGGCCTGTCGTATCATCATCAAGCTTACATGCTGCCATTTATTGGGGCAACTCCATGACGGTCGCCTTCTGTTTGAATTCTTTTCATTTCCCAATCGGAACAGTGGCATATCAGCATAGTTCATTCAGCAAAAGTTCCCCCGTTTGTGAGATTCTGTGTTTATTGCTGAGTTCATGAGTATAAATCATTTGGTACAATTTCTCCCGACTGTGAAATTCTATGCTCGTTGCCGAGTTCACAAATGTAAGTTTTGGTGCTAATCGTTGATTTCATGGACACTAAGTTGGGCGTTGCCTTTAATCTGAATACATCATTCGACAAGAGATGTACACCACTTTATTATCGTATTGATGTTGAGTGAAAGCCCTATTTGAATTCATGTTGCCAAGTTTAAACATAGTTTTTTAAACAAACACATGACATTATTGTTCAACAATAATATTCACTGAGTTAATTTGGCAAAAAGATGTGTCTTCATTAATAAATTGAATTTCCACAAATCATTTTATAAATGAAAATGTCCTTGTTTTTAAAAAAAAAAAATACATATAGCGAAAGCAAACATAAACCAAGTCGGCATAATCTCTACTCGGGATTAGAGTCGAGAGCTTCGACACCTTCATTTTTGAACGAGATTGGCACATCCAAAGTGACCTTGGCTACTTCAAGGGCCTTTGTTCATCTGTGTTTGAACCCCCTGTTCTCAAACCTCAACGCTTCATTGGTATAATTGTTCGTAGCTAACTCTTCCTTTTTCTTGAAAGCATCAATTGTCGTTTGTTGTGCCTCCATGAGTTATGCCCTCACCTTGGCTACCTTTGCTACCTTGTATGCTGCTTCAATAGTCGTTGCTCTTTTTCAACAAGAAAGCGAAGCTTCTAAGCATCCTCAGCCCTAGCACGCTCAACTTCAGCTCTGGTTTGCTCCGTAGCAGCTTTCTTAGTTGCAATTGTAAGGTCAGCATCCGCCATTTGAACTTTCTTCTCTTCAGACGAAACTGCCTTCGTGAGTTTGTTGACTAGGATTACTACTTGGCAGTGCTGGCGACCAATGTTGGCAATCCTCTCAACAACTTGCAAAAAGTTTACATTAGAATCAAGTTACAAATCAACAATAACCGAAATTTGGCAAATGACTTACCAAGATTGCCGATTGAGTTGCCATAGAAATGGCCACAACATCATTTTCAACACATAGTATCTCTTTGTCTACTGGAAGCATGATGGCTTTGGCCAAGCTTAGGGAAATGTAGGGCTCCCAAAACGCCGAAGCGGTCATCGACACATTGGCATCCTTCACCATTGGACGCGCACCCTATTTTCTGTCGGTACTTCTGACTTGGTAGGGCACTTTGAGCCCCTTTGCTCGTGGTCGGCGGAAGTAGCTACATAGATGGCTATTTCTAAAGCCAGTTCCTTACGGGCCTTAACTTTTTTCCGGATGGCAATCTCTTTTGCCCGAGCTGCAGGATCCCCACTCTTGTCGGTAACATTTGACGGCTTGCTTTTGGACTTAGTAACCATCTTCTTAGCATTTCACTGTCTTGTTAGATGAGACAATGATAACTTCTTGATGCCCATATCCTCCCTTGAACCTGGCAGATCCTCCAAATCTTGGAAAATGAAGAAGTTGGTGTGCTCCTATGTATAAGTTTCGAGATCTACTCGGCCAGAAAAAGTCTCAGGCTCAGGGGACAGACCACGTTCTGATGTGGTAACTTCTTTTATGAAAGGATTTTCTGCTAACTCTCTGTTCTCGGTGTTTCCCTCATCTTCTTCATTGCTAACTACTTCAACTACTCCACCTAATTTCCTAAAACTGAGGGTGTTGCCAAATGTGATGGCCACAAGACAGTTCTTCCTTTCCAGGATCAACACGTCAGCAATAGTAAAGGTTGTTCACGTGGGGTCATATCGAAGTAGAATGTGAGCGGCGCAACCTTGGCCCTCAAAATCTTCTCGGTCAATGTAGTCATGGGCAATCTTCACTTGGGACAGCACTTCAGCATCCCTCGATGAGAGAGCTTTTTTGAGCTCAACAGCTGCAAGAAACGAAGTCGATTAGAAATTATTTGAGACAAAGTTCACAAAGTTCAACGGATAAAATCTATTCGACCACCTAGGTCACACTTATTCTTGGGAATGGGATTTAAGTGATCCTCTTCAGCTTTGAATTCCCAATTGTAGCAGACTAGGATCATTACATCATCGACGCTTTTTCCCGAGCTGGCTAACATGGTAACCAATTGGTGGTCCTTACCCTTGGCCTTCAGGAAATATCTCTTAAGCCGACCAAAGGATTTTGCATGAGTATAACAGTGCTGATTAGTAGACATTCCTAAATTAATCCCTAAGACTTGGTTCAACTCAACGATTCCCATTATGATGTGGAGAAATTAACATTGAACTGGGAGGGAATCAAACACTAGTAACGAAGGGCAGTTGTGGGATGCCTTTGGGGTTACCAAGCATGCCTAACAGTTCAAACTCCCAATCTTCGATCTGATTCACTAGTGCAATGTGAACCAAAAAATGAGAGTCTAGATCTGGCCATTTTTATAGAAAATCTATTTTTATTGCAAAACTTTTGTCAGGAATGGACTACATCACTAGATTTTAGAGTCACCACCAAATCTTTTAGGGAAATTAGGAAACCTTTGACTCGTGCCAAATGCCACTGTCTATCATAACCAAAGTGTTTCATCTTGGAACTTAGGTAATTAATTGAACACCCCCGCTCACCCAATCAAAAAGATCGGCCTCTACTAAGTCATGATGTGGTTTTTATGATCAACATATAGTCATGTTCCGATTATTATTAATACTAACATTACTATATGAGGAAATCAAATATAGACACTATCACTGATTTTGGTTATACTTTGATTCATGAAATTTTTGAAAAGTTTTTTTTTTTGTACAAACTCACAAGCACAAGAATCAATTGCATTCCAATGTAAACAATACAACCTCCATCCACTAGTATTCACACAGATATTTCAATTAAGCATTTAGCCTCATGGTATAACAATGATCATGATAGAGAACATATACACACAGTATGCTAAAGCAAAGAAATGCTCACCTAATACTCCGAGATGAGCCAAAAGAATATGTTATATACACATGCATGACCTTATATACAACCAACTAATGCAAGACACCCACAATATGCAACTAAGGATTTAGTACTACCACATGGCATATATATCATTTCAAGACATGAGATAGCGCATAGAACCACCTTTGAATTGATAAAATTCACAAATGTAAATGAACCAAATCCATATGCATGAAAAATGATGCACAACAAGGATATGATAAATAAAACGTGATGCTATACAACATACACAAAAAGCATGTAAATAAAAGGGATAGAAAAACGTGGCGTTGTAAGCTATTACAACAATTCAAATGAATAAGAGAAGGAAAATGGAAGGAGAAATTATTATAACAATTGAATGGATCTAGCCAAATTAATGTTGAATCTAACAAATCATGTTAAATAAATAGAATAACTTAGCCAGCAGCTCCAAAATTACCCAGGAGACCACCCCCAGAAGCTGTTTGCTTTATTCTTGGAGAACTTAGCTGGCTATGCACAACAGTGACTGCCCAATCTCTTCTTCCGAGCAGAATCTGTGTTAGTGTAAACTTTCGAAAATAGAATCCAAGGACACTTTCTAAGGGGTGTTCATCCATTCTACCTCTACCACCCACATGAACCATTTAAGGGGGAGGTAGATGGGTTGCAACCCTTAACAATGATATAAACTGATATGTACAATAAATATTTTTCTTTAAAATCAACAATTAAATAGATCAAATCTAGAATAAACTCAAACCTAAGAAATGAATAGGAACCTACATCATGTCTTTTTGAATAAGGGCAAGTTAATACTCAAATCCAGAGAGTTTAGATTAATGCAGATCATTTCTTAGTAGAAGCTTTCCTTTCGAAACAAGGAATTCATCAAAGCCATTGAAAACTCATCTCCTATTCATAGAACAAAGATGTTTCCACCCTTTTCTATATTCACAAATGATTAAGAAGGGAGGTTGCAACACTCTTTGACTCAAAATCTCTTGTTTTACTTCCAAAAACAATCAACAAGAAGCGAAAACACAACTCTTTCCACATCAAATCCCAAGAATCCCCTAAGTAATCTTATGAGACACCCTTTTACTCATTAGCATTAAGCACAGGTTAAAACACATAGACTAATATGCTTAAGGGGATGATAGATGAAAAATAAGTGTGAAAAAAAAAAAAAAAAAGAATGAAAGAAAGAAAAGCTATTCTATGTATTAAACTGGTGAATGGATAGCTAAGTACTACTTCCAAATAGAGCTGAGCAAGGAACCCGTAAAATTCGTAATCCGATCCAGTCCAGTCCAATCCGATAGGTTTGGATTGGTTTTTTGAATCCGTGGTTCGGTTCCGGATTGAAGAAATAAAAATCCGTAGTCCACGGATTGGTTCCGAATTGAACCCCACGGTTCCGGATTAGAACCGATCCGGACCGTATACAAATAGTCTATATTTTTATTATACATTCTCCCCCATAGTATCTTCTCTTATTCCATATAATACATAAACTCAAACCTAAACCCGCATAATATCTTCTTTTATTACTTTTGTTTGTTAGTTTTTAATTTTAATTTGTAATGGTCTAAATACTTATGGTGAAACCAATTTTCTTATGGTTGTTTAAATTCTAGAATAGTATGTCGCTATTACATAAAGACATGTTACTACTGTAAAACTAATATAGCGCTATGTTTATGTTTTTATGAAATTAAAGTGTTATATATATATATATATATATTTGTTATTTAATTATGTGAATCCGTGGCCCTAAACCGATCCAATCCGTATTTAAATGGATTGGTTCCAGGATTTAAATGGATTGGATTGGTTCCAATTTTTTAGGAACCGTAAATAACGGATTGGTCCTGCTTTTATCCCAATCCGGACCATGCTCACCCCTACTTCCAAACACATTTACAAGGATCCAAATACATAACAACAATGAAACTAAGCTAAAAAAAAGAAACATGAATGGAAAGAAAAAACTATCAACTCAATGGATGGGTAACTAAATTTTACTCCCTCCACATCCATAAGGACTTACAATAGTTACATGATGAAAATATAGGGCTAGAACTAAAGAAAGAGTAGGAGAAAAGTGATTGAAGGTGCCAAAATTCACCTCTTAAAAAGGGTGAGTCCCTTTGTTTTAAAAACTCTGTTTTGGTTCCCTCAAGTTCTTTTAGATATTTTGTATAATGTCCAAGTACTTCAACCAAGAGGTTATGTTCAAGCTTTAATGAAGTTTTATTGTTGGAAAGTAAAGGTGGTAGGTAAGGAATGAAGCAGGGAGAGAGAGAAGGCCAAAGGCTTGTATAAGCTTTGGACAAAATTTTCCAACCCTTAGAAAGAGGCTGTCTAGCTCTATTTATAGAGCCCAAGGTATAAATATCTGAGATATTTACGTAAAGTGTGTTGAACAAGCTACATTTCTGAAAATGCTCTATACCCAAAAGATTCAGCCGGCCATTCCATTTGGTGATCGGCCAAATGCATTTTCGACCAGCCATCAGATGTCGTCCTGCCAGTCAAAAAGTACACTGGATCAACAAGGTAAGGTAAGCTTGAATTGAGAGGAGAAACTGGCATTTCAAAAGATTTCACCATTTCCATTCACTTCCACTATATCCGTTGCTCTGTTTGTTTTGAATGAATACAACATCTTGATTTTGAAAAGATGAGCCTCAAGACATATTGGCAATGTTTGGAACTGCACAATTAAATCCATTTTGAAAAAGGTTTTTCCATTGATTGAAAAGTACTTTGTCCAAAACAGGTGTTTGGTTGCTTTAAAAGCTCAAACCTTAGACTTCTGGCTGAGGACTTCTTAGGACTAGCATATCTCATTTTCATCATTAGGTACCCAAAAGAGAGCGCCCTAGTCTTAAGACTGGTCAAAAATGGAGTGTCTACAATTGCCCCTCTTTGACAAAGCTTGATCCGTCATTTCATGACGTGAGTGAATGTTAAAGCCTGAGGATGATCCTTTTAACGAGGTCATAAGACTTGGGCAACCGAACAAAATGCAAATAAAATTTGGTTGAACCCAAGGGTTGCCTACATAACCAGCATAGTTTAGGGGCAAAATGCAAATGCCGTGCTCGAAATATATTTGAAAAGTTGGGCTTATGCGCCATGCATTTCCATGATTTGAGAATCGGGCTTATGTGTACTACACTGCTGGAGTTTTGAAAAGCTTGATGATGCGAACGTAGCGGAAAGTGACGAGGTGGAACAAAGATAAAGCTGCAAATATGACAAAAGAAAGAGGAGAACCTTATGCAAATAACATAAAGCAAGCTAACCACTTCGGAAAGTATGAAGAATGGTGCACAACACATAAAAGCATACTTTACACATATAAATGAAATGCAAAACCCACACATGCAGCGGCACAGGAGGAACATAGAAAAGGATGACCGCAGCCAAAAGTCGCATATAAACAGTAGTCACACTAACAGGGAACTCCACAACACACTCCAAACACACCAGAATACGAAGAGAGAAAAAGGGATGGTGTTAATCACCAATCCACACAAGGGGTAATATGAACCGAGGGTGTTAAACGCCAACCCACACAGGAGGCGGTATTAACCAAGGATGGCATTAACTGCTAACCTGTGCAGGGGGCAGTATTAACCGAGGGACTGCCAAGCTGCGCATGAGGCAGTATTAACTGAGGGTAGTGTTAACTGCCAACCCCCACGGGGTGCGGTATTAACAAAAGATGGTATTAATCACCAACCCGGACAGGGGGCGGTATTAACCGAGGGTGGTGTTAACCACCAACCCACGCAGGGGGCGATATTAACCGAGGGGTAGTGTTAACAACCAACCTGCGCAAGGGGCGGTATTAACCGAGGGTGATGTTAACTGCCAACCTGTGCAGCGGGCGGTATTGACCGAGGGCTCATACCTTACACATTTCGCATGTGTAGGGACTAATTGTAACAATAGAAACATCATGCTGCTGAGGCAAATGCAGGAAAAACACAACACAACGAGGAATAAACGTTTCTCTTTGATAGAGCCGTTGAACAACCGTACCTCAGAATGTGATAAAGACAACAACCATATGCCACTAAACAACAACTGCACACTTCTGAACACCTTTAAATCAATATACTACTGATAATGCTTTGGCCGGCTCACAAACTGGCTGACCAAATTCAAATGTAGTTGGTCGGCCCTAACGGGCAATTCTAGGGACAGAACTGACCTTTCACATCTTTGAAAGTTTATAAAAAGGCATGACCATCCAACTTCCATTCACTAAAGTCCGAAAACACCTCTCTAACTCTCTGAACTCATTTCTAATCACTACCCATGGATGATGACAATTTCCTACCAGCTCACCCATTAGTTTTGATGAACCTAACATCTCGGAGGATAGCTCCTCTGGCAATTCTATGGTTGAGGCGCTTACTATGGCCATAATTGATGGTATATACCTGGAGTAGGCCTACGTTGTGACTTACGCGAAGAGGCATGGCTTGGGGCTACCTCGTAGCGGTGGCTAGGGCCGTGGACATTTGGCAGATGACAAGCCTATTTAGACATTGGATCGCAGTAGAGGGTGCTACTGCAGTCCAGGCCAAGCTCCTGGGGAAAGATGAGGCATGAGACGCTGTGGAGGACGTGGACGTGGACGAGGTCTCTTACCTCCGGGCCCATTTCCTCTACACTTTCCTGATTTCTACCTTGAGGTTAACTACTTAAAATTGATCTTCTCCTTTGAATGGCTATATTCAACTCTCCTATTATCTAACTCACACTTCTTCTTTTATAAGACAAAGTTGCTTATTCCGAGGTGATCATCATTAGCAGTGATGATGGCAAGGAGCGTGACAAGCTAGACGGGTACTTCAACGACCCTTCCCCCGACAGCAGTGACTTTGGCAGTAATGCTAGTGGTGATGATAATGGAACTAGTGGAGTTGGCATTCCATTACCTCTTTGAATCGTCGCACCTTATGCTTAGCCTATATTTTTGACTAGTCACACTTTTTGTCATCTTTTCTGTTTTTCTTTCTTGTTTTTTCCTTTGCTTTGTATAGCTTGTTAAATCATAATGTAATCATCTGAAGGTAACAAAACTTTTGTAATCACTTGGCTTGTAACCAAATCTACTGTTGTGGCTCATGTATATATCTACTACTTTTTGCAAATGGATGACTCTCAGTTCTCGGCTTGTTTCACATTTGAATACACATCTGAATATAAGCCCAAACACACATCTGAACACATACCTGAACATATTGTCATTATGAGATCCACAACACACCCTTTTTTATGCTCTAACTGAAATTGGACCCAATTACCTACTACCATTCCACCAGATAAATTTTATGGTCAGCCGATCAAACCTTAATTCGGCTGGTCCATTCGAGCAAGCTTCGAGGTTTCTTTGACTTTTCAACTCCTGACAGTTTTATGAAAAGGTGTAAAATTGTCTACAGGTTACTTATGTCCACCTGAAATTGTTGTTTATGTGACCTTACCCATATTCACTTCATTTCACATGGATGAGAATATATCCCCTCCTTTCTCTCCTGGTTCTCCTCTGATCATGGACTCCCTTCATTACCTAGATACTTCTAACCTCTCTGATGGCAATTCTGGCGACGTCGTAGTCCCAAACTTGGAGCTGGAGCGCACAGGAGTTTGCTAGAGGCCTTTGTGGTAGAAAAAGACTTGCTCGTAGAAATCAAGAAGAGCCACGGATCGTCCCGAAGGAACCCAACAACAACAACAACAATGGAAGGAGAGTCTAGGGCCACGGAAGAACTTACAGACGATCTTTGAGTTTTGCTCGGGCTCATGGTCACTTTTATGGACTTGGCCCAATGTCGGTACATGGACATGATCAAAGTCCCTCACACATAAGTTTCTCCTCTTCTCATTTTCCAAGCTTTTTAGAGGTTACCTCTCTAAACTTTTCATCTATCCCCCATTCAGCACTACTTGTGACACCCTAATTTTTTTTGGAACATCATAAAATTTAAATAACAAATAACTTGCTAAATAAAATTTTAACAACTAATTAGGAAATTTAAATTCTCACATAGTCAAAGTTCAACAACAAAAATAAAATTACAAGCTCACATTCAACATCACAACATTTTAAAATACTAATACAAGAGATAATAAAATTTTATTTTAATAAAGTCTTGACTTTAAGTTAGCCAAGGTTCAATATTAGCAGCAGCTTCAAATTTAGCCTTAGTCCCTTCTTTGACATAATTTGGCATAAAACGCCAGGGCAATAAAATATATGCCATGGGTTCTGCAACACAGTAAGAAAATATAACCAACCTACCATTCTTTTTTTTTTAAGAGAAAATAATCAAACCATAATAATTAAAATAATAATAAAATTTAACAGCATGATAAATGTAACAACCATTATAATAATTTCGACAATTTTAATAGTTTAGGTGACGCTCAAAATCTCATCCAAGAGACTTTCTTACCAACTACTAAGTCATGGCCACGGTTAATTTGGAAATCCCCCCTTGGTCAAATATTCAAGAACTACCAAAGATGCCCACGCCCGGAGTTATATATCCAAACTATGGCATCTGTGGTCTGCCCCAAGGGAACGGTCTACCAAGGGTACATAACTTCCCTGCGTGCCACCTGCACATCCACTTTTATTCCAAAACTAAAGACCAATAGGGGTTGAAATAAGCCCCGTGCCATCTTAGGGTTTCACGACACAATTTACGTAAAAATTATTAAAAACCAGGGCTCACCCTGAACTACCGGTATTAACCCTCGATCTTTAACTTTATATATACTGTTAATCATTTCAGTTAGTTTTTATATTCATCACAAATTATTCAAATTTCAATCACCTATAATGTTATACCAACACACTAAAATTCCAAACATAAAATATTACACATGTCACACAATAATAAATAAATGTACAAAATTTAAATAAACAATTTATTTAAATCATGGTATGAAATAATAATTTGGATACAAGGAAAATAAACCATAATCACACACATGCATGGATTTTTTATTTATAATATTAGACTAGCACAATATTAAATAAACAACAATACACCCATACATGGATTACTAATTTACAATATTTGAGGAATTAGACCAACAAAATAATTGATTTTTTTTTTAATCCAAATAAATGATTGAAGTGATGATCTTAAATCTGTCTAGAAAATTTCAGGTTATACCTTAGGAAATAAAAATTATAAATAAATTATTTATACAATTCTAAAATTCGTCCAAATGTACAAAATATTCAATAAGGATGTTTAGGTCATTTTTCAGAAAGAATTTCCCAAAAATAAGTTATAAATAATTATGTAAAATTCCTAGAAAGTTTATGACACAGATTTATTACACTTTCTTAAATTAATTCCATACTTAAATTCATAGATCAACTACATAATCTAAAAATTTATCATGAAACTAGACTTTCCAAATTTCATCTTTTAGTTAGAAATTACCAGATTTGGCTTAATATAAAATTTTTAATAAATTTTCAAACATATAGTAAAATATGTCTTACAGTTTCAGATTTAATTAAAGCTTTGTATAAATTCATACAGAACTCAATAATTGTTTCCAAAATTCCTGGATGAACTAGACATCATTCTCAACAACTTTGTAGAAGAAATCATCTTCAAATTTTGCGTATAAAATTGTATAAAAAGTCGTACATATTTTTTTGGCAGATTCAAGGACCAATTAAAATCTTCAGTCTTCTCTTTAATGGTATAACTACACATGCAAGCCTATTTCCACAATAATATCATGACTTTAAGACTATCAATATCTTCAAATATTTGATATACACATCACAAAATTTATACACACACACACACACACACACACACACACACACATATATATATAAATTTCTATCTATAAGTTAGTCATTTTATCACATGAATATAATATGAAAATTTCAACAATTAAAAAAAATGAGAGAGTTGAGAGGGTTTTCTTACTTAGTTGTAGGATTGAAATGAAATAATGAAATGGTAGGAAAATATGCAACCTTAATCTCCTCTTCTTCTTCTACTAAGCTTGCTCACAAGAATTCCCTCTTCTTCTTTTTCTTACTCTCTCCGATTAGTTTTAGGAGAATATGAACACTATATGTATGGATATATATAGAAGCTCCTCTGAGGCTCTCTCTCTCTCTCTCTCTTAATCATTCTATTTAGTCTAATAACATCTCTCAATTCCAATGCATATAATGGGTTACCTGATCATATCTCTCAATTCCAATGAATATCTGTGTATTTGTATGGGTTTCTCAAAATTGATGCACTAAGATTTTTAACTAAGGTATTTAGTAAGAATAATTATCATGTTAAATCCTAATTAAAATAATTTATAAACAACAAATATTGAACATCCACAAAATTATTATTCTTCATAATGCCTTTGTTGGTGATTGAATTTGGTTAATTTAAAACTAACTTATACACTAATATATTTTAGATAAAGTCTGGATAAAATTAATTAATTTATTTATTTATTTATTTGTTATTTCTTTATTTATTGATTTATTTTTTTAAGAATATTTAAATGCGGGGTTTCACACTATTATTCTTCACTCTTTTTTCATAAATAACTCTGAGGACATCACGAAAGTGATCCCCGATGCTGGGGGAATTTTCGACAACCAAGATAATTTTGGTAGTGACGAAGATGTACTGAGGACGTCTCATATCTCCTGAATCATTGCAACCTCTCTTCTGTAACCTAGATCAGCCTTGGGTGTGTCTTTTTTCTCATTTTGTTCTCAGAAGGAATATGACTGTGAGACCATGAAATATCCTCTCACATGGATTGTTGGTGAGATTCAACGAAGACAGCTCCATGAACCTGCAAGAGATAAATCTAGTTGATACCACTCAACCGGGGTTACCGGCCGGGGACACTCTGATGATGAAGTTAGAATCCATGAATGAAGAATCAAGAATAGTCAAGAATCAAGAATAGTAAAGTGTATTTGTATGCTGTGTGGAGCAGAAAAGAGATCTTACCAAATGCCTTGAGGTGCCTTTCTTTTATAGACGGGGGTGGGCCAAATAAGCCCAATAGTTGGGCCCTTGACAGGCCTTGTTTGGATTAGCCCAATAAGTTGATATATATTATTTTCTGGCTCCCACAATTGCCCCAAAACTTTCTTTGTCTTCAGTAGAAGGAATTAAAGTTTTTATTGTCGAGTTATGCTATTCAAATAGATGTTAAGTCCTTTGACAAAAAATACATTTGATAAATAAATAACATAAATGAATAAATGGTTGGATGAATGCATGTATGTATGCATGTATGTACAAATATATGTATATAGAGGAGTGAGGTGAGCTAAAGCCCAGTGAGTGATACTATCTCTATAACGATGGGCCACGGTATTATAACCCCCGGGTAAGAGTGTAGGCCGCGGTATTATAACCCCGGGCAAGGGTGTAATATATTGTTGAGTGCAAAGATTGCTTCCAAATATGGACTTTCGTGCCGAGCTAGAAATATTTCTATATGCCGAGCACGGAAATGATTGCCTGAACCAAATAAGACAGATTAAATAAGGTAGATATATCAGCAAAAAAATGGACCACGGTATTATTACCCCCGGGTGAGGGTGTAGGCCGCGGTATTCTAACCTCCGGCAAGGGTGTAATATATTGT
>NW_021025345.1:888641-918702 GCF_004153795.1 Camellia sinensis | reverse complement strand
TATTTTACAATTTTTTTTTTTTTTTTTTTTTGATGGAATCATATTCTAAGATAATTAAGATGGTTAAATTATCTATAGTTTTTTTGTTAACTGGAAATTAAAAGATATATCTTGGCCGTTAGAAACAACTAATCAAATTATATATCCTAATTAACTTGTAACACTACATATATCCTCTCTTTTCTATTGCTTTTCTTAATAAAATATTGTTGATGTTTCAGAAAAAAAAAAAAAAACTTGTAACACTACAAAAACATCAAATTATATATCCTAATTAACCTGTAACACTACAAAAACATTTACAAAATTACCTTTTTAATGATATTCTCCATAATGTAATGAGCACACAAAATTTAATCAAGGAAAACAACCACTGGATTGGAAAAGCACCAAGAAAAATGAACTTATTCCTGAGTCTAACGTTGTTATGTATTATTTTTCTCATAGGGGGGTGGGGGGAGAGAGAGAGAGAACAAAATGAAAGATACAATGGAAGGAAATTTTTACTACTTAATAGGGCTATAGACTCCTCAAAAGGTGGTCCTTCATATACAATAATACAATGATGGGGCACAAGTTGATTAGTGATTAAAAAGTTGAAGAATATATTTTCTAATCAGCTAAAGGAAATATTTGAATGATTTCATTTGTAATTTCATCTAGCTAATCTTCAACAAAGCCTCAGGATTCAGGGCTCCATTGGAGTGGGATAATTGTAATTGTAGTTGTGTATTCAAAGACCAAATTTTAAACAAACAATGTACACATGTATGTAGCCTGTAGAGGAGCCCCAATGGAAATTTCAGGACATCAAACCTGTTAATTAAGATGCAGAAGCCATGATACCTGAAATAAGTATGTCAGGAAATTCTGCTCAAGATTGTCAATTTCATCCGGAGTTAGGTTCTGCTGTTCTAATTTCTCAATCCCGTGGACAAGATCAAAGAGGGAGAACAATTGCGGCAAGCAAAATAGGTATTGAATGGAAATGTGAAACAAAAAATAATAACATCATCAAACTAAAAATGCATGAGGAGGTGTTGGAAAGTCTTCATTTTGATACACAAAGTGAGAAATGAAAATACCATCAGATCCTCAAATTGTAGAAAATACCAAGCACTAATTGTGTATTCAACTCTCTTGCAAAGCTTTAGAAATTCATCCCGGTCAGAACTGTGTTCTGGGGGAATCAAAAGCCAAAGACAAAGCATTTAGGTCCTTTTAGAACTTGGTTAGAAGTCACAATTGGGAACTCTGCCATTTTTTCATTTTATTCATGATCTTTTCTTTTCTTTTGTTTCTTTTTCTTTTTTTTTTTTATTATAGAGGGAAAGAAAGAATATAAATGCTTTTAAGCCCACATCAAATTGCAGCTTGCCCAAAAAAAATGATGTGAAATCAATGTCAAACCCAAAATTCGTTAGAAAAACATAAGCTATCTCGTTAGTACTTACTGTCCATTTCAGTTCATGATAGGGGTGCAACTTGGGCAGGCTCAACCAGAGCAACCGGAATCCAGCCCGAATTTTTTTAGGGCTTGGATAAGATATTTTTAAATTCGGTACGAGCTTGGGCAAAAATTCAGAAGCTCAAATTAAGTTTGGACGGGCTTGGGCAAAGATATCAAACAACCCGAGCAACCCGAAACCCGAATTATACATATATAGATATAGAAAAATATTAAATATATACAAATTATTAGTCATTACATCATATTAAAGTAATTTATATTATTAAATCATATTGAATATATATTATATATACAAATAACATCAAATCTTACTTTTTTTTTTATTTTCACTCATAAATTGTAAAGACTACTATAGCGGCATCTCTCTTACATTATATAAATTATAAAAATGTAAACAGAGTCAAATTTTAATAATTTCATAACGCAATTGCAAATATATATATATATATATATGCAATTTGGGCAACCCAGACAATTTGGGTTTAACTCGGGTCGGGCTTGGGCGAGCAACCTCGAATTACAATTCGGGTCTGGGCAAGCCTGGACAGATCTCAGCACAACTTGGGCTGAGCTTGGACAACCTTCCAACCTGACCAAACCCGCCCGAGTTGCACCCTTAGTTCATGAGAAATTCAATGTGGGTTCAACACCAAGGCAAAATCAGATCAGAGTGTAGCATTAGCAGTAAGTAAGATGTAAAAACTTTGATAAATATTGTGTTTGAATGATGAATTTGTGGAGGGAAATGGGGTTTAAGGAAATGAATGGAAATTGGGATTTTAGAAAACGATTAAGGCAAAATGAAAGGGAATCTGCAAATAATAAAAAGAGAATAAAATACCATACCAATGAAATTGGCCAACGTCATGATGAGTTTTGGCTTCAGAATTGGAATGACAAACTCCCGCTCCAATCGAATCACGTCTTTGTTGTTCTTCTTCTCCTCTTCCTCCATTGGGCAATTATGAACTACATATATACCAGTTTGTAATCGAGCTCGAATACATCTAGGGTTTCGTCGTCACAGTAAGGGGTTAGGCGTTATCAAATAGGTTGTTTAAGTTGGAGACGAAGGTGGTTAAGTCGATGGCAGGAAGTGTAAGATCTCTTGAGAGAGAGTGACACCTAGATGGTTAAAATCAGGGCTCCTAGATAAAACAAAATAGGAGAGAGAGGTGTGGGACTTACTGGGAGGTGGTGACGGTTGCTCAACGCCATCGTCTACCGCTGCTCGACGCCGTCTCACGCTGTCGCTACCGTCGCTCGATGTCGTTGTCTGCTGCTGCTCATAGTCGCGAGAGAGAGAGAGAGAGAGAGAGAGAGAGAGAGTCAGAAAAAGAGATGGGTCGGTTCAAAAGATTAGGGATTTGAGATTGGAGATTTTTGGTTGAGGGGGGAAAAACGAGCACGAATCAGGTTTTGGGTTTTTTTTTTTTTTTTTCGACGTCAAGTTTCACCGTCACAAATGAAAATTTAAGGCAACGCTTGGTAACGTTTACGTTTTTTGTTTATGTTTACAAAAATTTTATAAAGTAGTTTTTGTTTATTTTTAGAAAAAACATAAACTACAAACGCGTTTGGTTTGACCAAAATGTTTGAAAAATTTTTAAAATATAAACTAAAAAATATGTTTCTTCAGGCCTAAAATATTTATATATATTTTTATTATTATTTATGACAATGGGATCATACACATTATAATTGGAAAAAAAAATTAATTGGAAAAAAAATTAATTGGAAAAAAAATTATTTGAAAATAAAATTAATTGAAAATTTTTTAATTGAAAATAAAATTAATTGAAAAAAAATTAATTGAAATAAAATTAATTGGAAAGAAAATTGTCAGTCAAATTTCTAAATTTCTATTTAAAAACTAACGTAAACTCATTTTTTGAGTTTACATTTTTTCCTCAAATTTACAAACTGAGACAATCATTTATAAACCAAAAAAATTATCAAATAAGTTTTTCTGACAGTTTTTAAAATTTTTGTAAATATAAATTGAAACAGAAAAAGAGAGAGAAACAAAAGATGATCAGCAAGAGAGAGAGAGAGCAAAAAGAGATGAATGAGAGAAATAAAGAAGAAAGATGAGAGAGAGAGAGAGAGAGAAGAGAGATGAGCGAGAGACACAGAGAGAAAGAAACGGAGACAGAGAGAGACCCATTTCTTTTTTTGACTTTTTTCTCTTTCAACAACAATAGGCTAAGAGAAAGCGATGAGTGTGATTGAGAGAAATGAGTGATTGAGAAAGAAGAGAAATAACTGAGAGAGAGGGAGAAAAAAAAAAAACAAGATAAGCGAGAGCGAGAGAGAGAGAGAGCAAAATAGATGAACAAGAGATATAGAGAGAGACATAGAGAGAGAGATAAGAAAGATGAGCAAGAGAGATGAGAGAATTAGAGAGAAGGGTGATAAGTGAGAGAGAGAGATGAGAGATAAAAAGAAAGAGTGATGAAAGATGAGCGAGACACACACACACACACACAAAGGCCCATTTTATTTTTTTGACTTTTTCCTATTTCGACAAGTGATTAAAAGAAATGAGAGATGAGCGATTGAGAGAGAAGAGAAGAGGAGAGAGAGAGAGAGAGAGGAAAGAGATCGATAAATTGAGAGGGAGATCGGTAAATCGAAAAGAGGGGAAGGAGAGAGTGAGCAATGCGAATATAGTGTCGAAGAGAGAGAGTGAGAGAGAAAGACACAAACAGACAGACAAAGAGTGATAGAGAAAGAGAAGAGAGATGAGCGAGAGACAGAGAGACAAAGAGATGAAAAAATTGATGAAAAGAGAATGTTATATCAAAACAATATCACTTTTTCTTTTTTCTTTTTTTTTTGGGACGACACCTATTACCGTCGCAAAAAACTCTCTTCTTTGCAACTGCATTTCATGCCATCGCAAAAGCAACTTTATTTGGTTACCTCACAAAAAATGCGCATTATTTGCTACTGCACCTATTATCGTTGCAAAAATTTGCTTTTTTGTGACAGGAAGTGATGCCATCGCTAAAAACCCATTTATTGGTGACGGCAAGTGGTACCGTCACAAAAAATCATTTTTTGCGACGATCATAGATACCGTCGCAAATGCTTCCGTGTTATATACCCTATTTTCTTGTAGTGTAAGACTCCTAATTCTATGTCATTGGGAAGGCAAAATTAAGAGAGGTAGCGGAATTGATCATACTAATTTTCTCATATGAGATGTGCATTTTTGTGAGAGGATTTGTGATTAGTTTTTATTTAAGTAGAAATACTATTTGGAAAGTTTAGATGTAGATTTTTTTTTTCTTTTTTTAATGTGGCGTTTCTAACTTAAGAGTAAAATAATGAATGACTTGCTTATTGTGTTTTTGTAATTCTTTATTTGTCAAGAACAGAATATTACGTAAATAATATTGCTAATATTGCTTGATATTCTGAAATTATTTAATAATTTTCTTGATTTGTCTTAGTCCACTATTGGATTGTTTTATCTTGTAAATTAATGTGCATAGAATATTTATGAAAAAATCAAATTAATTTGATAATTATATTTGTTTTAAAATAATTAACTAGTAATTTTTCAATCGTACTTGTTTATTTCTTTTATATGGTTATGATTTTTGGATATGTATCGTTGTGCGGACTATATTTTTAGTTCAAATTTATTTTTAGGTTTGACTTATAATTAATATTTTTTGCTTATTAAAAAAAAAAGTGCGTAAACATAAAGAACAGTAAAGAAAAACTTATTTATGATATTATCAAATAAGCTCTAAATGATCATTATATATTAATGGAGTCCACTTTTATTTTTGTATCAATCCTAAATGAAAGGTAAATCTCTCATTTTTAAGTCAACTACCTCATTAGGAACCTACACATTACCATGTTGTGAGTTTGTAAAGGCGTGTCCTAAATTTATTTTAGTGATTTGAACTGTTTATAGTGTAGGGTTTATTGGATAAATTATTTTGAAAAAAATTAAATTAATTAGATATCTGTAACCCACAATAACATCACGTTATGTTTAGAAAAATAAATATTTAACATGATTTTAATAAATTTTTAAGATTATTATTCGGCTTGATCATGAATTATACTTATTTGATTAAATTTATTTTTTATATGAATAATATACTTATAAATTTTATAATATAAATAGTTCAGATTATCAAAATATAATCAAAATAAATCTATAGAGGTGTGACCCACCCCAAGTCTTCTCTCTAGACAAATTCTTAAAGAAACAAAATATTTTCTTCTTGAAAAGGACTGCTTCTCATGCAATCAATTGAAGCTTGTTCCCCTTCTAGATTTGGGGGCAAGAAAAGTGGGAGAATGAATATAAAAAATAATCAACTTCTAGAAAGTGAAGTATAGGTAACATTTAGGATGCTTCCTTTGTGTATGTTTGTTAGGAAAACAACCATTGTTGGCCAATAGGACTCGTGTTGAAATTGTCTGTTTGGTCAACATGAGAACGGTGATGTCTGAGTAGGGGTGGGCAACGATTTATTCGAATCGCTCAAACCGTCTAATTTGTTTAATTCGCATATAAATGGGCGGTTTCGCAAACATAATGCGGGCGGATGCGGTTTGAAATATGACAAATTTGCGGGTTGCGGGCGGGTCGCGGTTTAAACCCGCAACCCGCAAAAACCGCCCGCACTTTAATTATTATTATTTTATTTTTTTTTTATATACCAACTTTGTAACTTTTACAGGAGCACCATTATATTCTCTATGACACTAGGATCCTTATTTTTAAGTATTTCTCAACTTTCTTAATACCGTAGAATTATCAAGTCCTAAACTTGGTTTCTTATATGATTTTCATTGGTGATTCATCCACTTTTTCCTAATAAAATTTTCCTTCTAACGGTCGATAAAACTTATAGTTTGATTATTGATTACTGAACTGGCAATTCTAATTGAGTACAACCTTTAATACATTGATATACATTTTTTTCATGGCAAAAAAGCTAGTGTAGGGTCTCTTTGTTTTGGGTACTTTCATTTAATGTATTGATATTCAATTTTTATTTGTAAACTCATCAAAAAATTGTTATCACAAATATATAAAATGAATATCTATCGAGGTGTGACCCACCCCAAGTCTTCTCCCTAGACAATTTCTTAAAGAAACAAAATATTTTCTTCTCGAAAAGGACTGCTTCTCATGCAATCAATTGAAGCTTGTTCCCCTTCTAGATTTGGGGGCAAGAAAAGTGGGAGAATAAATATAAAAAATAATCAACTTCTAGAAAGTGAAGTATAGGTAACATTTTGGATGCTTCCTTTGTGTATGTTTGTTAGGAAAACAACCATTGTTGGCCAATAGGACTCGTGTTGAAATTGTCTGTTTGGTCAACATGAGAACGGTGATGTCTGGGTATAATGTGATTGATTTTTAAATAAATTAATTATTATTTACATTATTAAAAGTAAAATTTATAAAAATAATACAGAATACACAAAAATAAATAATATTTTTACAAATTTTATTAATAGAACCCACATCTCAAAGATCTAATTCAATTCACACACATTATGTGTCTACTTTCTCTATGCCATTTTTGTACAAAAACACTACCCCGTCAAAAAAAATATTCATGAAAATCGTCTAGAAATTTTGACCAATTGACCGAACCAAAAAGCTTAGGATATATCAACCGGTCGACTAGGAGCGATTTCAAAATGATTTTTATAAATTCCTTTTCGTAAAATAAACTTATTTATTCATTCAAAAATATGACAGTTAGTTTAGTGATCTATGTAATTGTCATATGGGACAATGAAAAATAAAAAATTAAGTTTAAATCAATATAACAATTACAACCATTTTTGTTATAATCTAACTTACTAATCAATAACATTTTATTTACCCTATGCCAAAAAATATATATATAAAAAAAATTTCATTCATTTATATGTGGAAAGGGAAGAGGGTGAAGTGGATCCCCTCTTGCACTCTTCCCTCCTCCTATCTTCCTGCACTTTCATCACACTCTGCCATCTCATCTATTAATACAATCTAAGGGTCTTAATTAATCATAATTACATAAATTGCATCACAAGCCTTTTCAGAAAACTTTTGCCCGTATTCTCTTCATACCACTACAAAGCTGTTATTACAAACCTTCCATCACAATTAATTAAACTTAATATTATAAAATAATAATAATAATAATTTGAATACTTAATTAATAATTATATTTGTTTAATTACAACAATTAGAGTTGAAATAAAAGATAGTTTAGATTATATTTCTAAATTATAAAGTAAGTTAAATAGATTAAATTCTCTTTTGGTTACTGCTTCTAAATAATTTATAATAAATTATAATCAAAGAATTGCTAGGATTAAAAATAAAATATCCTTAGAAAAGGCAAGTATCGATTACCAACAAAGTTTTTATGCAAGAGTTAATATTAAATTAAATCCGCAAAATTCGCAATTGAAATTGATATCAAAGCTTGATTTCTTGGCCTTGCTAATAACATTTGTATGAGTATTAAATATAGTGAATAAATAGAATCTGATAACTTAAATAGTAATATTTCTTTACAAATAATAATAGAACAAAATAATACATTAATTAGACTATTAAAAGAAATTAGCAAAAATCTTAGAAATAATCAGTTAAAAATAAAAATCTTCAGTTCCCCATTTATTTGCGAAATTAACCCTAGGATCGAAAACACATCATGGACGAACTCGTACAGACCCTAATCAACCCCGGTAGTTCAGAAATCATTTTTAAAACTCTAATATTAATTATTTAACTCTCTAATTATAGATTGATCATTCAAAACCCTAGTTGCCGATTTTCATCATTTTTTGTTTGATTATTCGCCTTTTAATTCAAAGCGAAGTAACTTAACCGAATTATTTTTTTCTAATACTATTTTATTAATTCTACACTTAAAATATATATTTTAATGGAGCCCAAACTTCTCTATGCGGGTAACGACAATACATAACACTTTCTCAAAACCGACTCTTTACTCGGACTGACACCTATTTATCTCACTCTTAAACAATATTTCTAAAGCTTCCAAATGTTTATGCATTCAAGAAAGTAAAATAATTTCTCATCATTCAAGCAAGTGAGACAAAATAGAGAAACAATCCCCAAAATCTTCAAGTAAAATCTCAAGCACATCTCAAATTTCACAATTCTATATTCGAATATCACTTTAATATCATAATCCAATCATCAATTTTAAAGAATTAAGGATCAATTTCATTTCATCACATTATTTTTAAATTTTCAAAATTGAGGGTACAGACCGCTGGAGTGGTCTTTTTACCGTTCGAGCGATGAATGAGAACTCTCAATATCTCCACTTACAAAACGAGATACTAGGGACCCTTTCTTCTTCGCTCGAGCGACCACTTGACAGCTCGAGCGATCCCTCGACCTGCAAAATAAACTATTGGAAGTACCTCATATCCGTTCGAGCGGTCTTTTCATCACTCAAACGGTCACCTGAAACGAATTGTCATAATAAAACTTACTAAAAAAAAGAGTTGATAGAATAACTTAAGAAATTAAATATTATCAACAACAATTAGATTTAATATCTCAAGTATAAAAAAAAATAATAAATAAAAAATAACATATAATAAACCACAAACAAATATAAAATAATAATAGTAATATAAGAGTGTGAATCAAAGAACCTGTGCAAATAATAACAAACTCTAGGGGTCATATTGGACGTCCAGCATGGCTGGAGAGGAGCTAGATTCGGGTTTCTTCTTCTAGATTTGGGTCCCACATATATGTAGTAGCAGCTATTTTAGGGGCCCATTTATTTTGGGGGGAGTGGCTAAATTAACAGTGGGCGGAATTTTTGCCGCCTTGGACTTGGACGTTTTTTACTTGCAACTCCAGTCCTTGTCTCCTTCTCACCGGCCCGAATCTTTTAGGCCCACTACTAATAAATATTTTATTTAACAATATAATATAACAATAACGCTTCCCCGAATTCAAAATGATATCGTTTTGTCGTTTTGATTTTTTTTTTTCCCAATAACGCAGAAGAAGAAGAAGAAGAAAAATGAAAAAATGAGGAAGAGGAGAGTAGTAGTGAGAGAGAGAAAAAAAAAAATCATCAACAACAGCATCATCATCATCATCTTCAGATCTTCATCCACATCATCATCAACAATCATCTTCAAATCCAGAAAAAAAAGAAAAGAATAATCAACCATTTAGATCCAGAACATCTTTATCATCAACCATCTTCATCACCATCACCATCATCATCATCAAAACATTTTCAGAAAAAAAAGGGGCTACGATCGATTTGAAAAAAAAAACGGGCTGGAAAAAAAAATCGAAGGCGGAGGCTGAGGCGATCGGCGATGGCGACTCCATTCCCTCTTCCCCTCTCTTCTCTTCCTCTCCTTCTCTTTCTCTTTCTCTCCCTCTTCCTCTTCTTCTCACCCTCTTTCTGTTTCTCTCCCTATGTTTCAGACATAAGGAGAAGAAAAAAAAAAAAAAAAGAAACTGCCCAAAACGACGTTATTTTGGGCAGTTAGGGGATTCGGGGAAGAAAAATTCGGGGGGAAAATCATTTTCCATAATATAAAAAGATATATTTTGTATTTTATCCAATTATTTTGTTTGATGTGTTATCCAATGACACTCAAGTTGTTTGGTTTAGCCTATCTCAACTATTTATAAATTTTTTTAAAATTTATATCAAACTATTTATTATAATTTGTACTTATATAATTTAAATAATTTGAAAAAATGATTATTTAGGTTAGAAACTGAGAAAGAGGTATTTTTAACTTACAATAAATTGTACCAAACATACTCTCTATTTTTAAAATTGGTTTTCTTTGTTTTTAAGACTTCAAATATAGTTAGCCAAGATAAGATGAGAGAAAAAAATCATCGTGTTGCTGATATATTTTGCGATAAGAATACGTAAAAAAGTCTTAAATACTCTAAATGCTTCTCTTGTTGAAACTGTTCTAAGGTGGTGCCAAATTATTTGTTTTTCAGTACATGAAAGTGTTGTTCCAATGTACTCACATCGAATTTCTATTGTACAAAAATGAATTAGTAAATAAAACTCTAATGTGAACATGAGAATAAAATGGGTATAATTTTTAGCTTCATTTTAAGTTAGGATAGACATATTGTGATGCAATGAGGGATGAGAAAAAATCTTAAATCTTCCTATCTTGAAGCCTAGGGGTGTTTATTTTTTCTATTTAATGAATTTTTAAAAGTTTTTTTTTACAAAATTTATCTTTTTAAGTGTATTTTCAAAAAGTTTTAAAACATGATTAGAATATTAAAAACAAAATAAAACAGATTGAAAACACAAAAAAAATATTTTTGAAAATTCAAAATCAAATAGAAATAAAGAATAAAATCAAAAATTGAAGTTGTATGCCAGTACATAGGTGATATAAGGACAAAAATTTGAAATCTAACCAAATCTACCCTAATTAAAGGAGTAAACTAAAATAAACGACACTTCAATCAAAATTTACATATTAAAAGGATTAAAAAGTTACCGAAATTCGCCATTTATAATTTGTTTGACATCATCTATGACATCATTAATTATTGATTTAAAAATATTTGAGAGCTCTAAATCAAGAGCTCTAATGGGTGGGGTTTACCTATTGATGTGATATTTTGATTTTTTTTTTCTTTTTTTTTTCTCTCTTTTTTTTTTTTTTTCTCATTACCACATAAGTACAGCTCAATTTAGACCTCTCTATCACCACCGCAATTGAATAGTGAATTGTCAATAAATAACATCTTTGAAGGTAGATTTTTACTTGAGTTTTATCAATCCACTCTCAAAGTAAAACCAATTGTATCACAAGCAAGAAAAATGTATCTAATTCAAATTCATTGGTCCTGCCTTCTAGACCTTGCCCATCTCCGTTTATTTTAACGTAAAAAATGTTTTACAAAAAAATATATATATTTTTCTTATAAATTAATTTTATAAAAAAAATGTTTTTGTTTTTATTTTTTGGTATTTGGTTGACATTTAAAAAAAAATTTATTGTCTAAAAAAGAAATTTTGATTTAATAAAGTATCATTTATGACTTTTTAGTTAGTCAAGATACTTATTTAAAAAGTCTAAAAAATACTGTACTTACTTTTGACAACCAAACAAAGGAAAATGAGTAAACTATTTTTGACAAAAACATTTTATGTAAAAACAAACGGAACCTAAATTTAACTTGAGTAATTTCATTTTTTTTAATTTTTTTTTTGGGAAAATTACCCATAGGTTCTATGTAGAACATGTGGACACCATTTAATCCCATAACTTTTTGAGTACACTCAAAAGTCTTTTTCCCTCTCTCTCTCTGCTTTTTGCTTCCCTCTTTACGCTTCCTCCTCTAACCCTAATCTCAGTCCTAAAGTCAAACAAGAAGGCGATGAAGAAGAAGAACAAGAACAAGAAGAAGATGAAGAACAAGAACAAGAAGACGCTCATCCTCAGATCTGTGCTTAGATTGAACAGATTTGTGTATATATCTTTGTCAATTTCTCTCTCTTTCTCTCTCTATTTACAGATTTTTTTTGGAATAGTTGTTGATCTATGGTTGTTGTTGTTGATTTTTTACTTTGAGTTTTATCAATCCACTCTCAAAGTAAAACCAATTGTATCACAAGCAAGAAAAATGTATCTAATTCAAATTCATTGGTCCTGCACTTCTAGACCTTGGACATCTCCGTTTATTTTAACGTAAAAAATGTTTTACAAAAAAAAATATATATATATTTTTCTTATAAATTAATTTTATAAAAAAAATGTTTTTGTTTTTATTTTTTGGTATTTGGTTGACATTTTTTTTTAAAAAAAAAAAATTGTCTAAAAAAGAAATTTTGATTTAATAAAGTATCATTTATGACTTTTTAGTTAGTCAAGATACTTATTTGAAAAGTCTAAATGTATTAAAAAGTTGGTGAGTAAGAGTCAATTTTGTAAAAATTGACTTATGAAATTTTTAAAGATAAGTTATTTTTGAAAAAATGATGCAAAAATATTTTTTCTAAAAAATACTGTACTTACTTTTTGTTCAACCAAACAAAGGAAAATGAGCAAACTATTTTTGACAAAAATATTTTATGTAAAAACAAACGGAACCTAAATTTAACTTGAATAATTTCATCTTTTTAATTTTTTTTGTTGAGTTAACTTCAATATAGAACCATCACCTTGAATAAAATCTGTTACACGTAAACATAGGACTTCATCCTATAAAAAGTGAATAAACAGCCTATACAAATATAAATGGCTTCATTCTAGATGATAAATTTTTACCATGCAATATTTTTTAATAATAAAAAAATTTGAATAACCAAAAAACTGAAGAATAATTTATGGAAAGCAAACAAATATATATATTCAATTTCAATGGAAATTCAAACTCGTTTTTGTTTTATTGTAGTAGTCTTAATTTGGTTGGGTCCACATGAAGACTAGTCCATTTCAGATCAGATGGCAGCCCTGGGCTAACCCACCACAATGAAATACCATCATCTGCATTCCACAGAACTTCCTCATGCAGAGACCTAAGGCTTTCTAGAGCAACAACGACGTTTAACTTACTTGGTTGACACTTGTCGCCGAATTTTCATGTCCTTTAACTAGTGACTCCTCAATCTTCATCAATTGTTTTCCTTAAATTTTTAGATACGGTCTGGAAAAAAAAAAAAAAATTAATAGGGATTTGTGGAGAGAGATTTAACTTTTATTTTATACGGAAGATGATCATCTCTCATATTTTTTTTATCTAATTATTGTTCAGTAGTTGATTCAAATACTACGGCTAACATAGTTAGTCATCATTATTAGCTGTGATTAACTACTGAATGATGGAAAGAATATTAGAGAGAATACGGATCCATTTTACTCACTATATCAATTTTTTTACTTTTAACTTCACAAAATTCTTGCCAAATTCTTGGATTAGTTTCTACTTCACAACCACTTCTAGAAACATGTTGTACTATAAGATTTGACGCTATAAATTTATAATCAAAAATGCTTTGAAACCCCAATTTTGAAGGACCCCCAGTGACCCCCAGTGATGTGACAGCATGTGATTGGCTGAAAAAAAAATTTTCTTTTTTTTTTTTTACTCTCCCTTGGTCCACAGCCCCCCACGTGGAGGTGGGGGTGCTGGGGGTGCCCCCGTACTGGGGTGCCAATCAATGCTCATTTATAATTTCAAATTTACTTTGATAAAAATGTTACAATAATCATATTTGTATTTCATAAATATTTATCATTTTATGTATCATCACTGTATTAATAATAAATATATATGAATGGTGGAAATCTTTAAACCAATGTAATGATCAATTTGTCCAATTTTTAATGAATTCTAACTAGTGCCCTTAAAGACATTTGTTAACATGCTTAAAATTATTGTCTACTTTTTTTTCAACGTACGTGTAATAAATAATATATAGTCATTTAAAAATTGTTAAGCAATGTTTAGTTTACACTTGTTAAAAAAATAAAATAAAATAAAATAATTAGTGTAAATCTAACATGGGCATTACCTTTTCACTCGCTTCAGCTTTCCTGAACCAACCAATAAAAATTTCTGTTACCTGTCCTGCTATTATCACTCTCTGCAATTATATGTTTCGTTTAATTACTGTGTTGTTCTTGATTGGAATTGGATCATGAAATTTTTATTACACACACACACAAAAATAAAAACTTGTTAAAAAAATAAAATAAAATAAAATAATTAGTGTAAATCTAACATGGGCATTACCTTTTCACTCGCTTCAGCTTTCCTGAACCAACCAATAAAAATTTATGTTACCTGTCCTGCTATTATCACTCTCTGCAATTATATGTTTCGTTTAATTACTGTGTTGTTCTTGATTGGAATTGGGTCATGAAATTTTTATTACACACACACACAAAAAAATAAAAAATAAAAAAAAATACTTGTCAATTCTGTTGTTTATGTCCTGATTTATAATGTCTATTGTTTTCCAAATGAACGAGCTTGAAGCCAATATTATATCTTAGATTTTGGTGTGGGCAATTCTTGGTATGCTAACAGATGGACACAATTGTAAAATATTGTTTTTGATTATTGCACCATTTGTAATAAGTGATGAGCAATCCAAATATCAAATGTACATGAGAAGTGTTGAAAGACTGGAGTATATGCCTTTTTCTTTTCTTTTTTTTCTATTCTAGGACCATTTGGAGGTTTTGAAGCTGGGATTTCCAAGGATGGCCAGACTCAGTGAGCATGCCTTGCCTTGCTTGCTTTCATTATATTGATAAAATATTTGAAAATTTTAGATAGAAGTGTGTCGAGAATATCAGTAGACTTGAGTCTCCATTTAACTAAGAATAATAGAATATTTTTGAGTCATTAGAAGTTTGATATATCTGATGAGTTGTACAAGGCCGAACATAGCCTACTCAGTCAGCAGGTTAAGTAAATACACGAGTAATCCCAATGCCTATCTTTAAAAAGGCGTTTGTGCGGGTACTAAGGTACTTACGATAAAGCTAGGATTATGGATTGCATTTTTCCAGATATCCAGTTGTACCAAAAAGGTACAGTGACGTCACCTAGATATTTGATATAAAGATTACAAATCATTTAGTGGATTTGTTTTCACTATTGGAAGTGCAACTGTGTCTTGGAAATCTTCCAAGTAGATGTGTATCACTAGATCAATGATGAAATCGGAATTCAGTGATTTAGATAAAGCTACTGAAATAGCTGAATGACTTTGCCGTTTTCTTTAGGATATTCCATGTTGATCGAAACTTGTGCTAGCAATTTTGTATACTTTGCGACTACCAATCATGTATAAGTAGGGCATAGAGTAATAAGTATGATGGAAGCTCTAGACATTTTCATCAAAGACATAACTCCATATGACGACTGCTCTCATGTGTTGTATTTATAGACTATGTAAAGTCTAAGGACAATATTATGGATCCATTAACCTAAAGGTTAAATCGAGAGTTAGTAAGAAGTCGTCAAGAGGAATGGAGTTAAAGCCTTTAACGAATGTTATCAGAATGAAAAATCTAATGTAATTGACTAGAAATCCCAAGATCTAGGTTCAAAGGGACAACCTAATTACGTATAATGGGTGAATCACTGTGGAATAAATCCTCCTGGCCATTCCTTTATACAATGATACCCCTTGTGGTAGAAGGTCAAACTGATGCTTTTAATGACCTGTGTGTTTTGAATAGTCAATTGTGGTATAGCAAGATACCTATGTGAATACGAAGTAAGGCCACTTCTTTAAGAATTGACAAGGCCGAATTCTTTAAAAACACTCACTGAACCAGACAAGTATTTCAGGGCCAAACCTGACACACTAGTGAGAACAAAAACAATGGTTAGAGTAACTCCTCTGTGAGGTTTATTGTCTCGATTTATACAAACGGCAGAACAGTTCAAGACATCACGTTCACTGGTCAACTAGTAAATCCGATAGGCTTTGACTACGAAAAGTTCAAGGCAGTAGTTACCTTTTCTGATGCAGGTCTATTTTGTGTGCTCTCTCTCCGAGTCTTTGTTGTTAAGCGTTGTCCGTTTTTATTTATTTGGCCAAATTTTATTCATATGGAGGATTGTTGGAAAATAATGGTTTTTCAGCAATTTTAATTCGAAATTAAAGTAGGATCTAACAGCCGGTTAAGGTGGGTCCGAGTGAGGTTGTATTCTCTTAAGTGAGAATATTACAATATAAAAATAATGAGCTGAAACTATTAGGTTGTGAATGAGAATTGTCTCATAAAGTGGCACTACAAAAAAATCAAAATTTAGTAGCAGCCAAAACTGTCGCTAAAAGAAAGAAAAAGCGTAGCTAAAAACTAGAATACTTTTACCCGCGGCTGCAATAGCGACGGCCAAACCGCCGCAATAGCCCCGTCGGCATATCCTTATAGTGACGTTTTCTGCAAACGCTGGTATAGTTATTTTTATTGCGACGGTTGATGTAGTAACAGTTATTAATGTCGTTATATCTTGAATTTACCAATTACTTGCTAACTTTATAGCGACGGGTCGACTGCCGCTATATCCTTCACTTTTGTGACATTTTGTGAACCGCTGCTATATTTTGACTCTATTCCATCAGTTTTACAGTGTTGCTATAGCCATAGAATTCGTTTTGAATTTTATTTACAGCGACGGTTATTAACCAGGGTTGTAGGCTATGTTTTTTTTTTTGGGAGGGGGGGTGAATCAGTCATAAATAAAATGACAAAAAACTACAAGAAACAAGGGGTATACCCTAGGAGCTAACCAACTATACAAAGACACATAAACCAAAACACAAAAAAAGACAATCTAAAGAGCGAAAACCATCATGTTCACACACCACATAAGCAAAGAGCAAATGAGAGCAAGAACAAGGCAAACAAGACAAAAAAAAAAAAAAAAAACCCTAAGAACAACATAACCTGGTTACACTGAAAAGATTCAAACAACAAAATGAACTAGAAACAAAACCCAAAAGACCATATTATAGAGACAATTCGATTAAAAAATGATCAAAACAGACACCATAGCCCCGAAGACAGCAAACAACTGCAAACTGTGGGCAAACTGTTGACAGTAAACACCAGCCATAGCACCATGCACCAGCAGCAATGACACCAGGCATCAAAGCAAACAACAGCAGCCAACAAAAAAGCCAACAACCTGCTCACATTATATATCTATAACAACACTATTTTATTCTAATGGCTCAATACTCCATCATGTTCACACACCACATAAGCAAAGAGCAAATGAGAGCAAGAACAAGGCAAACAAGACAAAAAAAAAAACCTAAGAGCAACATAACCTGGTTACACTGAAAAGATCCAAACAACAAAAGGAACTAGAAACAAAACCCAAAAGACCATATTATAGAGACAATTTGATTAAAAAATGATCAAAACAGACACCATAGCCCCGAAGACAGCAAACAACAGCAAACTGTGGGCAAACTGTTGACAGTAAACACCAGCCATAGCACCATGCACAGTAGCAATGACACCAGGCATCAAAGCAAACAACAGCAGCCAACAAAAAAGCCAACAACCTGCTCACATTATATATCTGTAACAACACTATTTTATCTTGGACTTAGATTTGTACTTGTGCATGTGCTTGTGCTGAGTTTGATCTTGGTATTGGAGTTGGAGTTGCACTTAATCTTGAACTTGGACTCGGCTGTGCTGTGTTAGGTTTAGCTTGTATATGTGTTTGATGTTGGGGTTGGATCGGGTTTTGACCCAACACTCGTATTCGTTTTGCAACCCATCTGTTTGAATTATTCAAATATCATTATATACATATTTATTTGTATATATTAAGCACATAAAATTTTTAGACTTTTTTAACTCTCATCTTTTGATGACGGAATTAATGATCATATTAGTGGCCATAAGTTTTTAACCTTTGTAACTCTAACCCTAATGGCTAGAGTTGATGGCCTTGGTTAATGGCACTTTGATGACCCTATTGATATTAGTCTTCATGGCTAAGGTTCTCTCCTACAAATATAAATAGAGGCTTTTCCTTCCAACTTAGTAGAAGAATTTTTGAGGGATTTTTTTATGGAAAATGAGATGGTGTTTTGAAATAATAAAGTTAGAAATAATTTTTATACCAAGGAAATTTTTTTTATCTTCTTTGTGTTAACTCCTTCTTTGGTTCTTGTTAAAGAGAGTGTGTTGTCATTGTCAAGTTCACTAAAGCTATTTAGAATGTGCTTCTGCATGAGCTGGTTTTGATCATCGTATCCTAGGAGACAGACATCGATGTACCTCTAGCACCCATCGAGAGGCGGTGAATCTGTTTTGAGGAAATTATGATATCACGTAGGTTTAGATTTGCGTCTCTTATCCTTTGTTCTTTAAACTTTTTCGATTTAAACTATTTCTTGTATATTATTTTGTATGTCTATGTGAATCCGTCTTATAATATGTCCTATGACATAATCTAATTCATTTTTGTATTTTTAATTATGTAGTTTATTTTGTATTTTATTCTTTAATAATAATAATAATTATTATTTTTATCATTTTTATTTAATTTTATTTTATATATTTTTCTAATATTATTATAAAAAAAATACCAACACTTGTGTTGTCCTGACATTTTCTTTTCATATAATATCTAGATTTTGTTTTAAGTCATGAATTGCCTGCCTGCATTCTGATAGATCTAAATGGATATTGTTTGACATAAAGTTCATACAAGAGTGGCAGTAGGTCTTTTTTGATATTAGATTTGTGGAGAGATTTGTTGCTATGCTTGTATTTGGATTTGGACTTGTAGGGGGGGAAAAAAGTTAAAAATTAATGATTTTGATATACTTGCTAATTTTTTTTAGATTCACACGTAGAAAAATTTAACCAAAATTCGGACTAAAATACCAAACTAAAACTTAACTATAACTTGTACACATCAAATTGTTCAAATTGCAAAAATAAATATTAAAATAAAATTAAAATTAAACTATAGGGGTGAAAAATGTAATTCATCCAAGAAATAAGAAGTGAAGCATAATTCCGCAAAAAGAAATATCCGATAAGTACTTGAGAGAGTTAAACAAGGAAAAAAGATACAAAGACGCAAATAACAGACAAAACATGATTTGGGGTTTTTGGCTATCAGCTCAACCAAAACATTGAAAAGTGGATCATTATTCTGAAACTTCAAACTCACCCAATTGAATGTGTAGGTGTAAAACTTCATACATCAATTTATTGATTGTCAAAAAGACCCAAAAAAACAAAATATGGATAATCCTGTTAATTTTAACGAAAACAGATAAAAATCCCATAATAAGCTCAAAGCTCTGATCATTTTGTTCATTACAAGCCATAGTAATAGTTTGAGCCAAAACATACAAACTAAAAAGTTCTCATCAAAATCTTCTCAGTCACAAATTCTTAAAAGCCGACTCTTGCGTTGCCTTCTGTGGGGTCAGTCTAGCTAACAAAGCCTTGTTGTGACAGTGGTCGGCATCAACAAAATAAAATTTTCCATCAGCTTTAAATGTCACAAAAGGCCTGTTTGTCTCCGGCAGCTTGATATCCGCAAACTTGATGGTTTTCGGAATAGATGTTGCTAGCCATGACAACATCTCGACTTCAAAGCTGTCTGAACCAGGCCGCCATCTGAGCTTGTGAATATAAGGGCTCACGAACCAGTGAAGAATAGCGGTGGTTGAAGCACTGAAGAAGATAACCGAAGAAGCCACTGCCCCCTTTAGGATCACATTTGAGTCAGGAGATGTCATGAATGTTATGACAGGTCCTAAAGACACGGATAGGCAACAGGTGGAAAGAGAGAGGAGCTTCACTTTCTTGATAGTACTTGAGATCGGTCCATAATAAGCAACCCCTGTATCCTTATCATCATCCCCAGCTTCTACTCCTCTACGAGGTCCAATGCTGATCTTGTCATCTTCCCTTGGGGATTGAGATGCCCATCTTTTTTGCATAATGGCAAACTGTGAAGCAGAGTTGAGGTTGGTATTGGAACTCGGAGGGTGTGCCGACCATGTTCCGAACTTACGGGGATAATAACCTGAAGCAGCAAAAAACTGTTAACAGTAACCTTAAAAATGTGCATCTCTGAATTTCCAAGCCAAAAAGCTCACTGACAACCACGTTGAGTTAATAAGGAAATTTTTTTACTCAAATGGAAAAGGTAATCAACCATCAATAGCCAACAATCTGTAGTTGAGTTTGTATCTGGAGGAAAGCCTAAAGAGTCAGCACAATCAAGATACAAGGGGTTCAAGCAAGCCAAGAGGCATGAATTTTGCGTATTTTAGAGAACATGAGTGGTAATTTTTAAAATACCAAAGGTCAAGCTTCTACAGCGTGCTGGTGAACTAACACATCAACGTATACAAGTAATACATAACAATTTAACTATTTATGAAGGACATCATTATGCAGCAAAAAGTGTTAACAAAAAGTGACTTTGGTATTATAGCCCTTAGTTCAAGAATTCATCGAACTGGGATTTCTTACTTTTTCTAAACAACTTGTCTGGAGCTTCCAATGTGTGGCTAAATCCATAATTTGAGAAGTCATAACCGCAAATGAATCGACATTTACATTCTTCCATAGAGAGACAAGATTATATGAAATGGTAGTGATAGTGTCACACAAAGCCTTTGCAAACATCATGTGCGGCATTATATAATCCCTATGGGCATTGAACATGTATATGTTCCACACTGTGTTGCCAGTTGCCAATATAATGTGTGGTATCACAGAGTTCCTATGGGCAATACAAAAATAAAAGGCCCATCTAATGAAGTTCTCATTATATGCTGTCAAAAAAAAAATTGGAATTAATTGGACCTTGCATTTGCATTTCCAAATGAAATTGGTGTGGTTCACTACTTGTCATAATATGTAGGGCTGATCTTAAATAAGGAGATGCAATTAAAATTTTGATAAAAGAAATAGTAAAATTGTTTGTCACTCTCATAACTGCATGGAGAGTTTGTATTGATATTTTATATACAACTCTTATATGTAAATGAATAACGTAAAAAGTCAACTAACAAGACATATAGGTTTGCTTGTCTGCATACAAATTCAATGGTGCATGTGAAAAAGGTGTCAAACAGTTTACAACTCCATTTTAATTTTCGTTATAGCTGCAAGATCTTCTACTGAAAAGAAAGACTTCAGTATATCAAATGTTATGAGAAAATATCTCTAGCATTTTGACTTTCCTCTTTAGATGCAACTAAGAGTAATTTGAAACATAGAAGTACATAATTTTTGTTTTGCACAATCAGGACAACTTTTGGCATTTCTTCAAAAGTTGTATTCCGCAAAACAAGTCCGATACCATGCCCCCAAAACCCAATCTTATTTCTTATTTTGTGGCCTAGGGAACAAGTCCCTAGCATTTTGATCGGGATGACAACCTCTTTGCCAACTCCACTTTCACACATAAGCATGTAAAAAGCACAGGGAAAAAAAAAAAAAAACATTGCCAAAATGGACACCTTAAGACCTTGAAAGATCAATGCAACACGGTGTGGATGCCTTCTGGTCTATGAGGAGAAGTGTGTCTATGCATGTTACAAAGCATTAATGGAAAGAAATATAGGTTTGTAACAGAGGCTAAGTCGTAAGTGAATGACATAAATTCTATATCAAGAATTGTGAAAGATAATTTTATTAGAAAAAATAGAACGATAAATTTATTAGCAAAAATAGAACAATAATACAATATAAACTACCATAATAATGAATCATATGCTTTTGTATGAGCTTCACTTTTTAAGTACAAACATCATTTACTTTTAATTTAATTAGGATAAGGGAAATAATAGTGACTCCAAACAAAGAATAAATAATTTGGAGCTTTACAACTACGTCTAGTCACATAAACTACACAACATAACATTATACCAAGCACATTTTTCAATCTTCACAACATTTTTGAGACTTCACTCTGAATCTAAGCAAAGAAACCAACATGCCCAGTCCACAACTCTTTCGAAGTCATCAAACAAACCAGTGAATAAAAATCCCCGATCATGACAGTCCATCTATTAGATACAAAATTGTCAAATAAATTGACGCCTATAGAATTGAAAGTTACTTTTTCTAGTTTTTCAAGTTGGAAAATCTCTAGGTTACAGAAACCTGAGGGAATGACCAGTGTGTTGAGGTTTGGCACCATACAAAGTTACGAACCCGGAGCTACACCCAGTGGCTATGTGATGTGCTAAAGCAAAGACAGGTGTCATACACACAACTTACAAGCTCTGGGAATCCCTTTCAACCAAATTACTTATCTTCAGGAAAATTATGGGTGATGGGTGTTTTCAAACTTTTCATTATTTTTGTTTTTGAAACAAAACGAAAACACAACCAAAACGGCCCTAATTCTTTTCCCCCTCTTTTTTCTTTATTTATTCGCCACAAAAGAGGCAAATATGTAAAGTCAATATCCACATTCAAAGCAAACTTCTTACTGGTTCAACCGTCAACATTGATCTCTTCTAGATTTAAAAAATAATAGCACACGCATCGCGTGGGCTCAAATACTGGTATATGAGTTCTATGGCAACAGAAATTTCTATTAAAAAAATGGAAAGAGAAAAGGATAAGAGAGATGGATGATGATGCGAGAGAGAGAGAGAGAGAATGTAGGGCAATCCTTCGCTTTGGCTGCAAAACTAGAGCAGCAAAGCAGCCATGGAGTCCCGATATAATGTATGCCCATCGCACAATATAGTGTGCACCACGAATTTTATGAAACCTCTCTCGTGGAAATACCACGCCACCCCTTCCTTTCAAGGGGGAAGCGCTCGGCCTTGGGCGTGTTTCTACTCTCTGAAAACCACATGAAAGCGATGAGTGATGGGTGTTTTCAAACTTTACATTATTTTTGTTTTTCAAAAACACAAGAACAAAGAAAACCAAGAAGGCCCTAATTTTTCTTTTCCCTCTTTTATCTTTATTTTTCTTTTCCCTCCACAAATCCAAAACCCAAATACAGCACAAGTTCTAGTAAACAATCCAAAGTACATATTATGCATGTACGGAAGTATCTAGGTTTGAACCAACTGTATCGTACAATAAGCATATCCAAACAGCAACATAAACGTACATAATTTACATAGTTTATTACTTTTTTCAAAATTTCAACATCTAAGTAGAATAATATCTACACAGACACATACAAAGGCAAGCATAAGTACATATATATACTATATAAAATTATTATATGTGAAGACTAGACTTGGTGTAGCCTACCCTCTGTCATGGTATTTTTTTCCCCAAAATGCCCATGTCATGCGATAAATCTCATGTATATTTTCTGTTGTTTCTCTTCACCACAAAAGGGGCAATATGTAATATCAAGTCAATGTCCACATTCAAAGAATACTTTTACTATTCAACCATCAATATCAATCTCATTTTGATTTCAAAAATAATAGCACACGCATCGTGTGGCCTCAAATACTATATATATATATATATAGGCAAATGTGTTCACAGGCATCAGAAATTTCTATAAAAAAATATAAATAAAAATATAAAAAATTGGAAAGAGAAGAGGATAAGAGTGATGGATGATGATGATGAGGAGGAGGAGGAGGAGGAGAAAGATAGAGAGAGAGAAAGAGAATGTAGGGCAATCCTTCGCTTTGGCTGCAAAACTGAAGCAGCAAAGCGGCCATGGAGTCCCAATCTAATGTACGCCCATCGCACAATATAGTGTGCGCCACGAATTTTATAAAAACCTCTCTCGTGGAAATACCACGCCACCCCTTCCTTTCAAGGGGGAAGCGCTCGGCCTTGGGCGTGTTTCTACTCTCTGAAAACCACATGAAAGCGATGAGTGATGGGTGTTTTCAAACTTTACATTATTTTTGTTTTTCAAAAACACAAGAACAAAGAAAACCAAGAAGGCCCTAATTTTTCTTTTCCCTCTTTTATCTTTATTTTTCTTTTCCCTCCACAAATCCAAAACCCAAATACAGCACAAGTTCTAGTAAACAATCCAAAGTACATATTATGCATGTACGGAAGTATCTAGGTTTGAACCAACTGTATCGTACAATAAGCATATCCAAACAGCAACATAAACGTACATAATTTACATAGTTTATTACTTTTTTCAAAATTTCAACATCTAAGTAGAATAATATCTACACAGACACATACAAAGGCAAGCATAAGTACATATATATACTATATAAAATTATTATATGTGAAGACTAGACTTGGTGTAGCCTACCCTCTGTCATGGTATTTTTTTCCCCAAAATGCCCATGTCATGCGATAAATCTCATGTATATTTTCTGTTGTTTCTCTTCACCACAAAAGGGGCAATATGTAATATCAAGTCAATGTCCACATTCAAAGAATACTTTTACTATTCAACCATCAATATCAATCTCATTTTGATTTCAAAAATAATAGCACACGCATCGTGTGGCCTCAAATACTATATATATATATATATAGGCAAATGTGTTCACAGGCATCAGAAATTTCTATAAAAAAATATAAATAAAAATATAAAAAATTGGAAAGAGAAGAGGATAAGAGTGATGGATGATGATGATGAGGAGGAGGAGGAGGAGGAGAAAGATAGAGAGAGAGAAAGAGAATGTAGGGCAATCCTTCGCTTTGGCTGCAAAACTGAAGCAGCAAAGCGGCCATGGAGTCCCAATCTAATGTACGCCCATCGCACAATATAGTGTGCGCCACGAATTTTAGAGAGAAGGGAGAGAGTGTTTGAGTGTAAGAAATCCTTACAGAGATGTTCGTGTGTGCCGTATGGGGGGCGCAGACATGCGTATATACCATCTGCGCCCCACATCCACTCCCAGTCAGCTCCTGACACGTGGCTCCGTTATCCCATCTGTCAGCATAAACCATGCCAATCATCACCTAATCCCAACTGCCTGTCATCACAGCTGGAGCTCGGCAGCCGAGCTGCCCTATGCGTTGCTGCGCAGTGCCGTGCTTCATACCCAAGCACTTCCCTGGCAAAGTCCAAGGGGAGACCGGGCTCGGCGGCATCTCGGCAACGCCTAGCCCGAAGCACCCCGTGGCCAGCTTTCATGCCGGTCAAACGGTAACCTCGGCCGACCGCGCCTTTTCGGGCGCCGGTCACTCGGCTTGTCTGGTTTCGGCTAACTTCGGACCGAGCACCCTGGCCCGACCGAGCACTGCCTTACCGAGCTGCTTCTTTACGGTCTGGGGCGGGACGCACTCGGCCCAAGTTCTGGCAGCCCTTCTCTGGGCGAACAGCCGATCATCCCGGCCCAATGCACTGCTGGGCTCTCAACCTGCTCGGTCGCTACCTCGGCCCAACTCCAGATCATAAATCACCCTCTCAATTACCCCTTAATTCCGTCCGCGAAAGCGTGACTGGGATTACTCACTTCGACCAAGATAAGATTTCTCCGGTCTTCAAGACGCCGAACCTCGACCGGGCTAGTTAACATAATTGTCTACAACCTTGCCCGGTTATATTCCTCGACTGACATCCTCTTCGTCGAAAGTAGCTCGGTTGGCTCTTCGTATTTGCAACCCGTCGCTTCAGTCTTGTCGTAGCCATAAATTGGGACACGTGGCGGGCTGCCATTGGTCATCGGGCAGCCAACCCGCCGTTTTTGCCAAAATTTGAATTTGGGCGGTCTCCTTCGCCTATACATACATGCCCTTCCCAAACTCCAAATCTTCCTACTGCCACTTCGATACTCAACCTCAGAGCTCTTGCATCTTCATCCAGACTTGCTGCCATTCTTCGTGCTTGAAGGATTAGGTCCTACCCTTCACTGGTAAGTCATTCCACCCTCACTTTGTTGCTATTTTCTTTCATATCGCACACATTAGGGCACAAAAACATAGCTATTAGGGCATAGGTCGTAGAATCCGCTCTTAACCTTCCATTGTTCTTGGTGTTCTTCATCTTCATGAAGAACACTGAAAAAATGGGGTGAACCGAGCTCCTAGTCCTCTTTTGATCCAAAAAACCAACCTGACCGAGCAAATAACATGTTTATCTCAAACCCAGCAAAAATCGAGATAATCAAAAGGACTTGGTCGCTCAACCGGGCTAACATCTGGTCTGCTTGGGCGACCGGGCTCCTTAGACAGAATAGAAACCGAGGTGGTTTGGCACCCTTAATGACCGAGCTAAAATCCAGCTCCTTTTGCGCGACCGCGCTAACACTTAACACTTGCCATCCTTTTCCTGCAGAGTCCAAGGGGACCACTGTAATTCCTGAGGCTCTCAGGACCGAGCAGCGTCCAATAACCAGTGCCAAACCCCTCAGCCGGAATAAACTAAGCCGGCCACAAATGGGGAAATTCCGCTTCCTAGTGGATACTCCGGCCGCGCTGGCTGCTTTCAGAGAAAATTACGGCATCCCGGCCGATGTTCATCTCGAACTGGCTGAAGAAGAGACCACACCTTGGGGAAGAGTTGACCAATGCCCCTTCACCGTGCTCTCAATTGTTGAAGGGGGCCTCCGTTTCCCGCTCAACCCTCTTATAACCGAGTTCCTTCGCCGCACCAGGCTGGCACCCACCCAAGTGTCCACCAATACCTATAGAATTATCAACGGTGTTCACGAATTGAACAATCGGCTAGGCACCTACCTAGGTCTAGCCGAGATATTAAGGCAATACACAATGGGCCACACCGGGGACGGTTTGGCTTATTATTTGAAGATCAGACCGGGCAAGGAAAAAATTGTGACCGGCACCCCGGATAAAGATCTTCACGACGATGATTTTTTCTGGGTGTCGGGCAATTACGAAACAGCCGAGGTGCCGGGCTGGTTCATAAACAAAGACTTCGGTTCTTCATGTAAGCCACTCAAACTTGCTCGGTTAGCTTAACTCTTTACTTTGTAACTAACCGTTTTTCCTGTTTCTTTTGCAGCAATCCAAGCCTTGCAAGCCAACTATCAATTTCCCAACGTCGAAGCAATTCGAACTGTGCTTAGGTACCGTCACCGAGATTGCAACGATTTACTTGGCTACACACCGACTTACAGGTATTCTGCTCCGCGCCGGAGTAGAGTAACCGACTTCCTCCGTGCTCCTTCGCCGCCTCCAGATCCTTCCCTTCCTGACGTTCCCCTCATCCGCTTGACCGAGGAACAAGAAATGGCCAAGCGCAGCAGAATCAAGAAGCTGCTCACCACCACATCCGCCGAGGTGCCGAGCGTAGTAACTCTGTCGCCAGCCACCGGTCAATCCAGTGGCGCCGTGGTCGCCCTTGCCACTCAATCCGCCGGGCAATCCAACCGAGAACCCTCTGCACGACGTGCCAGTAAAAGAGCTCGGACAGACCCGTCCGCCGAGCTAGTCACCGAGCTTACCACCGAGCACCCAACAGACGCCCCCGCCCCAATGCCGGCCTGGCGCCCACATTTGAAGCACCGGGGTCAAGACATCCCGGCGACGGCTTCGATCAAGGCTGACAAAGAGCATCTGCTCGCCTTTGATCTGTCAAAAGCTCTGCTACTACCGAGCGACGTGGTCGGCAGCGACCACGTCCCTGACACTCGGTTGGTCAAGTCCTCAGTGAAGTCTATGGCCAGGGTAAGTTGATGTTCCTTTGCAAAAATTTCACAAGTGTTTGCTCGGTTCGCTTTCTGCTTGGTCCCCTTTCTGATCAACTTTGCTTCTTTGTGCAGGCCATTCAAAAACAACACTTGGTTTTGGAGCACATCCACCGGCTTAGGCAGAAAGCCAACGGCACGGCCAGGAAAAAACGAGATGAGCTCCAAGCCGAGGTGGACACTCTAAAGAAGTCGAAGAAGAAAGCTTGTCGGGCTGCAAACACCGCCGGCTTTAACGAGGCCGAGGAGAGCTACAAGAAGCAGGTCTTTGCAACGCAAGACATCTACTTCAAAGCAGACTGGAAGTCCGCCTGCGAACACCTCGGCCAAGGCTCTGACACCGATGTATTTGCCAACCCTCCTTCAGCTTCGCTACCGGTCTACCTTGTGCCTTACGCGAACGACATATTCAGCGCTCTGCAAGCGGAGGCCGAGGAAGGACTTGAAGATGGAGAGGATGACACAGATTCAGAGGCAGAGGAGGCCGAGGTGCCAGAGCAGCCCGGCAGTGCTGAGCCCGGTGCCCAAGACGTCAGTCCTACCATCAACCTTGATGCTGGCGAGGACGAGTTCACCAATCTCTCCCCCCTAGTTTAGTTCTCTTTTCTTTGTATTTTTGCTTTCAATACTCTTGATGTAACCGGGCTCTGTCCCCACCTTTTGTAATGAATTTCTTTATCAATGAAAAATTTTGAATTTTCGTCAAGTGTTTGCCCGGTAGTAATCAATTCCGTCTTCAGCAAACTATCTCGGTATAACTTATCATTTGAACACTTTGTCGACCGGAGTCCATAACACGGTCGAAGAACTTGAGCATAACAAAACAAATTCACGCACCGAAATACCCATCTCGGTTGTAGCAAAGTTGGACAAATCAACACTTCCAACCGGAGTAGATCATCTCGGTTGGGCATCCTAAGTTGGGCAAGACACCAACTCTTCCAACCGGAATACACCATCTCGGTTGGGAATCCAAAGTTGGACAAAACACCAACTCTTCCAACCGGAGTACATCATCTCGGTTGGGAATGCGAAGTTGGACAAGACACCAACTCTTCCAACCGGAGTAAATCATCTCGGTTGGGAATGCGAAGTTGGTCAAGACACCAACTCTTCTAACCGGAGTAAATCATCACGGTTGGGAATGCGAAGTTGATCAAGATACCAACTCTTCCAACCGGAGTAAATCATCTCGGTTGGGAATGCGAAGTTGGACAAGACGCCAACTCTTCCAACCGGAGTACATCATCTCGGTTGGGAATCCAAAGTTGGACAAACCACCAACTCTTCCAACCGGAGTACATCATCTCGGTTGGGAATCCAAAGTTGGACAAACCACCAACTCTTCCAACCGGAGTACATCATCTCGGTTGGGAATCCAAAGTTGGACAAACCACCAACTCTTCCAACCGGAGTACATCATCTCGGTTGGGAATCCAAAGTTGGACAAAACACCAACTCTTCCAACCGGAGTACATCATCTCGGTTGGGAATCCAAAGTTGGACAAAACACCAACTCTTCCAACCGGAGTACATCATCTCGGTTGGGAATCCAAAGTTGGACAAAACACCAACTCTTCCAACCGGAGTACATCATCTCGGTTGGGAATCCAAAGTTGGACAAAACACCAACTCTTCCAACCGGAGTACATCATCTCGGTTGGGAATCCAAAGTTGGACAAAACACCAACTCTTCCAACCGGAGTACATCATCTCGGTTGGGAATCCAAAGTTGGACAAAACACCAACTCTTCCAACCGGAGTACATCATCTCGGTTGGGAATCCAAAGTTGGACAAAACACCAACTCTTCCAACCGGAGTACATCATCTCGGTTGGGAATCCAAAGTTGGACAAAACACCAACTCTTCCAACCGGAGTACATCATCTCGATTCGTAACATTAAAACAATAATACAAGTGCTAAAGCAAAATGACTTCTATAATTTGACAAAAAGAATTACATTCTGCTTTGCAAGCCAAAAAATTGCTTTACAAAAAGAGGAAAGTAAAAAGCAAAAAGCTTAAAAATAATACAATTTCAAGTTGGCCGCATTCCATGGCCGGGGTATGGCTCTTCCCTCTAGATCCTCCAAGTGGTAAGCCCCCTTGCCAGCCAGACCAGTGATCTTGTAGGGTCCTTCCCAATTTGCCCCTAGTTTGCCTTCTCCTGGCACCAGGGTGTTGCCCATAATCTTCCTCAAAACCCAATCCCCAACTTTGAACGGTCTGGGGTGCACTGTCTTGTTATACTTCTTGGAGAGCTCTTGTTGGTAGGCGGCCACATGGATGAGGGCTTTCTCCCGGCGTCCAACCCTACCGTTAGACTAACTCTTTACTTTGCCACTAATCGGTTTTCCTGTTTCCTTTGCAGCAATCCAAGCCTTACAAGCCAACTACCAATTTCCAAACGTCGAGGCAATTCGGACCGTGCTTCGGTATCCCCACCGAGATTGCAACGACTTACTC
>NW_021025345.1:799604-882792 GCF_004153795.1 Camellia sinensis | reverse complement strand
GGGCACCTCCTGTGGTCGGCCTTCCTGCCGATCAAACGGTTTCCTCGGTTGACCATGCCTTTCCTGGCGCCGGTCACTCAGCTTGTCTGGCTTCAGCCATCCATTGATCGAGTAGCTCGGTCAAACTGAGCACTGCCTTGCCGGACAGTTTCTTTACGGTCTGGGGCGGCACACACTCGGCCCACGTTTTGCCCAGCCCAAGTCTGGGCGGATAGTCGGTCATCTCGGCCCCATGCACCGTTGGGCCCTCAACCTGCTCGGTCGCTACCTCGGCCCAACTCCAGATCATAAATCACCCTCTTAATATTCTATAAATGAAACCAAATAAGGTGATTATAAATGAAATTTTTATACAAAATGATATGACTTACTATGATCCTTTCAATTTCAATTACGGATGCAACTTGGATAGATTTAATCCAAGCAACTCGAGCCCAGTCCGATTTTTTTTTAGGCTTGATCCAAAAAAAAAAAAAATGGTACGGGTTTAGAAAAAAATTTAGAAACCCGAATTACGACGGGTTTGGATAAAGATATCAGACAACCTGAAACCCGATTTATGCATATAAAAATATTAAATATATATATATATATATATAAATTATTAATCATTTGATGATATTAAAGTAATTTAGTTTGTTAAATCATATTAAATATATATTATATACACAAGTAACGTAACACAACTTATGTAAAGACCATCATAGTGGCATCTCTCTTACATTATATAAATGATTTGTTTTGATATTATTAATGATATATTTTATAAAAAAAATGTAAATATAGTGTAATTTTAATTAATTAATTAATTTAGCTGCACTAAAAATAAATAAATAAAATTTATGTACAATCCGAATAATTCGGATTTAACTCAGGTCGGATTTAGATAAATAACCTTGAATTACAATTCATGAAGTGTATTTATAATTTATTCCTTTTTATTATATATATAACGTTTTAATGTTTTGCATCATCATTACTAGTCTATAGGATAACATAAACAAAAATGTTTGGAAGCTCTAGAAGAGTTCTAGGAGGTGGAACCTATCTATTGATGTGATGTTTTGATATTTTTATTTTATTTTTTATTTTTCTTCTCTTCAATGCCATATGTATAGAACTCCATTTAGGGGTTTTGAGAACAAGCTAAAAAAGCTAATTTTGTAGCTTTTTAATTTTTTTACACAAAAAATTATAAAGCCTTTCTTTGGGATGTGAGTTGGTTTTTTGACTTTTTAGTTTTTTAACTATTTTAGTCTGTGGTTAAAAAGTTTCGTTTGGATTTTTTGGCTTTTTAACTTTTGTGAGAGAAAAAATAAAATAATTATGATTTGGACATGACATTTTATCTTATTGGATTAAAAAACTTATTTTGTAAAATAGCCCCAACCTAATCCAACCCAAACTTTCATGACAAACGAATCCAAAAAAATCAACTTTTTTATAAAAAAAAATTAAAAAAATTAAAAAATTAATTTGTTACCAACTTTCTAAAACACCGCTAGGAGCTCAATGCTCTCAATCACTGCCCACTTGACAGGCACACTACATTGGAGAAGTACATTATTTCACTCAATTTTAACATTACACAATAAATAAATAAATACGTCGGATAGAAGACAAATATCACAGAGCAAGTGATAAATACGTCGGATAGCATACCAACTGGAGATGTGGAAGTGAGAGTGAGGTCTCGTTTGGTAAATGATTTTTTTAGTTAAAAAGTCATTAAAAAAATTAAAAAGTCAACAACACATTAAAAAGTTAAAAATTCTCTTTCCTTTCTATTTTTTGTATATCTTTTCGTAAAAAGTCAAAAAGTCATTCCAAACATACTAGTTTTTTTTAGCTCATATTTTAGCCAAATAGCCAAAAAGTTACTAAATTAATATGTTCCCAAACGAGGCCTTAAAAGAAAATGATGATTTTTAAAAATACTATATATTGAAATAATTTATTTACTTTAAATGTAATTCACAACACATCAAATAAAATTTTCATTATATATTTAAATTTTTGATAAAATTCACAGTAAGTATTCTAATTACTTATTAATCAAGGCTTTTGGTCTAATAATTATGCAACACTATTTTAAAATGTAAGGTTTCAAGTTTAACTTCCATAAACAGAAGTTTGATTTTTAATTATTGTTAGACTAATGATCAGTTTCATGTAATACTTCTCATATTTGTAATAATTCACTCACATTGAAGAAAATAATAATAATTCAATTTGCAACACAACTAATAATGCCATAGTTGGTATACTTTTTTCTTATTGAACTCTTCACTAACAACAAATATTTAGTATAATAATGACATCATTATATATAAGAAGCAAATTAATAGAAAATTACAAATGAAGTTAGATATGAGAAGTATAAATATTAATATTTGAAATCATAATTTTTTTTTTATTTTTTTGTAAATAATTTTTCTTGCACTCACTGGTGTGTTATTCCTTCTAAAAGTTAAAGTATGAAGTTCATGTCTTCCAAAGGATTTGGTCATGCTAATGAAGGTTGGTTAAATTGGTAAAGGGGGAACAGTTCACCGTCACGATTTAGGTTCGATTCTTATTGTCAGCAATTTTCTTTGATAAACAATTTATAAATTTAATGTAAATCATTGCTGAGAGTTGCGACTTGTACTGGCCTAATTAGGTTGCCTCTCCTCACCAAAACTTTTAGTTTAACCAAAATGAAAAAAAATGTGGTCACAAATTTCAAAACTTTCGAGAATTAGTAATTGTCCTAGGCAAAAGAAACTCTAGATAAATAATAATAATAATAATAATTCAATTTGTAATTTATTCATGTCAATATACAGTCTTTATTATATTAGCATGTGAATGCATTTTTCTTACGTATCCCTAAATTGTCTGTACATTTCTTGACGATTAGTTGTTTCTTCTAGTAATCCTTTACCAGACCTCTGTCTTTTCCCTGTCTCCGATGTCTTCTCTCTCCAAAGTCTCTATCAACACCCCCTCTCTCTCTCTCTCTCTCTAGAAGCCGTGACTCCAAAGCTACCATCCTCTCACTCTCTCTCTGTCTCTAGTTTTCTATATATAACCACATTAAGCTACGTTTCTTCACATCTTTCATTTTCTCTCTCTTCTTCTACACTCTCTCGTTTCAACAATGGAAGACATGCACAAACCTGCTTTCGAAGACTTGTCTCTAGACTCTGGAGACGCAGACGACGATATCTCTCTCTGCAACCTCCCAATTCAAGGCTACAAGTTCGAGGACCCCTCTCGCCGAAGCAATTCCTCCGATCAAGACCGATTCGAGTTCTGCGGCGCTACGGACTCTGAATTGAGCCGAAACAACAGCGTCGTCTTCTTCGGAAACAACGTTTATCGTGAGATCGAGTATCGGAAGCGAGATTTGGGGGTGAAATCGGCGTCGTTTCATAAACCGCGTGTTGGAGGAGAGGATAGAGATGGAAGGACGGTGAATAGGAACCGGTCGATCTCGCTCCGGTTCTCGTTCTTGGATCTGAGCAATTATTCGAAGCAGGGATCGCCGGTTCAGAAGGTGAATATCAGCGCTATTACGTCCATGTCTGCGCAGTCGCGTAGGAGGATGTTTATGTTTGGACCGATGAAGTTTAAGCCGGAGATGGATGCTGTTGAAATCAAGAAGAGGAAGGGGAACCGACCTCCGATGAAGATTCCGCCGATGTCGGAGGGAGGAGAGATGGTATCGAGTGCTGGTTGCGGCGGCGGCAGAGGAAGAGGGAAGGCTGCTGGTGCTGGTGCTGGTGCTGGTGCTGGTGTGATGCGAAGGCCGTTGTGGTCTAGGTCCCACCTGGCAACAGCGTTGGCCAAGTCGTTTGGTTGTATTTCATCATCAATAGTTTGAGAAAACGGTGTCGCATGGAATAACACACGCCAAAATGTTGGCCTTTTATTTTGTTTTTTTGTTACTTGTCTTTAGAGTTTACTGTAATTATCGTGGCTATAGAAAATTGTGCAAGGTAAAATGATTTACAAACTCGTTTTTTAAATTTATTTTATAAATTTAATGATATATAAATAATATGGTTAATTAATAATTAAAAATAATATGAGAAAAAAATATTACTTTTAATATCATTATTGGTTGTCACTGAGTGTAAAAATTAAGTTTAATTTTTTTTTTATCTTGAATAACAATGCTTTTTATATAATTAGTGGATAATATATTTTAAGAAAAATATACCTCTCATAAATAACAAAATGACATAACTCTATATTTTCTACGTCATAATTCCAAAAAAAAGTATATATATAACCAAATATTACATAAAATATAATTAAAAAATTTATAAGTAAACAAAAAATTATAATAACGAGGGGCGTATATGATACACTCATGTGTATAGTAACATTTCACATGTTTTAATTGCAATAAACAAAAATTTATAAGTAAACAAAAAATTATAATAACTAAAAAATTTATAAGTAAACAAAAAATTATAATAACGAGGGGCGTATATGATACACTCATGTGTATAGTAACATTTCACATGTTTTAATTGCAATAAACGTAAACTTATATATTATATAAGGAAAATGAGATTTTTAGGTAGAAATCTTTTAGAAGCTCTAAACACTCATTCTAAAATTATTAAATTTTTTAAATTTTAAATAATTAAGAAAATTCTTATTGGCTAACTTCCATTTACTTTTTATTTTACAATCTCAAATCAGAAAAAAAGAAAGGAAAAGTAAATTGTTTCACTAACATAAAGTGAATCTTATACTCCTATTCATATAAGTAAAAAGAGATTTTTAGTGAGAAATTTTATGATCAATATCTCATACTAATTTTTTTTTATTTTCTTAATTTTGAACAATTAAGAAAATCTCCATTGGTTAACTTCCATTTAACTTTTATTTTACAATCTCACATAGAGATTTTGATTTTAAAAATAATTTTGTATGAGATTTTAAAACTCTCATAATATCTCTCCTTAAAAATATTCTTTTGTAAAATATATAAATATATTGATAATTTCAATGTCACTCTTACTACTAGTAATGATGGATCTAGGGGGGCAACCGCACCCTCAAAAATTTGAAAAATATCATATATTATATTAAAAATTTTAAAATAACTTCAAATTATAGGAGTTCGCACCCCGAAATTTTTTGTAAATAATTTCAAAATTATATAGAGTAGCCCTCCTAATTTTTTAAACTATACAATAGCCCCCCAAAGATATAATCCTGTATCTGTCCCGGACTATTGGTGCAGGTGTGATGCCGAGGCCGTTGGAGTCCGGATCCTCTCTAGCCAAAGCCTCCGGCCCTTCCTCCGGTCAAGGGCCACGATTTGGCCACGTCGCTTAAATGAAGATCTACAGCTCAGATGCAACAAAAAAAAAAGAAAAAAAAAAAGTGAATTTCTTTCATTCAACCCAGCAGCAGCATCCCTCCTATTCACGAGTCCGTTTTCCCTCCCTCTTCGAAGTTCTTTTTCCCTCCCTCATTGAAGCTCTGGCGAAGGACGATTGGCGAAGTCGACGGCAAACATCGACGATGATCGGTGGCGAATCGAAGTCGGCGGCGAACATCAACGGTGAAACAAGCTCTGGCGACCCTACGAACCAGAGCTGCACTTCATCATCAAACTGAAGGTAATATTTTTTTTTCCTTAATTTTTCCCCATATAATCTGCCATGTTCAAAGCATTTTTCCCCAAATAATCTGCCATGTTCAAACAATCTGCCATGTTGAAAGCAATTTTCCCCAAATATCCTGCCATGTTCAAATAATTTTTGTTGGTTTGCCAGTTACGTTTGCTTATGGAGGTAATTTTATCCTCAGTTTGTTATTGTTGTGTTTTTTTAGCGTCTTTTGAGATTCTAAGCTTTTATTAGCTTCTATATTTGTCAGAATTTTCCACTTGTACTAATATTTTGAACTTGAAACAATTTAGAAGTACACATATTCTTTCCTAAAGCATGTACATGATATTTAGAAAACAAGAGGAAACAGAACATTTTTACCCAAAAAAAAAAAAAAATCACTAATATTGTCTGCATTCAAATTTTCTTCTGGAGGCTTTGGAGACTGGTTGTTCTATTTTAAATTGTGTGCTCATAACAAGTGAATCTGTAGGTATGTCAAGTATACCCAATTCATTTTGCTGTCAAAAGAGTTTGCACATATTCATTTTTATGCCTTCTATTTTGAAGAATAGACCTAAACAACACAAGTTTGTTTTTGAATTTTCTTGTCTTTCCATGCATTGTTCACTTTACTTTCTTAAGTAACTATTCCAGTCATGTGCACTTGTTTTCTTCTTGTTCCATGTGTTATTTTTTGGTTAAATTGAATGGTACTCTTGACGTCTTTAGAAAGCAAGTAGAAATCCATGCTTGCATCTGATTGTTGGCATTTTAAAGTCACTGAAATTTTTGTGGCAGTAGAAAGTCTTAAACTTCATTTTGCATGTCAAATTAATCCCCCCCTCCCCTCCTAGGTGTTTGGTAAAGTCTATTTATTTTTGGATTTAGTCATCTTTGCATGGAAAGTATGGGAGATCAAGCCTATCTTCTATCCAAACTAGTAATATATATCATAACAGCACACTATGAAACACACCTCAGGGCACACACATGAAGTGCTTCATGGCTGGTTAGAGGTCCATGAACATAGTTAATGGTTTACCATAAGGCATTGGCTCCACATTGTAAAATGAAATATAAAAAAAAAAAAACTTGTAATTTTATTAAAAAAAAATAAACATTAAAGTGACCTGTTCAAGTGGCCTTCTCCATTATCTATTAGAGGAGATGTAAGTATTCATGAAAATGTTACTCCTCTTCATCCTCTTCTTGCTCCCCCTCCTCCTCCTCATTTCGTTGCCATGGGTGATACAATTCCTCCACCATTAATATATCCCACATATAATGTGAGTCAGATTTTTAGCCAATTAATTTTTCATTTGCATCTTGTTATGAATCGTGTGAGTCAGATTTTTAGCCAATTAATTTGTGTTTTGTCAATTAATTTTTCATTTGCATCTTGTTATGAATCGTAATATAATATGAATGAATTGTAGGCAAACAATTTGGCATATTGTGGTCAACCAAAATTTATGACAATACTTCAAGGTGGGTATGACATTGGGTTTCAAGATTCTCAAGGCTCACAGACAGGTTCTCGACCAACAAATAATTTGCTGCTATGTACTGAGGTACTTTTGCTACTGATTTGGTACTGTTTTTATTGAATTTTGTGCTGAAATTAATGCTACTTGTAGCTGCAATAATTTTGTGCTGCTGAAATATTATTTTTGTGCTGAAATTGTGTGCTAAAATGCTGTTTTTGATGCTGAATTTGTGCTGCTGAAATGCAATTTCTGGTGCTGATTTTGTGCTGCTGAAATGCTCTTTTTGGTGCTGAATTTTGTTATATTTTGGTCATTTTTTGGTGCTGAAATACTGTCACGTTATGCTGCTGAAATACAATTTTTGTACTGATTTTGTGCTGCTAAAACACTGTTTTGGTGCTGAATTTTTGTTGTTTGTCAATTTTTTTTTTCAGGGTTTGGATGTCCGTGAAGAGGTGGAAGGCACTTCAAATTTCATGCATAGGAGATGCCTCTGATATGCAACAACAACACACCATCTATTATGCATCTATTATGTTTTTGTAGTAAAGCTTTGTGGTGACTTCAAATTTCATGCTGAATTTTTGTAGTGACTATTATGAATGAATTTTAATTGAGATGAGATTTGCATGAATGGTGAAACTGTTCTTTGGACCATTATGAATGAAGTAATTAACATTGATGTTGATGTTGATGTTGCACAAAACTTGTTGAAGTATTTAATTACCATTATGAATGCATTTTAATTAGCATTGTTGTTGTTTGTTGGAGTTCAATTTAGTTGTTGTATGGTAAATAAATCATACTCATTCACAAGTAGGTCACAAGCCATTACATTCAACTCTTAAGCAAATGAATCATTGCCACTTCATCAAACAAAAAAAGCCATTACATTCATTACCACTTGAAGTATTTAATTACCATTATGAATGCATTTTAATTAGCATTGATGTTGTTCGTTGGAGTTCAATTTAGTTGTTGTATGGTAAATAAATCATACTCATTCACAAGTAGGTCACAAGCCATTACATTCAACTCTTAAGCAAATGAATCATTGCCACTTCATCAAACAAAAAAAGCCATTACATTCATTACCACTTGAAGTATTTAATTACCATTATGAATGCATTTTAATTAGCATTGATGTTGTTCGTTGGAGTTCAATTTAGTTGTTGTATGGTAAATAAATCATACTCATTCACAAGTAGGTCACAAGCCATTACATTCAACTCTTAAGCAAATGAATCATTGCCACTTCATCAAACAAAAAAAGCCATTACATTCATTACCACTTGAAGTATTTAATTACCATTATGAATGCATTTTAATTAGCATTGATGTTGTTCGTTGGAGTTCAATTTAGTTGTTGTATGGTAAATAAATCATACTCATTCACAAGTAGGTCACAAGCCATTACATTCAACTCTTAAGCAAATGAATCATTGCCACTTCATCAAACAAAAAAAGCCATTACATTCATTACCACTTGAAGTATTTAATTACCATTATGAATGCATTTTAATTAGCATTGATGTTGTTCGTTGGAGTTCAATTTAGTTGTTGTATGGTAAATAAATCATACTCATTCACAAGTAGGTCACAAGCCATTACATTCAACTCTTAAGCAAATGAATCATTGCCACTTCATCAAACAAAAAAAGCCATTACATTCATTACCACTTGAAGTATTTAGACATCTCTTACGAAAATTTGTTTACACTACAAAAGTATAAATGTTTGAGTTCATGAACTCTTACCAAACAATACTATTCGTTTTTAGTTAATAGAACAATAAATTTGAGTTGCATGATATAGCAACTTATGAGTTTTGTCTCATCTTAAATAGTGATTTGAACTTAATTTGAATAGTGGTCTAATAATTGATTTAATGTAGACTGGGGTAAAAATTTTCCTATGAGAGCTTTTGTAGCCTCGGATGTTGAAAATATGACAATAAATTTCTTAAACAGGAAAAAACTAATAGCATATATTGATTTGTTGTTTTTCGGAAAAGTCCAAGCAAAAACGTGGAAGAAATATAATGTATTTCGATCTCCTGAGAGACCCTTAAAGATAACAATGAAACAAGCAAAAAGAGGTGTGACCTATCGTTGTGTTGAAATATGGACTGAAATTCATAATATTTGAAATGATGAAATGGAGTTAAGCTCTGTTAATACTCATTCTTCTCCCTCCACTCTCCTTTAGGTTTCCTACTGTCATCGTAGTTTTGCACACACCTAAGAGGAACTACTTTATTATTATAAAGTAATGAATTTAGCATATCATTAATTAAGCAGAGTTTTCACACCATCAAGCAAATCAAATACTGTTAGTTTTGAAGAGAGAATGAAACAAACTATTTAAGATGAGAATGAAACAAACTATTCTTTTTTAGTTAATAGAACAATAAATGAGTTTGCACATGAACACATAATATAGCAGCTTATGAGTTTTGTCTCCATTATGGATGTTTCAGTTTGGACATGAACAATCACATTGGCACTGCTGAATCAATAGAATATAAAAAACACCCTTCAATGCACAATGTACACATTTATTTAAACATAATGATAATAAAAAAAAATCACAAATCACTACAAGAAAAGAGCCCAAATAACACGGAACTTTTTGCGACGGTATAGGTACCGTCGCAAAAAATGGTCTTTTGCGACGGCATTTTCAGGCCGTCTCAAAAAATGGTTTTTTGCGACGGCATTTTCAAACCGTCTCAAAAAATGGTCTTTTGCGACGGTGGTGACCCCATCGCTAATGAAAATTTTTCTATCCCGCTCATTTTAGCCTATTCGCGGTCATCTGTTTCCCCAAAATCCCCAAACCTTTTTGAACCAACCTAAAATCCCTAAAAACTTTAAAACCAAAATCCCCAAAACCATTTGGAACAAAATCCCCAAAGCCCTTGAGCCAAAATTCAACGACGGTGATGGACGACGGTGATCGACGACGGCTAGCAGCGAGGGAGCAGCGAGTGACGACGGCGACGGCGAGTGACGACTGTATGCCTCCCCTCTCTCTCTCTAATTACATCCAAAGCCCTCTCATTTTTTGAATATATTTTTTTCTCTATTGTTGTTTGGGGGTGTCATTGGTTTGAAACTGTGCCTAAAGGTGACCAGGTCTTCTTTTTTTTCCTCTCTTGATTTTCTGTTTCCATTCCCGTTACAGGTCTTCTTTCTTTTCCTCTCTTGATTTTCTGTTTCCATTCCCGTTACAGGTCTTCTTTCTTTTCCTCTCTTGATTTTCTGTTTCCATTCCCGTTACAGGTCTTCTTTCTTTTCCTCTCTTGATTTTCTGTTTCCATTCCCGTTACAGGTCTTCTTTCTTTTCCTCTCTTGATTTTCTGTTTCCATTCCCGTTACAGGTCTTCTTTCTTTTCCTCTCTTGATTTTCTGTTTCCATTCCCGTTACAGGTCTTCTTTCTTTTCCTCTCTTGATTTTCTGTTTCCATTCCCGTTACAGGTCTTCTTTCTTTTCCTCTCTTGATTTTCTGTTTCCATTCCCGTTACAGGTCTTCTTTCTTTTCCTCTCTTGATTTTCTGTTTCCATTCCCGTTACAGGTCTTCTTTCTTTTCCTCTCTTGATTTTCTGTTTCCATTCCCGTTACAGGTCTTCTTTCTTTTCCTCTCTTGATTTTCTGTTTCCATTCCCGTTACAGGTCTTCTTTCTTTTCCTCTCTTGATTTTCTGTTTCCATTCCCGTTACAGGTCTTCTTTCTTTTCCTCTCTTGATTTTCTGTTTCCATTCCCGTTACAGGTCTTCTTTCTTTTCCTCTCTTGATTTTCTGTTTCCATTCCCGTTACAGGTCTTCTTTCTTTTCCTCTCTTGATTTTCTGTTTCCATTCCCGTTACAGGTCTTCTTTCTTTTCCTCTCTTGATTTTCTGTTTCCATTCCCGTTACAGGTCTTCTTTCTTTTCCTCTCTTGATTTTCTGTTTCCATTCCCGTTACAGGTCTTCTTTCTTTTCCTCTCTTGATTTTCTGTTTCCGTCTCTGTTTTCTGATGTTGATTGCAATGCATGTGTTCTGTGTCTGTATGTCACTCAAATGCTTTATTAATTTCCATGATTTTCTTCACATTTTGGTTTCCTTTTTTCACCTTCCAGATGTTGATGTTATTGCCGTTTGCTTATTTTTTTGTTTTTGAGAACAAGTAATGGAACGACAGAGAACAAAAATTGTTACAATGTAAGAGATGAGGACTTAGACTTTCTATGTTCCCCTTTCTCTCTCTCTACATATATATATATGGCGATGTTGTTGACTAGTTTTTTTTATAATACTGCTTAAGAACCCCAGTAATAAAATAAAGTCAGTAGTATTGACATTCTTTTCTTCAAATCGCAATTGACACAGTTCAATTTTTATTTAATTAGTGATGAAAATTTCATGGTTAAAGCAATTTTTGGGTCACATGGATTTCGATACCTGTGAAGCTAGTTGTGTCTTCCTTTTCAATTTTTGCACTTTCTACTGTAGTCAATTTGTGTAAGAAACTTCCTTCTGAATGTCCTGCACCTTTAATGGAGGCAGTTCCAATATTGTGTAAACTTCTTCAGTATGAGGATCGGTAGGTTTGTATCATGTTTTTGTGTGTGCGGGTTATCTTGTCACTGGAATATTTGATCTTATAATTTTTTTAACATTTTCTTGTTTTTCCATGTCATTCTCAGCTTATTGAAAATGTAGCCACTTGCTTGATAAAGATAGCAGAAGGAGCACGCCACACGTCTGATATGTTGGACGAACTTTGTAAACATGGACTGATTCATCAAGCTACACATCTGATAGACTTGAATTGTCGAACCATCTTGTGCCAACCAGTTTACACCATATGCAGTCTCTTTATTTATGTTTTGTGTGATGGTTGTCCTCAATATCCTACCATGTCTATTTATTCAAACTTTTTCCATATTGGTTTACAGGGTTTGATTGGGCTACTTGTCACACTTGCTTCTGGTTCAATTGTAGCTGTCAGGACTCTTTTTTAGCTTAATATAAGCAGCATATTGAAGGATATCTTGTCTATTTATGATCTTTCTCATAAAATGCCTTCTCCTAATATGGTTGATGGACATTGCAATCAGGTACTCTTCTTGCTCCTATAGCAACACAATTTCATTAATCTGCAGCTATTTCTTTTCTCATGTTGATAAATATCATTATCGGAAGGAAATAGATATAAACTATCATTTTTTTGAATCCTCAACATTCTACTTGAACATGTGAAACAAACGATATTATTAAGTATCACAATAGTGCTTATGGACGTAAGGTGTAAATGGAACAATTGTTTCTATAATGGGATCAAACAAGTGTAATCATAGTTGGTTTAGTTTGCTGGCTTGAAGTCGGCAGGTTTGACAATGGCAAATACTTGTGGAGGCATTATGCATTCTGTTTAAACTCTAACTGAACTCTACCTCTTTCTGAAAATATAACTTGGACCAACAAATCCATTTTGACTTGCTATGAGTCCTGTTTACTCCAATTGAAGTCTTATGCATTCTGTTTAAACTCTGATTGAACTCTACCCCTTTCTGAAAATATAACTTGGACCAGCATTTTCATTTTGACTTGCTATGCGTCCTGTTCGACTCCAATTCAAATTTCTCTTTCTGAAATTGCAGTAGTCTACCACCATAGTTGAACCACAAATCCTACATTAGAGATTAGAATTTGGACAATATGACTTGTGTATGATACGAATACGAGTATGATGATACGACAAAACCTAAAAAATAAGATTTGTGCTTGTAAAAACTATATATATTTTTTTATATATATAAATTTTAGTATCGTATTATATATAAACACAAAGAATCGTGATTCGTGAGAAACCATTTTTTTTGGAACTAGCATGTTTAAATTGCAATAATTTGAATAAGTAATCATCAATGCATAATTTTGAGTGGGTCCTACTTAAATTTCATTTAAATGTTACACCTGAATTGTTAATATTGTCCATGTGCTTTCCCCTTTCACACTAAAAGTATGATATAGGAAAGTGTGTTATGCAAGTTTACTTGCTTGTTTAGTTGATGATATCCGATTTAAGCATTGTTATATTTTTGTTTATATATTCTTACTTTCTATAAAGTATGAATATAGATATGGGACACACATATGACACAGTAAGGATTAATCAATTTGATAAATTTTTAAAATGTAAGGTACTATTTTAACCGCACTATTTTCTTCTTTTCTAAGAAGTAAGCAAAGTAACCAAAAACTTTTTTTTTTCTACCCCTTTCTGAAAATATAACTTGGACCAGCATTTTCATTTTGACTTCTTAAAATTAAAAAAAAAAATAACTGTGGATAGGATTATGAAATATTGGATAAGTAATTGTGAATATTTGAGGAGTATTGGTATTCAATACAAATATAACTCCCTTCTAGAAGTATTCGTGTTTCATAGTTTTTAATTCTATATGCCCATCAGTTTTTCTGGGAACCTACTTTAGAATTTAAAAAATAGAATCTCAATTGCTCTTCAAGTCATAACCCTTTATTGCTTGGGGTGCAACCTTTGATGGTGCAATTAATTTTCAAGAATATTTTCTTTTATAAGTAAATAAATAGAATCTAGAGACAACTTTTTTTCGTAACAAGGATAATATCATAGAAGCTATATTAAATGGACTCCTGTGTGGGTTATGTTACTAATTTGCATGTCCACACAAAGACACCGCAAAATGTTCATATTTTTGGTATTCCTCTTTTATTTTCTAAAGTGAAAACAGTTTTTATAATGTGACAAATAGAATTTCATGCATAATAAGGGAGTTTTATACATAGTTATATGGTAAACCTGAGTTACTAGACATGCTTGCTCAATGAATGTCCAACTACACGTGTTAGTACTCATGTTAGTCATATATAGCATACACTTCGGTTTAACACAGTACTCCCAGCAATACCCTTCTTGAGTATTTTTTTTTACCCGAGATTTGTATGTTTGCATCAAAAGGCTAAAAAATAACGATACATTAGAAGCAAAGAAGCTTCATTATGACCTTTAAAGCTTTTTGTTTCATTATAAAGTTTGAGTTTACATAATTTTTTATGCGTATGATACTAAAAGAAACAAAAAGATGCACAGGTTTTAAGTCCAGAATATACTATAAAGCTGGCTTTTGGCATATTTTGATCGTATAGCTGCTTCACTTATAACTAGCCTTTTCTGCCAAGACGAAAAAAAATAACAAAAACACAAAAACTGTAACCAACCTTTGACATTGACATAAATTATGCATTTCGTCAGGATGTGCTTATTGCTGTGTATTTGGTGTCTTATTATTGCCCATGTAAGCCACACATTTGACTGCAAGTTGGGAATCTTTTTAACTATTGCAGTATTTCACTTTCATTTTCATCTACTTTGAGGTCACTATTGCAGTATTTCACTTTCATCTATATTCATGAATGAACTTTTGCTATCACCTCATTTTATGTCAAAAAATTCAATGTGATAATTGTGTGTAGCTGACTCCAAACACTTGCATCAACTTTGGTTGAATTGTACATCAAGTTAAGTCTTTTTACATGAACTTCAGCAAGAATTGGCATTTTCTGTAAACAACAATTGTCCAAAAGGTAAAACAAAGCAGAACATAATTCCATAACTTTCCTCTTCTAAATAGTTAAAACAATATGAAGTGAGACGAAAAAATTGAGAGAGCCGTAGAAGGGTAAATTGGAAGAAGATGGGACTCCAATCGGGTCTTCGGTTTGGGAGTTAGGGCCGAATTTCTGTCTAGCCAAAATTATTTACTAAACTATCTTTGTAATTATATAGTAGTTAATTTTTTATGTTTTTCTGTAATTAAAATATTAACACAATTATATTGTCATTAATTATTTTTATTTTGTTATTTTCAGATATTTCCGGAGTAGCAGTTTGCTTCTTGTCGCAGGCGTGTAAAGATTATGACTAACTTTTGTTTTTGTAACCCACGGAAGAATCATGAAGAAAATTTTTGTTTTTTATTTACGTTATTTAGATTTGTAAACAACATTATGTATGTATTATGCAACATTATGTAGTGGGATAATTTTGCTGATGTATTGCTGTGAATGAAAGAATATTTTAATTATGGATGAATTTTTATTTATATACTGTCGTTTTTAGTTAATAGAACAATAAATTTGAGTTGCATGATATAGCAACTTATGAGTTTTGTCTCATCTTAAATAGTGATTTGAACTTAATTTGAACAGTGGTCTAATAATTGATTTAATGTAGACTGGGGTAAAAATTTTCCTATGAGAGCTTTTGCAGCCTTGGATGCTGAAAATATGACAATAAATTTCTTAAACAGGAAAAAACTGACAGCATATATTGATTTGTTGTTTTTCGGAAAAGTCCAAGCAAAAACGTGGAAGAAATATAATGTATTTAGATCTCCTGAGAGACCCTTATGGTGTGTTTGGTTGAGGGATTTGGGGAGGGATTTGGAAAGGGAAAGGGAAAAAGTGTGTGAAACTATGTGAAATATAGACATGATTTATTCACATTTCACCTACCTTTTCCATTTCCCTTTCCAAATCCCTCTCCAAATCCTCCAACCAAACACAGCATTAAAGATAACAATGAAACAAGCAAAAAGAGGTGTGACCTACCGTTGTGTTGAAATATGGACTGAAATTCATAATATTTGAAATGATGAAATGGAGTTAAGCTCTGTTAATACTCATTCTTCTCCCTCCACTCTCCTTTAGGTTTCCTACTGTCATCGTAGTTTTGCACACACCTAAGAGGAACTACTTTATTATTATAAAGTAATGAATTTAGCATATCATTAATTAAGCAGAGTTTTCACACTATCAAGCAAATCAAATACTGTTAGTTTTGAAGAGAGAATGAAACAAACTATTTAAGATGAGAATGAAACAAACTATTCTTTTTTAGTTAATAGAAGAATAAATGAGTTTGCACATGAACACATAATATAGCAGCTTATGAGTTTTGTCTCCATTATGGATGTTTCAGTTTGCACATGAACAATCACATTGTCACTGCTGAATCAATAGAATATAAACAAAACACCCTTTAATCCACAATGTACACATTTATTTAAACATAATGATAATAAAAAAAAATCACAAATTAAGTCATCAATCAAAATGATAATAAAAAAAAAAAATTAACAAACAAATCAAAGAAGAATTGGGGCATCACAGTGGCTCTTAGATAAACAACCACTTTAATCCCGGCAAAACTAGCTTGCTTTAAAATTGGGGCATCACAGTGGCTCTTAGATAAACAACCATTTTAATCCCAGCAAAACTATACAACTCACAAGAGAACATTTTATTAAACATTTTAACCTAAAATGGTGGTCGAAGGACGGGACATTTTAACCTAAAGGGACGATAAAATTTTAATCCCAGAAAACAACCATCTCAGATTTTTTCAATTTTACTAAACATTTCAACCTAAAATGGTGGTCTCTCTATCTCAGATTTCCTTCATCTTTGGTGAAGAACGGGAAAGGGACAAGAGATTATTTGGGGGAAACAACAATTTTTTTTTTTTATCTTTAACTATGGTTCGCGGCTCAAATCGCAATCCAAATCTTCAGAGTAAGACAGAGGGAGAGAGGGAGAGCCCACCGATGTTCGCCGCCGACTTGGATTCGCCATCGTCTGTGTCATGAGATGCCATCACCGTTCACCAAAGCTGAAGAAATTCAAATTTTTTTTGTGGCTGTGTGGCTGTGTTGTTCAAAGCTTTGTGGCTGGGTTGAATGAAAGAAATTCATTTTTTTTTTTTTTTTGTATCTGAGCCGTAGATCTTCATTTAAGAGACGTGGCCGAGTCGTGGCCCTTGACCGAAGGAAGGGTCGGAGGCTTTGGCTGGAGAGGATCCGGACTCAGGCCGTTATGGTCTAGGTCCCACCTCGCAACGAATCAAGATCCCGTCCTTGCATTCCCTTCTTGCATTTCCTCTTTGCAGGGCCATTGGGCCCACTTTTAGGCCCAATTTTGATAATCCGAACCGTTCATATTTTAAGATTTGTTAAGTATATCATACTTGTAAAAAATGAAGTTGATCGAATATCAGAAAGCATGTGTTCGAAAAACTGTTAATTAAATTCTTTAAAAAATTATTTTTAGTTCGAGTTTTCCGAACACATGCTTTCTGATATCCGATCAACTTGATTTTTTATAGGTGTGATATACTGAACAAATCTTAAAATATGAACAGTTCGAATTATCAAAATTGGGCCTAAAAGTGGGCTCAATGGCCCTACAAGTAAGAAATGCAAGGAGGGATCCTAATTCCCTGGCAACAGCGTTGGCCAAGTCGTTTGGTTGCATTTCATCATCAATAGTTTGAGAAAACAGTGCCGTATGGAATAACACATGCCAAAATGCTTGCGTTTTAGTTTGTTTTATTTATTTATTTTATTTGTTTTTCGAGTTTACTATAATTATCGTGGCTGTAAAAAATTGTGCAAGATAAAATGATTTACAAACTTGTTTTTTAAATTCATTTTATAAGTTTAATGGTTTATAAGTGATTTGATTAATTGATAATTAAAGAAAATATGAGAAAAAAAAGTATTACTTTTAATAGGGGTTTTTATTGATAAATTCCATTTAGAATTGTCCTAACCCAAGAAGTCATAAAGAAACTTTTTAACCCACTTAATTCCATGTATTTATACTTTTATTTCATAAAGTCCTTTTTTTATTTACATTATTTTCTTAGACTCTTTTGCCCTTATATCAAATATTGATATTTAATGTAGAGAGAGAAGGGAAAGGATCAAGGCATAGAAAATTTCATACACAAATTAAATAATATTAATATTATTATTTTATATTATTATATAATGTGAATATATTTTTAATTGACGACACGTTAAAATAATGTGGACATTCTCTCTCATCTGATGTGAATATATTTTTAATTGACAACAGATTAAAAATAATGTGAACATTCTCTCTCATCTGATGTGAACGTTCACAACACCTTTTTGAAAAATTCTCTTTCATCTAATGTAGTGATGTAAACGTTCACAACATGTGAACCTTCTTATTTTTAATTAACAACACATTAAAAATAATGTGAATATTCTCTTTCATCTGATGTGAATGTTCACAATACCTTTCCGAAAAATTCTCTCTCATCTAATGTAGTGATGTGAATGTTCACAATATCTTATATTTTTAATTAACACATTCTTATTCATAACATGTAGTGATGGGAACGTTCACATTCGTATGTTTTAGTATGAATATTCACATCATGTAATTGACAACACAATGAGAAAAATTCATTTCAAATTAATGTGAATATAATGATGTGAATATTCATTTCAATTACATGATGTGAATATTCGCATCATATAATTGACAACATAATGACAAAAATTCATTTCAAATTAATATGAATATAATAACAGCCAACATCCTAATGTATGGGAACTACCAACACATAATAACAATCAACATTAATAGGGGACATGAGAGATTAGGAGTGTTTTGGTCTTTTTACCTCAAATAGGATCTAATGGAATAGTTAAAAAGAATATAGGTTGGATGGAACAAAACTCTTAGAAAGAGGACTTATTAAAAAAGCTCCCCTTTTAATATCATAATTGATTGTCACTGAGTGTGAAAATTAAGTATAATTTTTTGTCTTGAATAGCAATGCTCTTTATATAATTAGTGGATAATATATTTTAAGAAAAATATGCACCTTATAACTAAATAACAAAATGGCATATCTCTATTTTTGCTAAATCATAACTCAAAAAATATATATATATATAACCAAACATCACATAAGATATAATCAAAAAATTTATAAGTAAACAAAAAAATTATCATAACGATGAGTGTATATGATACTGTCACGACCCAAACCCGCCCCTATAGTTTTAGCGTCGTAACCGGCCAGTAATCCATGATTATTGAAAGTCTGTTTAACAATAATGACAATAATACAATATAAAGGGGCTGGCAGAAGCCAACCAATAATAAAATACATCGTCCAATGAGCTGTGAGGATCTGAATGGAAACAAACTTTCACATACATAGTTATATACACAAACACTTATGTCAATAAAGCTCATATATACAAGACAAAACACAATGTAGGGAATTAAATCCCATTATCGAAAATAATATTAACAAAAGCCATAAAACATTCATTTCACTTGACCAATATCAAAGGCATGAATTTGAACCACCCAAAAAGCCTTGACACATGTTGGTTCAGAACCTCGTGATGAGGCACAATAGCTGGCTTGACAAAACAAGGGTTCGAGTCGACGCCACTAGCCTTGATCCGGTGCTCGGTCACCTACATATGTATAATAAACAATGAGGTAGAGCCCAGTGAATAACATATGTGTAAAGTGGTTATGAATGATATCCTTCAATCTTTCAAAAAATCGATTAGCATTAGAACATTTTCAATCAATATCAATTGTCGATCAATCGTTCGATTCAATTAATCAATAATCATATAAGTTATACGTGGTACATCCGATAGCAATGATACTCTTGGTCTTAAAAGACCGAACAATCAATTGATGGCCATCATACAATAACAATAGTTCCAAGATTTGGAACTGACAGAGATCTCTGTAACAATAACGATGTCAATAACAATAACAATCACACTACGCTATGGATGCCACGAATACAGTTCAAAATAGGATCATCATTCAATCGATAAAAAGTATCATTTCAGAAAACAATATGATTTATCAATTAGAAAATAAATACGATTGAACATATCTTTACAACAATGTTACTCACAGTGGGCTCCTTGATACACGTACTATTGGTTCGGCGACCAACCTAGACAAATAAATTCAAGCACAACGATACAATTACATTCAATCCTTGGCCAATACCATTGATTCGATTGTTTACTTATTCAATTACCATTCATCTTTATTCGTGCGGTTCTAATGTTTCATTTATTCATTCTAATGCACTTGTCAGATGCAAATGATTATGCAAACATTTTAAAACCATGCAATCGGAGGCCCGGGAGGTGAAAAGAGGAAGTGAAAAACAAGCCAGGTCTTACTAAAAAGGGCCGCACATGTGGGGCTCCAGGCCGTACGTACGGGGCTGTTGTAGAAATAGTCCGAAAAACTGCTCTGTTTGAGCAGTGTGTTTCCTTGCCAAAACAAGTTTATTTTCATGCAATTCATTCCCAAAAACTCATAGAAACATGTTGGACTTGATGGAACAAAACTCTTAGAAAGAAGACTTATCAAAAAAGCTCCCCTTTTAATATCATAATTGATTGTCACTGAGTGTGAAAATTAAGTATAATTTTTTGTCTTAAATAGCAATGCTCTTTATATAATTAGTGGATAATATATTTTAAGAAAAATATGCACCTTATAACTAAATAACAAAATGGCATATCTCTATTTTTGCTAAATCATAACTCAAAATATATATATATATATATATAACCAAACATCACATAAGACATAATCAAAAAATTTATAAGTAAACAGAAAAATTATCATAACGATGAGTGTATATGATACTGTCACGACCCAAACTCGCCCCTATAGGTTTAGCGTCGTAACCGACCAGTAATCCATGATTATCGAAGGCCTGTTTAACAATAATGACAATAATACAATATAAAGGGGCTGGCGGAAGCCAACCAATAATAAAATACATCGTCCAATGAGCTGTGAGGATCTGAATGGAAATGAACTTTCACATACATAGTTATATACACAAACACTTATGTCAATAAAGCTCATATATACAAGACAAAACACAATGTAGGGAATTAAATCCCATTATCGAAAATAATATTAACAAAAGCCATAAAACATTCATTTCACTTGACCAATATCAAAGGCGTGAATTTGAACCACCCAAAAAGCCTTGACACATGTTGGTTCAGAACCTCGTGATGAGGCACAATAGCTGGCTCGACAAAACAAGGGTTCGAGTCGACGCCACTAGCCTTGATCCGGTGCTCGGTCACCTACATATATATAATAAACAATGAGGTAGAGCTCAGTGAATAACATATGTGTAAAGAGGTTATGAATGATGTCCTTCAATCTTTCAAAAAGTCGATTAGCATTAGAACATTTTCAATCAATATCAATTGTCGATCAATCGTTCGATTCAATCAATTCAATTAATCAATAATCATATAAGTTATACGTGGTACATCCGATAGCAACGATACACTTGGTCTTAAAAGACCAAACAATCAATTGATGGCCATCATACAATAACAATAGTTCCAAGATTTGGAACTGACAGAGATCTCTGTAACAATAACGATGTTAATAACAATAACAATCACAATACGCTATGGATGCCACGAATATGGTTCAAAATAGGATCATCATTCAATCAATAAAAAGTATCATTTCAGAAAACAATATGATTTATCAATTAGAAAATAAATACGATTGAACATATCTTTACAACAATGTTACTCACAGTGGGCTCCTTGATACACGTACTATTGGTTCGGCAACCAACCTAGACAAATAAATTCAAGCACAATGATACAATTACATTCAATCCTTGGCCAATACCATTGATTCGATTGTTTACTTATTCAATTACCATTCATCTTTATTCGTGCGGTTCTAATGTTTCATTTATTCATTCTAATGCACTTGTCAGATGCAAATGATTATGCAAACATTTTAAAACCATGCAATCGAAGGCCCGAGAGGTGAAAAGAGGAAGTGAAAAACAAGCCGGGTCTTACCAAAAAGGGCCGCACGTGTAGGGCTCCAGGCCGCACGTACGGGGCTGTTGTAGAAACAGTCCGAAAAACTGCTCTGTTTGAGCAGTGTGTTTCCTTGCCAAAACAAGTTTATTTTCATGCAATTCATTCCCAAAAACTCATAGAAACATGTTGGACTTAAACGTTGTCCATGAAACACAAGGTAAAACTTAGAAACAATAACCAAATTGCTAGAAAAGAAATCAAATCCTCACTTGGGTATATAGTTGCATAAAACATGTAAATGTAAACTTTTAAACTCAAACTTCCATCCTCAAACACAAGTGTGACTTTAATTCAACTCAAGTTTTCTAATAAAAATCATATAAAATTTTGAAATAAAATGTATAGACATAGACATACATATTTGAACTTTAAAACTTTACATCCCATGAAATTTCCTTGCAAATTGAAAACCCATGCAAGAAGAAATGAGTATGAACACAATAAAATCATGCATGCTCAAAACTAGAATTAATTCTTCCAATTGGTTAATCAAAGACTCCAAAACTATTATAAACTATGAACCATGTGGTCCAAACTTTTTGATGAAAGCTCTTTAAAACTTAGAGAATTCATGAAGTTCATGCAAGAAAATGTATATGTAAACAAAGATATCATGAATTCATGCCATGCATGTTGAATTTAAGTCCAATTTCCTTCAATTCTTTCTTAACTTAGCTTGCATGTTCTACTTTGTCAATTCCAACATTAAAGCTCCCAATTAATCAAGAATTCATCCTAATTGACCCTTTGTCTTAGAAAATGATGAGTGTGGGAAGTTTAATTTCAAGAAATTGAATGCAAATCTTACCTTAACTTGAAGAATTGTGAAGAGTTAATTAGTTTTCTTCAATGTTCTTCTTCTCTCTTTTCTTTTCTTCTTTTCCTTGTTTTTGTTGAATTTTCAGAATCTCTTCCTTTCTCTTTCTACATGTATAGCTCACCAAGGCCACCAACTTTCTCTTTATATTGTTGATTTAGGCTCTTATTTATAGCCTTACACATACATTAGGCTTAAATTTAATAGGCTAATAAATTAATTTAAATCAAATGCACTCAAATTAAATTAATTCTCATCATACTATGATATTAATTATACTAAATTAAATCACACTATTATGAATTAAGCTCTAATCTCATATTCTATTGTTTAATTTTAACTTGTTAAAATTAGCAAATCAGACAGGTTTAATTTTCATTCTAACCTATTTGTTCAAACAATACAAGTCAATAAATCTCATTGCAATCAATAACACTTAATCACATAATTAACATGTCGGAACATAATTAATAGTTCCAATTAAGGCTCAATTCAATCGCAGACAACTTCAGTAAACTGAATAAATTTTCAATTAAATTTCCCACATGGCTTTAAAAATTCTCATAAGCCCATCCATGTACTCAATTTCAATTTGTGCACCCAATATAATTGTCAATTTCAGTTCCAATGTTGTAACCTTAACATGTAATTTTTCAATTTGGACAGATATGCACAAATTAAATTACTAAGCACTTAGTTCAATTAGAATTAACTCCTAATTAATTAATTAAAGTCACGATTAGCAAGTCTGGGTCATCACAGTCTCCCCACCTTAAGAAGTTTGGTCCTCCAAACTTACGTTATACATATATTTTAGATGTAAATCAAATGTCTTAGGTCTACATTATACGACATTCAACAATTCACTGTTCAAATCAATTATCAGTTCCACGATCCATCACAATTAGTGAAATCATTTAGAAGTTATTAAACATTCAAAGTAGATCCATATAGCAAATCCATGGCAATCAATATAATACTGACATAAGCAACCACATGATGTCCATAATTCTCATTTTCCACAAGTTTAACTACATACTACTGTAATCTTAATGCAGTCAATCGTAGGACATACTCAGTTTGTATATTTCCAAATAATTATAACATCACATTCACAGTACAGTAACACGAAGGTAACCAGGCTTTGAATCAAATTGTCACGGTAATATCAAAGCAATTTCATACATGTTACAAGTAATTCACATACTTCCATAAAATCAACAATAACTGTAGGAAACAAACGTAACAATTCACTAAGTTGCCCATTCGCAGTTACTCAGAAGTTATCAGATTTATAGATAGATTAATTTCGTATACATCCAAGGTAGTATAACATTAAAACAATTAGTCACTTGACACACATATTTCATATCTCTCCCATGATACCGGTTATAGAATTCGATATTCCTGAAACAATCAATCTCTAACATCACACATATGCTCTTAACCAATCAACAGGTCGCAGTCCATGTCAATATTCAATTCCATGCTTCATTATTGCCTTTCAACATTCTCCGATAGTCATCAAGAATATCTAGTAAATCCAGGGATTATCCCCCTTAACAACAAATGTGCTACTGAGGCGATCAATCACAAAACGTACCGAATTCATATACTTTCAGATGTTCAAAGTTTGTATTTTTTTATTTTTTTATTTTTTTGCTCTCAAGTAGTATCCAGAAGCAATATAGTTCATGGTTACTAATTCTTGTACCATCGAGTCTGAATAAAGACAAGCAGTCAGAAGCAAGATAATTCGTTCTTGACAATCTGCATACAACTTAACAGTGATGTCTCAAATCCGATCATTCCCTCAGCATACATAATCCGATCATTTGTTCATATTCAATTCATAGCCTCTCATAGAAGAAAATAAATCAGTTAACAGTTCAAAGGTCAAGGCAAGCAGTCAGACAATTCAACCTTTCTTAGCTATATATTCTGGACATTTGTTATAAACAATCAAATCAGATGACGATTATATCCCATCAATCTTAATCACGGTTTCATTTAAAGGTCACAATCAATTTGTTTGAATAGACAGTTGGCAGTTTCACAACAATTTTAAGTCCACCAATTCTTACGGTTATATTTAAGTCATGACATAATGGTTCATATCAAGTCGCATCAATAGGTACCATGTCATATTCAAAATAGCGGTTCTCAAATATGTCTCACATCTAGGCGTAAAGGTTCACAGTTATACATGATATAATGTTCACTATTTGGGTTTTCCTTGCAGATTACATGCTCACAAAATCATGGTCTTGATAGTTCAATTGATAGAAGCTAGTAATATGTCAATCATTCCGAGTAAAAGTGCATATAAATCCATAGTCAATTAACACATGGATATTCAGTCACAATATATAAAAATTATGATCCAACATAGAGGTTTTGATTTTAAAAATAATTTTGTATGAGGTTTTGAAACTCTCATAATATCTCTCCTTAAAAGTATTCTTTTGTAACATATATAAATATATTTATAATCTCAACGTCACTCTTACTGCTCCTTAATACAAAAATTATAAGATAATTATGATAATTTTAAATTTGTATTTAAAACTTATAAATTACAAGATATATTATTGTTACCCAAAAAACAACCTAAGAGGGGGTACCCCAATTAAAATTATAACTAGCACAACAGATAATTAATTTCAAGTAGTAGAAGAATATCTGTTAATGACAATGCTTAATAAACAAATTTAACAGTAAGGTATGAACTTACAGTAAATAGTTATAACAGTTAAGTAAAAAGATTAAGGAAGAAGAGACAAATAGATTTATAGTGGTTCAACTTCAACAAAATCTATATCCACTCCTCAAGCTTCACTTGAGATTTTACACTATCTTCTAGCTTTACTGGGTGCTAGCAACCTCTTCACAAATGAAGCAATCCTCAACAGATTTTACAAAGACTATACCAAGTCTAAAACCTTGCTCTCTTTATCTGATTCTTAATCAAACTCAAAGAGTCAAGAAATCTAAGTATACTAAACTTTTTACAATATTTGAATGATAGGTTTTGCTTTCACAGAAAGCTTTAAATGAAGCTCTCTCAAGAAATATTGCAAATATTGAGGCTCTGAGTTTATATCAGTAAACTCTCAGAGGTATATATGCTTAAAACTGAAGCTCACTTAAATTTCTGAAGGGAAAAATGAAACCCAAATGAAGAACACTTCAGAGAATAGAGAAAGATGAGAGTGATGATTGATCAGAAAAAGTTTTTCTTCCTTGAGTTCTTGTTTTTTCTGATTTGTTCAGTAGAAGCTCTGCTATTTAGTAAAGGAAGATCATCGAACCTTGGCTGTTGCGTATGTGGAGAAGATTGAGTAAGATCTATTCTACTCAAATTTGTATCCCCCATACATGATTAGATCTTTAGATATTCACGAGTTTAAAGATAGTCTGATTGATAACAACTACTTTTGAAAAAGAGTCGTTGCTGTCCAGAGTAGTTGTCCACCCAGATGTCCAAAATAAAATTTTGTTCTTGAGGGACGTTTACCCGGATGTCTGGTAGGGTCCCGGTTGTCAAGGATGACTTCTGCGACTGTTAAGGATATTGTTGGGTTGACAGCCTGTGAGAAACAAATTTGAACTGGAGTAAAACTGGGCTGATTAAGGTCGAATTGTGCAATATTAAGGCTGTTAATTAGTATCTCTTAACTTTACTTGCTTGTCAAACTATATATTTTATGTCTGTTTAATGTTAATCAGGTTGTACATAGTCGGAGTATAAAATGGGCAAAAATACAAAATTTGGAGAGAAAAGAGCTTTCTGCACGTGCATTGACTTTTTCTACACGTGCGTTGACTTTTTCCGCACGTGCGACCATACCTCAAAAAATGGGCCCGATGTTTTAAACATGTTTGAAAGACAACAAAGGTATAAAAAAGCAAGAAAGGGGTTGGATTAGGGTTCGAAAATTATTTCTAAGGAAAGGGAGGCCAGGGTTTTAAAAAGGTGATTTCTCCTCAAGCTTGAAGGACAACTTCTATGGGGGCTTCTTCTTCATCCTCTTCCTCTTCCCACACCTCCATGAGTGACTAGTCTTATTTTCTAGGGTTTTGATGAAACCCTAGCCATGTAATAGGATTTTTTATAAGCTTTGATTGTAAATCGGTTTGAACCAATATACGGATGATTTAGAAGTTTTTAATAATTGTTCCTTTCATCTCTTCAAGTATTTTACTCTCTGTGATTGTTTAATGCTTTCTATACATTAGTTTTGTTTGTGTTTGTGTTCAAAGTAAAAGATGAGTCATGCTATGAGAGACGGGTCGTGTTGCTACCATAGTTTAGAGCAAACGCCTCGTGCTACTCAAGATGATTCGTGCCTGTATGTTGAAAGCGACAACCCTCTTGATCAATATTTCAAATTTGTAATTGTGAAATATTGGGTATTTCAAATCGGATTGCAATTGATGGCCGATGTTAAATCTTATTTATGTGGTTAGTGATGAATTCTCAGCCCTAGGATTTTTCCCAAAAATAAATATCTCAAACCCTAATTTTAATTGTCAATTTAATTTCTCAATTTCATTTAATCCCTATTTAGTCATAAAATCTCTCAATCTTTTTAATCAAGATTAATTTGGGAATTTAGCGATTGAATTAGTCTAATTTCACATTTGTCCATGTGGATCAATACCTGGACTTGCCATTATTCTAAAAGAATTTGGTATAATTTAGTGTTTATTTTTGGTGTGTGTAATGACCCATCAAAGTTTGGTGCCGTTGCCAGGGACTTCTGGCAAAATTAAGTAATTTAGAGTTACATTCCTATTTTAATTTGTAGTTTAGGATTTTATATTTTAGTGTTGCTAAGTGTGCAGAATATTTACAATACCATCACTAAAGTGCAAGCAAAGCGCAGCCAAGTTTTAAACAAAAATACCGCAACACCAAAGTGCTTAAAAAAAAAAAAACATAAGCAAATACTTGCAAACAGAGCACCAAAGTGCTAAAAAAAAAGAAAGAGCTTAAGTGGATTAGAGACAACGGTCTACCCGTCAAGCACTCGCAAGACGAGTAAAGCGTTTTCGTTTAACCGCTGTGAGCATTTTCTCCTTTGATATTCTATTTTCATAACTTAGTGCACAGAGTTGAAACTTATAGTGTGTGTGTGTGTGTGTGTGTATGTGTGTGTGTGTGTGTGTGTGTGTGCACGGACGCCGTTTTTGTAGTCTTGAATTGTGGAGTTTGGACCTTGAACTAGAAAGGACTCTTAGGAAACTTAGAGCCTCTGCCCGTATTCCTAAGCTTGAATATTCATATCCACACTTTGAACCAATAGAGATGGAAAACCCGAATGGCCAAAATGGGCCCAACCGGACCCTTAAGGATTACTTCACACCCACTACATACACATCACCATCATGCATCCAATTACCTGACACCACTGCTGCTCATTATGAGATTAAGTCCAGCACCATACAAATGCTCTCATCATTCCATGGAGTAGCTCATGATGATCCTTATAAACATTTGAATGAATTTCTGAAAATTTGCTCTACTGTAACAACCCTCACCACTGTTTACCGATAAACTACTGATTACTGCTAAACTGAAACTGAACATGATAAGTAATTGAATCGACTGAAATACTGAACTGACTGACTAAAATCTGGAACTGAGTTGATTGAGTACATCTGTTTAATTGTATGTCTATCTATTGCCTGTTTGATTATCTGTTTGTGTATTTATGTTTAAACTGCAAATTGAAGGCCTTATCGGCGGCCAAATCTGAAATTAATTGATGTTCTATGATCCTTAGAATTTATGCGTTTTTATGGCATATTTATCTGAAATGTGATTTAGTATGATGAAATTAGATTGAATTAAGCTAAATTTCATAGTTAGACTTATTTACCATGGTGCCATTGAGTGGGCCACTTAGCCAACACATATTTGAGCCTTGTTATACATGTAAACAAAACATTTCATCAGCCAAGTTCCTTGTTATTGCCAACTAGAGAGAGAGAGTGAGAGGAAAAGAGTGATTTCAATTTGCTTCATCTTGTATTGCTTGAAAATTGAGGAGATTGAAGGAGTTTGTGATCAATTGAGCTTCTAGACTTGTATTTGAGAACCTAGGTAAGGAATTTATCCTTTTAATTGTGTATTCAAGTTTGTTCTTGCATGATTCATGAGTCTTTAGTGATCTAAGTCATGAATTAGTTCTAGCATGTTGAATTGTAGCTCTAATCTTGCATGCATGTTTGTATTGTTGAGTTTTAAGTTGTTTTCATGGAAAAATGTTACATGCATGCTCATAATTATGTTTAAGTCCATGATTTCACCTTGTTTTGAAAAGAATCGGCTCATTAGAGCATGTATTGAAGTTTTGAATTGATTTAAACTCATGCATGTTTGCATGTTCATCATGTTCATGAAAATTGGTTTGAAATTGAGTGTTTGAAACACCCTTGGGCTTTGATTTTACAATTGAGCTTTGGAATCATGTTAAATTATGAGTTTTGGAATGTTTTCTGGAAAATTGGCCCAAGAGGATCGGAATTTGTGCATTTGAACTTGGTTTTGAGCTTGGAAGTTCAAATCTAGAAATTCCAGATTTTGAATTCCCACTCGAGCGGGAAATTCGTGCTTCCAGTACTTCGCACTGTTTTGAAGTCCGCTCGAGCGGAATAATTGACGCTCAAGCGGGACCTTGTGTATTACGCTCGAGAGGCTATCGAGTGCCCATCGAGCATGATTTTCACCTATCCAGTACTTTTGCCCTATTTTGCAGAACGCTCGAGCGGGAAAGTATACGCTCGAGCAGATACCTTTGTCTTCATGTCCGCTCGAGCAGGGAAACCTACGCTCGAGTAGGACCTCTATTTTCTGAAAAATGTTTTAAAGTGTATCTTTGCATCCTCATTTAATCCTAGGCATCTTAGGCCTAGTTTAAGGCATCTTAATGAGGATATAGATATAGAACCACACCGAGTCTAAGTAGGGACTAAGTCTTTGTTTCCCGAATGTGAACTTAGTGTGTGTTCATCTTGTAACCTATATAGGGTTGGCATCCGAGGACGCGTTCTAGCTTAACTGTAGCCCAGAACTCTGTGAGTAACAACTGTGTAAAGATATGTTCAAAGATGAATATTTTCTGACTGTTAACTGAACTGTTACTGTCAACTGAATGAATGTATGTCCTATATTCTGAACTGTATTGTGGCATCCTTAGCAACTACTATTTACTGTTACTGCTACTGTTACAGAGATCTCTGTCGGTTCCCATGTGGAACCACTACTGTTTACTGTTATGATGGTCATCATTGACTGCTCGGTCTTTTAAGACCTACTGTTTATTGTACTGCTATGCTAATGGATATACCACATATGACTGTTACGATTGAACGATTGAAATACTGATTTAATGAATTGTTTTCATTACTGTAAGGACATTCATTCTTAACTTCTTTACGCATTATGTTATTCACTGGGCTTTAGTTCATTGTTTATATATATATGTAGGTGTACAGGCAATAGACCGGAGCTAGGAGCGTGGGTTAGACTCCCTTTTTGTCAAGCCAACCACTGTGCCTCACTGCGAGGTTCCGAGCTTGTCAAGCTATGGCTTAGGGGTGTTTTAATTTCCCCTGTCTGTCTTTCTATCTGTTTTGTAATAACTGTATAGACAGATAGCACTATACTGTACTGTCTAACAGAGATTAGGTCCCTGTTCTGATCGACTGTAAATGTTGTACATACTGTTCTGTATTGTTCATGTATATACGTATGAAAAATCTTTTTGCATACAGACTCACAGCTCATTGGACATTGTTTATTTACTGTTTTGGCTTCCGCCACGCCCCTGTACTCTGTATTATTGTCTAACTGTTGAACAGGCCTTTGGTAATCTCGGATTACTGGCCGGTTACGGTGCTAAACCCATAGGGACGGGTTTGGGTCGTGACATCTACAATGAGAATTCATAATTTCACAAATGAGGCCTTAATGTTGCGATTGTTCCCATTCTCATTAAAGGACAAAGCCAAACACTGGCTAAACTCCTTACCTGCTAATTCTATTACAACTTGGGACCAATTACAGCAAAAGTTTCTAGGGAAGTACTTTCCCATTGGTAAGACCAACCAACTTAGGCAAGCCATCACCAATTTTGCTCAAATTGATGGCGAGCAATTTCATGAGACATGGGAGAGACTTCGTGACCTTCTCCAATAGTGTCCCCACCACCAAGTACCTGATTGGCAACTTGTTCAAACATTTTACTATGTCTTAGCTGAATATCACTGCCAAATGGTAGATTCATCTTGGGTGAGACATTCATGTCCAAAAATGACGCCGAGGCATGGCAATTATTTGAAAACTCAAGTGATAATTCCCTTCACCATGCCTCCGCAGCCCGGCAAGTCCGGCAACCAGTAGTTGGAGCCCTGAAAAGATGCGGCATATATGAGGTCAGGCAAAACCTAGAGTTAGCCTAATAAATAGAGGCATTGTCCCACAAAATGGACCAATTATTAGCTGCAGGACATGCCCCTACACAACAAGATCAGCCTCAATTTCACAAGGTGTGTGATTTGTGCAAGCCCTGCTCATGATTTGAGTGAGTGCCTTTAGGCATCACAATTTTTGAAGTTAGTCCAAGAGTATGTAAATGCAGCTCAAGGATTCTCCAACCCGGGTAATGACCCATACTCTAATACATACAATCTGGGATGGGTAATGACCCATATTCCAATACATATAATCTAGGATGGAGAAATCACCCTAATTTTTCATGGAGACCTCCTTCACAAGGCACTTCTTACAATCCTTCACCACCAAGGCAGAATTTTAACAATTTTTCCAACCAATCTTCCTACCGGCCACCACAACCTTACCGACCCCCACAACCTTACCGACCACCACAACCCTCGCATGTTCCTCAAGGTAACTCGGCCTTTGAGACTTAGGTGTTGAATTTCTCTCAGAACTTAAGAGGTTAGCACCAGTAGTTCACTCCCATACTCACTCCATTGCCAAGCTAGAGGCCTAATTGGGTCAAATGACTAACAACATGAATAAGATAGAGGAGGGAAAATTATCGAGTCAGACTGTGGCCAACCCTAAGGGTCAATATGGAGCATAGGGGTTTGGTGAGAATGGAAAGCACCATGAACAGGTACAAGCGGTGATTACTTTGAGAAGTGGGGGAGAGCTAGAGCCTCAGCTAGATGCGTCTGATGCAACTAGGGCTAAGAAGGGTGACCACAGTGGTCCACCCAATGAGAGCAAGAGTGAGGGAGAAACACCTAAGGGAGATGACTTAATCCTTAGCACTTCACATGAGCCTAAGACACCATATGTGCCTAAGGCCTCCTTTTCCCAATGCCTTGATACACCATCCCCTTTCAGTAAGAATGCGGCATCCATGGAAGCGATGATGGAGGTCTTTAAACAGGTAAAAATCAACCTCTTCCTGTTAGAGGCGATTAAGAAAGTACCCTCCTATGCTAAATTTGTGAAGGATCTTTGTACGCAAAAGCGTAAATCTAGGACACACGTGTCCCAAAAGGTCATCTTCACAGAGCAAGCAAGCTTCATCTTGTTGAATGACACACCCCCTAAGCTTAAAGACCCAGGTGCCCCAACCATTGTATGCATTATAAGGGACCATTTCATTGATAGGGCCTTGTTAGATTTAAGAACTAGTGTCAATTTGTTACCGTACTCTGTGTACGAGAAATTTGGGCTTGGCGAGTTAAAGCCCACTACTGTTACTCTCCAGTTGGTTGACCAATCCCTCAAAGGGCCACGTGGTATGATTGAGGATGTGCTAATAAAAGTTGATAGGTTTTATTTTCCTATTGATTTTTTGGTCTTAGATATGGAACCGGTAGCCAACTCTAGGAAGCAAATCCCGGTGATCTTATGTCGACCTTTCTTGGCTATGGCCAATGCATGCATAAATTGTCATACCGGGGTTATGGAAGTTTCATTTGGGAATATGCAAGTGAAATTCATTGTTTTCCAAGCATCCCAATAACCCCATGAGAGAGAGGATTGTTTATTTGTGAATGTTGTAGATGAGATTGTGGAGGAGGCTTTACTCTCCATTCTTGTAGAGGATCCTCTAGAGGCTTGTCTAGTTCATTTTGGGTTTGAAAATTTTGATATTGACGGGTCGGTTGAGGAGGTGAATGCCTTGCTTAATTCTTCTTCTACACCAGATTTTTCTCCGTGAAAAGCCCGGTTTGAGTCCCTTCCTCCTTTGTCTAGAGAGCCTACCATACTATCCTTAGTCACACTACCTACACTTGAATTGAAACCGCTCCCGACCACACTTAAGTATGTATTTTTAGGGCTTGAAGATACTTTACCTATCATCATTGCATCTGACTTAACTGCAGAGCAGGAAAGTCAATTAATGAGTGTTGTTGTGGCACATCGGAGTGCTATAGGGTGGTTAGTGGCCGATTTGAAAGGGATAGATCCCTCTGTGTTCATGCATCATATACATTTAGAGGAGGATGCCAAACCTTCTCGTAAAATGTAATGGAGACTTAATCCCAACATGAAAGAGGTTATGAAAAATGAGATGTTAAAATTGTTGGATGCATGTATTATATACCCCATCTCGGATAGCAAGTGGGTGAGTCCCACGCAAGTGGTGCCTAGGAAATCAAGCATCACTGTTGTAGAGAATGAGTAAAGAGAGTTGGTCCCCACACGAACCACTACTGCGTGGCGAGTGTGTATTGATTATAGGAGATTGAATTCCATGACTAGGAAAGATCATTTTCCTTTGCCATTTATTGATGAAATTCTTGAGAGGTTGGCGGGCAGGGTTTTTACTATTTTCTTGATGGCTACTCGGGGTATAATCAAGTCCCGGTGTACCCCGCTAACCAAGAAAAGACCATGTTCACTTGCCCTTTTGGCACTTTTGCTTACAGGTGTATGCCCTTTGGGCAATGTAATGCACTGACAACTTTTCAACGGTGTATGATGGCCATTTTCTCTGACATGGTGGAGAAATTTTTAGAAGTTTTCATGGATAACTTCTCCGTGCTTGGGCTGTCTTTTGAGGAATGTCTCCAAAACTTAACCAAAGTCCTTATTCGTTGTATGGAGACAAATCTGATTTTGAGTTGGGAAAAGAGCCATTTTATGGTTCGTGAGGCTATAGTTTTGGGACACATTGTGTCCCCTCGAGGCACAAAGGTTGACAAAGCTAAGGTTGACCTCATTGCAGGCCTTCCTCCACCCAATTCTATGAGTCAAATTAGGTCTTTCCTAGGCATGCAGATTTTTACGATAGGTTCATCAAAGACTTTAGTAAAATATCACGTCCTTTGTGTAGTTTACTTGCTAAGAACGCACCTTTTATCTTTGATGAGGCATGTTTGAAAGCCTTTGAAACACTAAGAGTGACCCTTACTACCGCCCCAATCATGAAATCCCCGGATTGGTCGCTTCCCTTTAAAATCATGTGCGATGCCTCAAATTATTCTGTTAGGGCTGTGTTGGGCCAAAAGGTCAATAGGGCACCATATGCTATATACTATGCTAGTCACACTTTCTCAGATGCACAATTGAATTATACTACTAGCGAGAAAGAGTTACTAGCTGTGGTCTTTGCCTTAGATAAATTTCGGTCCTATCTCCTAGGCTCCAAGGTTTCACTGATCATGCCGCTTTGCGGTATTTACTATCAAAGAAAGAGACCAAACCTAGGTTAATTAGATGGATATTGTTGTTTCAGGAATTTGACTTAGAGATCCGAGATAAGAAAGGATCTGAGAATGTGGTGGCAGATCACCTCTCCCGAGTCCTTGTTGAGTATAATAGTGACCCTTTAACTTTGCATGATTCGTTTCCGGAGGAACAACTTCTTGTGGTGTCACGAGCGAGCCCCCCGTGGTTTGCTCATATTGTGAATTACTTGACTATTGGGCAAATTCCTCAAAATTGGTCTAAGCAAGATAAAGACCGATTCTTTTCGCAGGTCATGTATTATTTTTGGAAGGATTCGGAGTTGTTTAAATATTGCTCCGACTAAGTGATTCAATGGTGTGTGTCGGAGAGTGAGATGCATAGCATTCTTACATTTTGTCATTTTTCTACATGTGGCGGTCATTTTAGTGGGCATAAAATGGGCGCCAATGTTTTACAAAGTAGGTTTTATTGGCTCATCATTTTTAAAGATGCCAATCAATTTTGTAGAACTTGTTTGCGTTGTCAGCAAATGGGTTCGATATCTCGGCGTGACATGATGCTAATGTCCCCTATTATTGTGGTAGAGATATTTGATGTTTGGGGGATTGATTTTATGAGACCTTTCCCGTCATCATTCGGATTTGAGTATATTCTCTTAGCAGTGGATTATGTGTCTAAGTGGGTGGAGGCAATAGCTACCCGAACAAACGATCATAAAGTAGTAATCAAATTTTTGCATGAAAACATCTTTAGTCGTTTTGGGTTTCCTAGAGCCATAATAAATGATCAGGGTATGTATTTTTGTAACCGATTTTTGAGTCGGTAGTTGAGAAATACTCTATCACTCATAAAGTGGGCACTCCATACCACCCTCAAACTAGTGGTCAAATGGAAGTCTCAAATAGGGAGGTAAAACGCATAATAAAGAAAATGGTGAGGCCAGATAAGAAAGATTGGTCAAAACGTTTGATTGATGCATTATGGGCATACCGCACTGCTTATGAGACACCCATTGGAATGTCACTATATAGAGCGGTGTTTGGCAAAACTTGCCATCTCCCCGGTTGAACTTGAGCACCGAGCGTTATGGGCCATAAAGAAGTTTAACTTCGATATGGCCGCAGCTGGGCTCAATCGGAAATTACAACTCAGTGAGTTGGAGGAAATTCGGAATGATGCATATGAGAGTTCGAGAATTTTTATAGCACAAACTAAGGAATTTCATGACAAGCACATTAATAGAAAATCCTTTGAACCCGGCCAAATAGTGTGGCTTTTTAACTCAAAATTAAGACTCTTTCCGGGTAAGCTTAGACCAAGATGGGATGGTCACTTTGTGGTTGTAGAGGCATTTATTCATGGCGCTGTTAAGGTGCAAGATCCAAAGAATGGCCACACTTTCAAAGTGAATGGCCAAAGACTGAAGCCATATATAGAGGGGATTGGGAATGGAGATATGATTGAGTCTATTGCTTTGATGGACCATTTTTACTATGATTGAGAGATTGATGCCTTGTTCTTTTTTCTTTCCTTTATATTCTATTCTATTTTTCTTTATTCTTGTTGTGCTTTATTTGCGTCTAGTAGACTTCAAATCCTTTAAAGGTGTAACTCCTTTGGTGTTTACCGTGCCTGAACGGCATCTGATGGCCTGATATAGCTACCTAACTATGTTTGTAGTGAGTTCCTAGGAGACTAACTGAGATGGTGGAAACTAGAGTTCGAATGGCAAAGCCTAGAACACAAAGGTTTGGAATTTCTGAGACTAGAATCTGGTTTAAATACCCAAGGGTGTGGAGATTGTTTTAAAACCACCCCGGCTTGAACTCTGTATGGCAGCCTCATAGGTCGAGTTAGCTTTATGCACCTTGATTCTGGATACCGAATCAACCTAGTTTGTCACCCTGTTGGAGAATAGGGAAAGTTACAAACACTATTGGGGAAAAAAGTAGTACCCGTGGTTTTCGCGTGAAGATTATACTTTTATTGAGCTTTTATTTGTTTTCAAAGAGCTATTCTTATTTTGATTGTGAAATAAAGGTACAAGCTGGGCCAGGAAGCAGATGGTTTTAATAAAAAAAAAAAAAAAAATTCCCGCATGTGCAGCTACAACTTCAATCCACAAGTTGCATTCTGCTTTAAATGTAGGTGCACAGGGGTGGTGCGGCTTGCACGCCGCACGTGCGACCTGGGCCCTGTACGTGTAGGAGATTTTCTGAATCCAATTCAACGCCTGCTTTATATGCAGATGCGTGCCATGGTGCAAAAAAAATTTAAAAAAATCAAATTAAAAAATTAAAAAAAATTCAGATTTCTCTGTTCAATTTATTTTATTTTATTTTATTTTCGTTTTTGAAAAGAAAAAAAAAATTGAATATCTAACCTAGACCCACTTTTCTCACAATCACTCTCACAGATTTTGTCTCTCTCTCTCTCTACCTCTCATATTCTCTCTCTCTCTTTCTCTCTCTCTCTCTCTCTCTACCTTTTCATCTTCTTCATTCCTTTCTCTTTCACTCAAGCCCCACTACCATTAAAATTTCTTCATTCTTCTTTCCACCATCACCAACCTTTACCCTCCTTTTTTCCTCACCACCATCTCACAGTCGGCACCCTATTTCCTCTCCGTCCGTCGAATCTCCGGCGACCACCATTTTTTCCGGTGAATCTCCCTTCTTTCTCTCTCTTTCTTCACTATTTAAAGGTAAATCCTTCCTTTTTGTTTAGAACTTTATATTTCTTCTTTCAATCTTCCATTGTAGTGACATTTAGGGATAGTTTTATAGTGATCTATTGTTCATCCTTAAAATAAAAACAAAAATAAAAATAAAAAAATTCAACCGTAGGGTTTTGTTTTTGTGGGTTTAGGAGTAGATAAGTAGAGTTTTGTTTTTGTTTTTGTTCAAGTCATCATCTATTGTTGATCCTTAAATAATAATTAAAAAAAATATAGGTAGTCAAGAAGATGACCACCGCATGTGCGGCCATCTCCAGCGCACGTGAGGCCCACACACAAAAACAAAAAACAAAAAAAATCCTGCTTAGCTTTTTGTTTATTTCATAGGTTATTTATTTATTTATTTAGTTGTTTATTTTTTTGTTATTTTATTTATTTTATTACTTAATTCATTACTTGATAGTTTAGTTTATTCAAATAGTTTAGTTCTGTTAGTTTTAATTATTTACTCATTAGTTACTTCAATAAAATAGTATTGTTGTTCAACAGTTAATTTAATGTCGATGCCTATAACTAGTTGTAGTATACTAATTTAGTTGTTTTTATTTTATTTTTATTTGTGCTTTATTTTAGTTTATTTATTTATCTATTAAAAAAATCGTAATTGCATTTTTATTCATTTATTTATAGTTTAGTGTCCCAGTCGTCAAGGATGACTTCTGCAGTTGTCGAGGATATTGCTGGGTTGACAGCCAGTGAGACGCAAAACTGGACCAAAAGCCGTTGGTCGGTCATCTAGCCAAATGTCCACCCGAACGTCCGGTCCCTATTGAGTTGGACTGTTTGAACTGCTGCTTGAACTGTTGCTGTGCTAGGCTGTTTTGGGCACTGACTTGGACTCAACTATGGGCTAAAATTATCACCTGATTAAGCAAATTTAAATACTCCAAAAATGTATTTAGAATAAGAAATTAGGCGAGCAATAATGGAATAAAAAAAATTAAGTTTTCAATTTATTTTTCTCTTCCAAATAAATCAAAAACAAAATCAAATAAATCATCAAAATAAATAAGTCCAACAATCTCTCTTTTTGATGATGGAACACCATGATGTTTTGATTTGTTTGGGAGTAAGAAAAGCACCCCCTCAAGGCATACTCCTCTAAATAATTGTTCATACTAGATACACAAGTTAGCACATTAGCAATAAATATGATTTAATCAAAGGCATGATATGAGACTAAGATAGCAAACCATAGATGTTTGAACATAATAGTTTTCCAAAACAGACATCATCATTATAAAAACAAGTTTTTCTTCATCAGTTTGAAACAAAACATTACCACAATTTCTTTCCCTGTGACATTATCAAAAAAAAAAATAGAAATCACTGCTCAGAATCGGGAGGAGGAAGAGGAAAGTGATAGTGATAGATGGTATCAACGCAGGCCTCAATATGATTAACACGGGTGTTGAGGGTGCCAAATTGCTGAATCATTTGTTGTTCCCAGGCGAGGCGTTGGTTGTAGCTATCTTGTTCCATAGCTAAAAAATTCGTCCAATAAGCAGGAGGCGGTTGGTGGGTTGGTGACATGGCAACTGGAGGATGATCTTGAGGAGCCTCTATAGGAATGTCAGGAGCAACTATACTTGCCAGTAGAACATCACCCCCTCCAGCAAGGTTGATGGTGTATTCACTGATATCAGAGGCAATAGGTAATTCTGGCTCCTTGTTAAATTTGACTTTGAAGTGTTTGAAAAGCTTTGTCAACAAGGTGCCAAAAGCTAATGATTGGTCACACAATGTAGAAACAAGGTCCATTTCCCTCATGATAATGTAGCATAAATCAAGAGGGTACCCAATCTCAAAACAATAAAGTAGATAGACATTAAAAGTAGGAACAACATCATAATGACCGGCTTTTGGAGTGACATTTTCAAATAAAAAGCGATGAAGAATGCAAAGATGGGGTTTAAGGTGTTTGGCTTGAAGGTTGGACCTGATGGTTTTGCTAACACAAATGGTTGTATAAACTTTAGTTATATGACCCACAATTTAAGCCATTTGTGCCTTAGTTTGGAAATAGATTTGGTGAGGACTAGTGTCAACATTGAGAATAGTGGTCAAAGTGTTAACATTAAACTCAATAAAAATGTCTTTCACATAGGAGTTACTGGTGTAAACTTCCTCGTTGATAACAGAAGATTGAAGGTGTACATAAAATAAGGCAAGGAGACAAGGATATACCTTTTCGACATATTTACCAAATTTTGCCAGCCCATTGTTTCAAGTTTAGGCATTAAGAGAGCATTATACTATGGGGCAAAATTAACACGGCGGCCTGTAATGATGGATCGGGATGACATGACGCCAAATGCTTGCTCTCGGATTGGGGTGAGGAAGTCAGTAGATGGATATTCGCGTACCGAATGTGAAGACTATCCTTCCTCTCTGGCTCGAGGCTTCTTAGTGCGAGGAGCCATAATTGTGTGAAAACAAAACAGAACAACCATTTGACAAGTATATAAAAAAAATAGATCAGGGCCGTCAAATGAGTTTAACAATGGTAAGCACATATAATAAGTTGAAATGTAGGGGCGCTGAGTATTTAAACAAAAAAAAATAAATAGAGATAGATAAAATTATTTCAGGTTGTGTGTAATTGACAAAAAAAAATTCTAGTTGCAAGAACTTGTAAGGGCCAAAAATAAGTAAAACAATGAGGGCTCATGTAGAGTGTTAAAAAAATATCAGGTTTCATGCATTGATTGATAAAAAAAATACAAGTTGCAGAGTCAAAAGGTGCAGGATATGGAAGCAATTTTAGAGTTGATTTTTAGGCAAAATGAGAATTCATATGGTAAAGCCAAATTATTAGTTTGATAAATATGACAAGGGCCTAATCAAAGAGGTGTAAAAATTAGAGGCAGAATAGAGGAAAATATTAATGAGAAAAGATGAATTTATCCTAAATGTTGAGATATCAGGACAAATGTCTATATACCTAAGATATATATATATATATATATAAGTGCATACATATATTGAGTCAAGGTATACACAGCTAAACAAAAAAAAAAAACTTATATGCGGCTTAAGCGAAATTTCAAGCACAAATTGAAAAGAATGAACTAAGCATCTACAATCTATGCTATTCTAAGCAAATTATTCCAGTTGTAAACAAGGATGATGAAAAAATGACCACATTTTCAGTTTTGAACAAACCCACTATAGATCTATAACACAAGCAAAATCATGAAGTTTGAAACCAAAAAAAAAAAAGGAAAAACAAGAAATGTAGGAAAACTTACTTGGATTTGTGCAAAGACTTGATAAAAAATGTGATTTTAGAGAAGCTTAAGAGAAGGAGATATGAATGGTGAAGAGCTAAGGGCACAGATTGATGAAGAGGAGGGGAATAAACTGGACAGAGCAGTCGGTTTGGGGAGTTTAAAAGTTGTCTAGGTGGGCACCGGTCGACCCCCTGGTTGTCCGCCCAGACGACCGGTTCATTTTTTTTTTTTTTTAGGGCTACTGTGTTGCTGGAAGGGCAAATCTTGAGCTACAGAAAATGATGAGGTTTTAACATAATAAATAAGTCAATATATATGCAAACTCATATTGATCTCACGATGCAGAAGAGATTAACAGGAAAAAAAAAATGCTACAAAGTTGATAACAATACACTATTACATAAAATAGATGTATGAGAGACTTGACAGCATTCAACTGATATAAAAGTTTCCATATCAATGTAAGAGTAAACAAACATCATTTTAAGAAAAATTCAAGTTACACATTCACGACAAAACTTTTTAAGTAGAATTCAACATTCCAAGTTCATCACGAATAAAATTGAAGCGATTCTCGCTTATCCCCTTTTTGAACATGATCTCTTAAAAAGTGGTGTCGAATTTCAATATGTTTTGTTCGTGAGTGTTGAACCGGATTTTTACTTAAGTTGATGGCACTAATATTGTCACATTTAATAGGGATATGATCATAATGCAAAGCAAAATCCTCCAGTTGTTGTTTCATCCAAAATACTTGGGCACAACAACTTCCGGAAGCTATATATTCAGCTTCGGCCATTGATAAAGCAACAAAATTTTGCTTTTTGCTAAACCAATACACTAATGAGTTACCAAGAAAGTGACAAGTGCCACTAGGGCTTTTTCTATCAAGTTTGCACCTGGCAAAGTCAGCATCCGAATAACCAATTAAATCAAATGCAACACCTCTAGGATAAAATAATCCCAAATTTTGAGTGCTAACAAGATATCTAAAAATTCTTTTAACAACACTAAGATGTGATTTTTTAGGAATTGGTTGATACCTAGCACACATGCTAACACTAAACATAATATGGGGTCTACTTGCGGTTAGATAGAAAAGTGAGCCGATCATACCTCGATATTTTGTTTGCTCAATGAACTTACCCTTTTCATCCTTGTCTAGTTTAATTGATATGCTCATAGGTGTTTTGGCAAATTTTGAATTATACATACCAAACTTTTTGAGTAGTTCCTTTGTGTACTTTGCTTGGTTGATATAAATCCCTTCCTTACATTATTTGATTTGAAGCCCAAAGGAGTAATTTAGCTCCCCCATCATGCTCATCTCAAACTCACCTTGCATATACTTGACAAATCCCTTACACAAGGTTTCATTAGTAGCACCAAATATAATGTCATCCACATATATTTGCACAATAAGTGAATCATCATTTTGGGTTTTAACAAAAAGTGTTGTGTCAATCTTTCCTCTAGTAAAACCGTTTTCAATCAAGATTTTACTCAAACGTTCATACAATGCACGAGGTGCTTGTTTCAAACCATACAAAGCTTTTGAGAGTTTAAATACATGATTTTGAAAAACACAATCTTCAAAACCTAGGGGTTGTTTTACATAAACTTCCTCATTTATGAAACCATTTAGAAAAACACTTTTTACATCCATTTGATAAAATTTGAAATCTCTATAACATGCAAATGCAAGTAACATGCGAATGGCTTCTAATTTAGTAACCAGAGCAAAGATTTCATTGAAATCAATACCTTCTTCTTGATTGTATCCTTGTATGACTAGTCTAGCCTTGTTTCTTACAATTGTGCCAGATTCATCAAGCTTGTTTCGAAAGAGGTATGATCTTTAGGCTTTGGCACTAGTTCCCACACTTTGTTTCTCTCAAATTGATTAAGCTCGTCATGCATGGCCATCATCCAGTGTTCATCGAATTCGGCATCTTAAAAGTTTTTAGGCTCAATCTGTGAAAGAAAAGCTAAGTTACCACAAATGTTTCTAAATGAAGAGCGAGTGGCAACACTTTTGGTGGGATCTCCTAAGATTAAATCCTTAGGGTGATTGTGAACAAACTGCCATTCTCTTGGCAAATCGTCGTTGTTTCCTCTTTGTTCTTGAGGTAGGAGAATAGGTTGTTCAACCTCTTTGTTTAACTCACACGATTGGTCCCTTCTTTGTAGATACTTGAATCCTCCACATTTGGTTCCAAATCTATATCATTACTAGCAACTTGCTTTTGAGAAAAAATGTTAGTTTCATCAAATGCCACATGTATAGATTCTTCAATAACAAGAGTTCTTTTATTAGAAACACGATAAACTTTGCTAGTTAACGAATAGTCAAGAAAAATTACTTCATCAGATTTTGAATCAAATTTACCTAAGTTGTCCTTACCATTATTATGCACATAACATTTACAACCAAAAACATGTAAGTGACTAATGTTAGGTTTTCTATCATGAAAAAGTTCAGAATGAGTCTTTTTGAGAATAGATCTAATCAATGCACGATTTAAAATATAGCATGCGATATGAACGGTCTCGGCCCAAAAATATTTTGAAAGATTATTTTCCCAAAGTATTTCTAAAGTTCTATTCCTCCTTTCTACTATACCATTTTGTTGAGGGGTTCTAGGTGCTGAAAAATTATGTCCAATACCATGTTCATCACAAAACAATTCAAAATTTTCATTTTCAAGTTCTCTACTATGGTCGGTTCGAATATTAGTAATACGAAAACATTTTTTCATTTTGAATTCTATGGCAGAGTTTTGTAAAGGAATAAAATGTTTCATTTTTGTGTGCTAAAAACATAACCCATGTAAATCTTGAATAATCATCAACAACAGCAAGACAATAATGTTTACCACCAAGACTAAATGTCCTTGAGGGACTAAATAAATCCATATGCAATAATTGTAAAGGTCTAGTTGTGGAAATATGAGATTTTGATTTAAAAGATATTTTGGTTTGTTTTCCTTATTGACAAGCACCACAAAGTCGAACTTTTTCAAATTTGATTTTTGGAAGTCCAATGACCAAATCATTTCTCAAAAGTTTAGCAATTAAATCTATATGAGCATGAGCATGAGCATGACCAAGTCTTCTATGCCATAAACAACTATTATTACTATTAGCATATAAAACATTTAACATCACTAGTATAGAGATCATTGAGATGAAAAACATAAACATTATCATGGCGATTACCAACAAATAAAGCATTGTGATCAATTGTGCAATGTGATTTATCAAAAATAACATGATGACCCTTATCACATAATTGACTAATACTAAGTAGATTATGCTTAAGCTCATTAACAAGTAAAACATTTTCAATGGAAGGGTTAGAAGAGATACCGATGCTACCAATACCAATGATTTTTCCTTTCTTGTTATCTCCAAAAGTGACAAATCCTCCATCTTTGGATGATAATGTAGTGAAGAAAGATTTATCTCAGGTCATGTGTCCAGAACATCCACTATCAAGGTACCACTTCCATTCTTTAGCTTTGGACTTAAGGTAAACCTACAAAATGACAAGCAAATGTTAGATTTTGGTACCCATAATTTCTTAGGTCCTTCTTGGTTAGTTTTGTTAGTTCCCTTAACAATCCAAATCTTTTTAATTCCTATGTTTATATTCTTTTTGAATGGACAAAAAGATATATAATGGCTTTTCTTTCTATAACAATGACAAGTAATATGAGGGTGCGTCATGAGAGGTGCCTTTTCAAAAATTGTATTGAGATTCTTTTTTTTCTTAATAGGTCATATCCAATGCCCGCCTTATCGAAAACACATTTTTGATTTCCAAAAAGCATGTTGAGATTATCTCCACCTTTTACAAAATTTTCAAGTGTTTTCGTTAAATCATCAACATTGTTTTTCAAAACAGTTTTCTCATTAAAGATGGTGTCAAAATCATTTTTCAAAACAATTTTCTCTCTTTAATTCTTCTATATTACTGGATAAAGATGTAACAGATTTCTTTAATATATTATTTTTAGCACAACTTTTTTAAATTCATCTTGTAATTCATGAAATGCACTATCAAGTTCTTCATAAAGAGTAGTTACCTCATCTTGACTAGAGTCTTCATCTTCCAGAGCCATGAGACACAAGTTGGCTACTTCATTTTCAACTTCATCACTTGAGCTTTCATCTTCACTTTTTCCCCGAGGTGCTACCATGGCCTTTTTGTTCCTTTTGTAGTTTTTTTCATGATTTTTCAATTTTGGACAATTCATCTTCATATGTCCTAGATTTTTGCCACTCATAGCAAATGATAGGTTCTTTCTTGTTATCTTTGTTGTACTCTTTCTTGAAAGATCTTCTTCTTCATAATAGTTTTTCTTGAAGTGCTTTTTAAGATTTCTACTAAACATGGCATAGCTTTCATCCTCACTAGAGTTTTTCATTTTCTTCTTCATGGGATGAAGCTTTGAATGCAATACATCCTCATGTCCTTTCATAGTGATCTCATGAGTCATAAGGGAGCCCATGAGCTCATCCAATCCAAGTGTGGAGAGATTCTTGGATTCTATAATAGCAGTGACCTTTGCTTCCCAATTCTTTGCTAAACAACTAAGAATTTTTCCCGCCAATTCATTGTTACTATAAATTTTGCCAAGAGATTTCAAAGAATTTACAATTTCAGTAAATCTAGTAAACATGCTTGAAATAGATTCATCAGAGCTCATTTTAAACAATTTATAACTGTGAACAAGTATATAATTACGAGATTCCTTCACTTGGTTGGTGCCTTCATACATTACCTCAAGTTTGTCCCAAATTTTCTTTGTCGAATCACAGCTCGAAATCCTGTTATACTCTTTAAAGTCTAATCCACAAAAAAGAGTGAGTTTGGCTTTAGCATTGGCTTACAATAATCTGTAATCCCTCTCACCACATTCATCTTTAGTTTTAAGTACACTAATATTATCTACTAATTTGGTAGGGATTTGTGGGTCTTTGGTGACAATAATCCACAAGGCATAATCAGTGGCTTGAAGGTATAGAATCATTTTATCTTTCCAATGGTTGTAGTTGCTTCCATCAAATAAGGGTGGCCTATTGGTGGCTTGTCCTTCAGCAGTACCAATGCTAGCTAAGGTTGACATGGATCGAAACACTCAGATGGTTAAATCTAAAGTAAGAGTATAAGCTCTGATACCAATTGTTATCCAAAAGACAACCTAAGAGGGGGGGTGAATTAGGTTTTTACAAATAAAAGTAATAATACCCTAATTAACATTACAACTAGCACAATAGATAATTAGTTTCAAGTAGTAGAAGAATATATGTTGATAACAATGCTTAATAAAGCAATTTAACAGTAAGGTATGAACTCACAGTAAATAGTTATAACAGTTAAGTAAAAAGATTAAAAAAAAAGAGACAAACAGATTTATAGTGGTTCAGCTTCAACAAAGCCTACATCCACTCCTCAAGTTTCACTTGATATTTTTCACTATCTTCTAGCTTCACTGGGTGCTAGCAACCTCTTCACAAATGGAGCAATCCTCTATAGATTTTACAGAGACTACCAAGTCTAAAACCTTGCTTTCTTTAGCTGATTCTCAATCACACTCAAAGAGTCAAGAAATCTGAGTGTACTAAACTCTTTACAATGTTTGAATGATAGGTTTTGCTTTCACAGAAAGCTTTAAATGAAGCTCTCTCAAGAAATATTACAAATATTGAGGCTCTAAGTTTATATCAGTAAAACTCTCAAAGGTATATATGTTTAAAGCTAAAGCTCACTTAAATTTCTGAAGGGAAAAATGAAACCCAGATGAAGAACACTTCAGAGAATAGAGCAAGATGAGAGTGTTGATTGATTAGAAAAAGTTTTTCTTGCTTGAGTTCTTGCTTTTTTTGATTTGTTCAGTAGAAACTCTGTTATTTAATAAGGGAAGATCATCGAACGTTGACTGTTGCGCGTGTGGAGAAGATTGAGTAAGATCTATTCTACTCAAATTTGTATTCCCTATACATGATTAGATCTTCAGATATTCAGGAGTTGAAAGATGGTCTAATTAATAACAACTACTTTTGAAAAAGAGTCGTTGTTGTGCAGAGTAGTCGTCCACCCAGATGTCCAAAAAAAATTTTGTTCTTAAGGGACGTCCACCCGAATGTCCTCCCAGATGTCCGGTGGGGTCCCAATTGTCAAGGATGACTTCCGCGGTTGTTGAGGATATTGTTGGGTTGACAGCCGGTGAGAAGCAAATTTGAACTGGAGCAAAACTAGGTCAAAAGCCGTTGGCTGTATGTCCACCCGAACGTCCGGTCCCTATTGGGCTGGACTGTTTGAACTGCTGTTGTGCTGGGCTGTTTTGGGCACTGACTTGGACTCAGCTATGGGCTAAAATTATCACCTAATTAAGCAAATTTAAATACTCAAAAAATGTATTTAGAATAAGAAATTAGGTGAACAATAATGGAATAAAAAATTAAGTTTTCAATCTACTTTTCTCTTCCAAATAAATCAAAAACAGAATCAAATAAATCATCAAAATAAATAAGTCCAACAATTATAATTTTAAATTTATATTGTGTCAATTTAAAATTTAAATTAGTAGATTACTTTTCATATTTAGTGACAGTTTAAATTTTAATAAAATAAAGTTTAAAAGTTTTAATTAATTAATTTTTGTGTAAGTTGGTTGGTATTTTGACCTAACTGATTAAGCTACGTTATTTTTTGTTTGAATGATTTGCTAGTTTAACCATGATTTTAGCGATTTTATCAAAATATATTGGTTAGATTTGTTTGATTCGAAATAAACTAAAGAACTAAAATTGCTTGATTAGAAATAAAATTCTCGCCTAAACAATTGTTAATTTTTATTTTACAATCATACATCGGAGAAAGAAATAAAAAGTGAGTTATTTCACTTTTATAAAGTGAATCTTATAAAAGGGGGTTTTGAGGGAGAAGTCTTTTAGAAGCTTCAAACCCTCATTTTAAAATTATTGAGGCTCCGTTTGGCAAGAGCTAAACGGAGCTTTTTTGGCTATTTTAGCCACAAAAAACAAAATATCACATACAACCCATAATCATTACATTCTTCTCTCACAAAAAAGGCCAAAAAAGTCAAAAAGCCGTTCCCAAACCAAACTTTTTAACCCAAACTAAAATAGTCAAAAACGCCAAAAAGCCAAAAAGCCAACATACTTCCCAAACGGAGGCTAAACTTTCTTAATTTTAGATAATTAAAAAAAAATTCATTGGTTAACTTCCATTTACCTTTTATTTTACAATCCCGCATCGGGAAAAAAAAATAAAAAAATGAATTGTTTCACTATATAAATCTTATGTTCCCCTTTAATATTGTAGTATTGTGTATGTTTCAGTTCAAAACAGTTTAAATTTTAAAATTAAAATAAAATTTAAAAGTTTTAATTAATTAATTTTTGTATAAGTTGATTGGTCCTTTGACCTAGCTGATAGAGTGAACCGTTTTCGGTTTGACAGATTCGCTAGTTTAACCACAATTTTAGTAGTCTTATCAAAATATATTGGATAGATTTGTTTGATTCGACATAAATTAAAGATTGATCTAATTAAAGAGTAAATGGCTAAAATTACTTGATTCGAAATAAATTTCTCACCCAAACAATTGTTAACTTTTATTTTACACAATCTCACATCAGGAAAAAAAAGGAAAAAATGAGTTATTTCACCTATATTATATAAGGAAAAGGGAATTTTTAGAGAGAAGATTTCTAGGAATTCCAAACCCTTATTCCAAAACTATTAAATTTTCTTAATTTTAAAAAATTAAGAAAATTTTCATTAGTTAGTTTTCATTTATCTTTTATTTTACAATCCCACATCGAGAGATGTGGGGGAAAAAAAAAGTGAATTTTATACTCCAATTTATATAAATTATTGAATTTTCTTAATTTTAAACAATTAAGAAAATCTCCATTGGTTATCTTCCATTTAACTTTTATTTTACAATCCCACACCGGAAAAAAGAAGAAAAAAGTGAATAGTTTTACTTACATAAAGTGAATCTTATGCTCCCATTTATATAAGTAAAATGAGATTTTTAGTGAGAAACCCCATAGTCAATATCTCATACTAATTTTTTTGATTTTCTTAATTTTAAACAATTAAAAAAATTTTGATTGACTAGTTTCTATTTAACTTTTATTTTACAATCCCACATAGAGGTTTTGATTTTAAAAATAATTTAGTATGAGATTTTAAAACTCTCATAATATCTCTCCTTAATACAAAAATTATAAGATAATTATGATAATTTTAAATTTGTATTTAAAACTTATAAATTATGGGATAGATTATTATAATTTTAAATTTATATTGTGTCAAATTTAAATTGAAATTAATAGATTACTTTCCATATTTAGTGACATTTTAAATTTTAATAAAATAAAATTAAAAAATTTTAATTAATTAATTTTTGTATAAGCTAGTTGGTCTTTTGACCTAAATGATTAAGCTAAACCATTTTCTGTTTGAATTTGCTGGTTTAACCGTGATTTAAGCGGTTTTACATGTTACGATAATTCTTTCTTACTCATTAAGTTTTTAATTTTTTTTGATTATTTCTCTTTCAAAAACCAATATGACAATTTTTTAAAATTCTTATATTTTTAATCTAAAATAATGAAATATTAGAACTATGTCATTCTTTTTAACAAAGCATAATTTTAATTATTAATTGTCAATACAATAATTTTAATCTATGTATACTATATGTCATAGTAAATGAACATTTAAAACAAAACCTTTAAACTTGTATATAAAATTTTATTTACGGGAGACAAAATATAAAAAAATTAAGTATAATTATCATATTTTTAATAAATAATATATTATTTTATTCTGTACATAACACGAATAATATGCTAGTGTATATATATATATATATATTTGTGAATTTACCAAGATATCCATAATATTAATCTTCTTCCCTGCTCTATGCTTTCCTTTCAAACAATCCCCAATACCCATTTTGGCCCATCTCTCACGCTCCCAATCCTTTCCCCATCACTTTTGTTGCTCCATTGCCACCCCAATTCTTACCTTCCTACCTAACAATTTTCTCTTACTGAAGTCACAGCTCAAACCTCTCAAATCTTACCATTACAATTCCAAACCTCCTATCGTTTACCTACACTTTTGGGAAACATGTTTGATGATTGGTCCAAAAAACGAAATCAGTAACTTAAATGAAAATTAAGACCAAATCATTCGCCCCGATGGTCTCCAATTCTCAATAATTTCTCTTTTGTACACTCAAATCGTTAACAATGACAAAAATCAAAGTCTAGTTCATCCACTACAGTCTATTATATGCTACATTAGTACTAAAGAGATATTAGAGTAGTGTTTGGGAATTTAAATTGGGGCTAAAGTAGTCGATAAAAATAAAGTGTCATATCCTGCACATCAATTAATAAAAAAAAAAATTCTCACAACCATCTACTTCAACTACAAAAAAATCACAAATCATTCAAAACACAACTTCTTTTTCATCTCATAAAAAAATAGTAAATAAGTCAAAAAAATCAACTAAAATAGCTAAATTCCCAAATAAGGCCTAGGAAAAATGTATTTATAATTTAGGGTATGGCTTCTGTCTAGTCCGGGATCGGACTGGACCATGCTGTTGGGCCCATGAGGGCCACCACGGGTCCCTTTTTGATAATCTGAATCGTTCAAAGTGTAGAAATCGTCGAGTACTATATGCCAGTAAAAAATCACGTTAATCGGATATCGATAGCTATATGATCAAATCAGTTTCGTATTAAAAAATTGGACGGTGAAAAAATTAACGGTTGACAAAAAACTGTTTTGATCACATAGCTATCGATATCCGATCAACGTGATTTTTTACAGGCATATAGTATTTGACGATTTCTACATATTGAACGATTCAGATTATCAAAACGGGACCCGTGGTGGGCTCCCACGGGCCCAACAGCACGGATCGGACTGGACAGAAGCCATACCCTATAATTTATTATATACACAAGAAAGTAACGCAACACAACTCATATAAAGAAAAAAAACGTACAGTCTAATTTTAATTAATTTAGCTACACTAAGAAAGAAAGAAAAAAAATAAAGGAGCATGTAGTAAAATTCTAATGATTCGAGTTTAATTCGGATCAGATGTGAACAGATAATTTTAGATTACAATTTGAACTTGAAATGTATTTATAATTCATTCATTTTTTATTATATACGTATAACAAAAATGTTTAAATATTTCCCATCATCATTACTATAGTATAGTCTACAGGACAACATGAAAGGCACACTACATTAGAGAAGCACATTATTTCACTCAATCTTAACATTACACAATAAATAAATAAGTTAGATAGAAGAAAATTCAAAACAGACTAACAGGTTGGAAAACTAATCTCCTATCTCTGGCTGGTAGAACTACTACTGTTCAATCAGTCACTTCTGCGTTGCCTTCTTCTACTATGCAAACCTTGGATGTTCCATAGACATTTGCAAGAGTATTGATAAACTCAATCACAATTTTCTTTGGGGAAATACTGTCAACAGTAAAAAAGTTTATTTACGATATGTTTGGTTGAGAGATTTAGGAATGAGGTTGAAATAAATAAATAAATAAATAAAATATAAATAAAATCTATATAATAAGACAAGAAGCCTTTTGAAAATGTCTCAAAATGTATGTGAGATACATTTTGATCCAATGGTTTAGATTCATTCTAATAAATATGAATGGTTGAGATATGTTTGATTCCCGCCCAATTGCATTTTTATCTTAAATTTAAATAGTGTTGCGATTACAATTATATTATAATCTTAACATTATTTACACCGTGCCTTCAGGCACGAGCATACGCTAGTATACTTACATTTCATTTAATTTCATATTTTTTTTTTTTCATTTCTAAATTTTTTTCTTAAATCTTTCAACCAAATATAACATTAGAGAATTGGGGCACTGCCTGTAAAAGCAAGAAGAACATGGGTAGGCTTGATTCGACAAAAGTCAAAACCCAAATTCTTTTGCCTTTTTTGTCTAAGGAGCCTTTTGGAAAGCAGGTAAAAAACAAGTTTTTAGCTTTTTACTTATTTTGGGTTAGATCATCTCTCACATAACTTATTCATAAAAAGATAAAATAAACTAAAAAAGTTAAAAAATTAATTTTTTACTAACTTTTCAAAACACTCCTAAATTGGAAGATCTTAAGTTACAATACGAGGATTTGGTTTGGAGTGCTAAAGGAGTCGTATCTCTCTAAGGAAAAATTTCTTGATTATTCCTAAAAAAAATAAAAATAAATAATAATAATAATAATACATCTCATATAATAATAATAATAATAATAATAATGCATCTCATATTTGGAGAGCATTCTCAAAACCACGCACATTTTGAGAAAGGGTGCTAAATAGAGTCTAAGATATATCAAATGCAGCGGGTAAAAAGATTCAAGTCATACCTTAGGTGATAGAAGCGAAGAATCTTGTAGATAAATCACGTGCTTTAAAAATGCGAATAACGAACACCCAGCAGTGGAGTGATACCACAATATGAGTATCACCCATACAAGTCACAGTGCAAAAAACTCAATCGTTATTTTAATGGAAGAGAGTCAGTATGGGAAAAAACATACGTTCTTTGATTCATCCCATATCCCATATATCGTATCAGATATATAGGCTAAGTATATCATCTATCTATATCAGTTGATATGATAGATCTAGATATCATGAGTGAGTTATCCAAATAGATTTTGAATTTAAATTCAAACTTATATGGATAAGGTTCAAAAGGGTCATGGGTTATGCCACATGGGCGCCCAATTTCTAACATCTCCCACTCGCACATAAGTTGGCATGACACTGCCACATCTCTATCTCAATCTCCCCAAAAAATGAACAATCTCATACTAGCCAATGCACCGTGCGACCGCTAAGAACACCTGCATGTGGGAGCTCTATACTAGAAACTAAAAAATGAGCCAGCATAAAGACATCAACCCAAAAAGAATAGAAATAGTGTCTCATATACCCCAGACCGATCTAATTACACCGGTCCAAAAAACATCTCTAATCCCTCAAAAAGAGTATGTTTGACCCTCTCAATTCTTGCAATATATTCACACTCAATCCGCCTCTCATACAGAGCGATGTGAGTAGCCGGCAATGAATATACAACAGTGGTGTAATACTAGATGATCTTCTCTTTGCCCTCATGCCATTTAGTTTAGGATTGACCGTTTTCCCAGTGATGTCCCTTAAGGCCGAATCATACATAACCGCAGACAACATACCAAACTAGCAGAACATCAACCCCTTACCTTATGACATAGTCAAAAGTCACAAAAAAGTACATAAATGAAAGTCATATCAGTAATGACACGTAAGACTCACACGATGAGGAAACGAGGATCCATTCTCTCACCTCATTACTCAGTCGCCAAGCACATGTAGTATGAATACATGTTACGGTGGAGTAACTCTTCCAAAAAAGAGTAACGTCATACTCGATACACCGTACAGATATTAGTCTAATCGCTTTCTAGCGCCTAACCCGAACTCTCTATTTGCTCGCCTTCTAGACGCCAAATGAGATCTCGTATCTGGCTAATCATAACAGGCACAACATGGAAAGTGGGTACTAACATCTATGTTTAGTCCTTATCACGACCTCATCTTGGTTGTAACCAAGGCGACATACATAATCAATAATTTAAGCCTCTCTTGGCTCCAAATAAAGATAAATCACTAGTCTCGTCCTTGCTCGCTCTCAAGCACGAAGGGCGATTGCTCGTGTGAGTGAGCCAATCTTACCTGCTGATATCATCATCTGTTAATCATTATGACACAAACCATAATAGTGTCAACATCCCATCATCTCACAACAAATAAGTGATCGATTTAAAAAAAAAACACGACCACAATCTACGCAATTCTAGATTCCAAGCATAACCCTTATCAGCACCTCTTGCGATAAGCATATACAATGGAATCCACCATTTGCGCCTCACAAGAAGTGGTTCAAGATCACTACTTCTTGCGCAATTACCTCTCTAAGGATATTTTGGTGACCAATTTGCGTTCATTCAAGATGCACCCAACTAGCGCATTGAATCTTACAGGGAGCAAATTAATATACTACAAGTAAAGCATTCTATCCATAGTCTAATGAGCAAGGTCAATGTCTAAACTACTCAGTTGACCATTTACCAAAGATAACACTTATCATACAGAATATGGCCACATAGCGTACTTTAGGCTCCCACAACAAAAAATATCAAGGAATATAGGTCATCTGTTTCTCCCAAAGACAATCCGAGGATTCACTCAATAGTTAAGGCTCTGACTTTTACCAATAGGTAAGTCAATGGGTTTGCAATTTTGTATCTAGAATCATTCTAGGATATTCCTTATGTAAGTCATCAAAGACAAACCGGGAATTCTACCAAAACAATCCCTAAGGATCGTACATCCGAGCATATAAATTACATCACCCATATCGATCATATCTAAAACAGAGGACTACGCACCCTATGTGGCGACAACCTTATAAATTCCTGGCTCATAATGACTAAGCAAGGAAAAACTTCTTTTGGACCATTGATCATGCCTCAGTGGTCTTCATCGATCATCGTTGGCCTATCATGGCTTGACGAAATCTAAGAACCACTATTTGGACAATTGTTTTAGGCTGTAAAAGATTTATTGGAACTAGCAACCTTTTTGCGCTCCTAACTTTTCACCATAAAAAAAACAGAAGGTAAATCCCTACGGATCTACTTATCCAATTCTCCAACGAGAAGTTGGGTCACAATGTCCACAAATCAATGTTTCGAACTTATGTCAATCATAGCCTAAGTCGAAATAACCTCACTCCCCAAGAGAAAGTCTTCTCATGGTCTACACCTTCCTCAGTGGTGCGACTTTTCGGTATTTAGCGAGCCTTATGCCTCAACAATGACTATCCAAAATTACGTATAACTTTATAACAGTTTTCGCGTCATAATGAAAAGTCAACCAAATTATAGAAATGGTTAATCCTCAAGACTTTGTCTTAAACGAGCTAACAATGATCACTTTCTAAAAATTAGGGACTAAAGCCTTCAGCATTATCCTAGGCTTTTATCATCTTGCAGAACAATTATGAATGTTTCCTCTCAATCACCTAGTTTGATGACGTGGCAAAGTTTTCACATTCGCTACCATGCCAGTAAGATGTAGAGTATTCTTCTTTAATAGAGTAATCCATTAGTAAAGCATATCGCTCTCACTGTCTCTAGGATATTGGAAATTTCTTTTTCATTTTCAAATTAGGCTACATAGAGCGTTATGTTAGAATTCTCTATCTGTATAGGTTCCAAAACTCTATTCACTCACCTTACTAGAAACTTATATGTACTTCGTTACACTCCCACCAAAGCGCGCTCACCTATATGCACAACCCAGAGGTTTACATGACACATTAACAATATATGCGCCATAGAATCCTAGTCTTAACTCGCAACCTTTATGAGAAGTAAAATAAAGATAAGCTGCTTAAACAGTACAGATCGACCCATAGATGCTCTTCTCTAACCTATTTACATTCAAATAGAGGTGTAAAATCTGGATAATGGAGGGCACTTAGTAAATATAGAGCAACAAACTAGTGCAATTACCCAATTGGAAACATTGTGCGCCATCATCACACCTATCATTACAATACTTAATTACTCTATTCCACTACACCATTGTTGTTTGGATTTACAGGAATAATCAATTCTTCCAAGCATTTCATTTCTCGTTCACAAACTTTCTAAAAAATAACTCAAATAGTACTCGCAACTTTGTCAAAACTATAAAATCATAAAAGCTCTATTCTAATGATCTCGACCTCATATGTGCAAATGTCAAAAAAACATTTCAAAACTTTTGACTTATGAAATCAAATTGTCTTGATAAGAGCGGTCGTAATCTATAAAATGTGTCGAGATTTGCGGGCTAGCTCTTCATTACCCTTACACATACCAGTCACAAATATTCATGTGCTTGGGACTTAAATGCGCCAATACAAATGACCTTCTATGGCTTTCCTACTTACTTGTTCGCAACCATTGCGAACAAAGTTATACATTTACATGAGAGCAGGATGTCACAAGCGAGTGGGCCCGAGAGGGCCTACTTAAACCATCCTGTCATCATCTCATTAATGTGATTAAGTATAACAAGCCACCGGTTCATGACCAACGTCATAAACTAATTCCAATCATCCTAATGTGTGAGTTCTCGAAGACAAGTTTTAAAGGTTTAGACCCAACTAGGTAATGACTCACGACTAATTCATATTCACTAGATTATAAAAAGATGTCATGGAGATATCAAGTGCGCCTAAGTCGCAAATTTAACTAGTAAGTGCTAATCCCCTGCACCTTCACGTCAATTTTATTCCCCATACACTTTACTGCATCTAGTTGAAAGATGACGATACTCCTCTTGCCATCTCTGTTTCTCACTTCATAGTTACTTGCAATTAATTCTACTATCCACAAGAAGGAGAGAATAAGCTATCAATCTATGACAGCTCCTGAAGCAACTTAAGCGCGAATTAGGCTAAAGAGTCTAATTCAACACAATGCTCTCACAAACGATGCGTCAAATTCTTAGAGTCATAACAACCTTGTCAGCCTTGACCTTTTCATTACTATGCTGCAACGATTGCGCTTAGTGGTAAACGTTATTCAAAAACGTTAGCCTAGCTAAGGAATCATATAAAGAAGCACATCATTATGTCTCACACTTAACTGGGGAAACAGTAAGTGTTTAGACTTAGACAAGTTGGCAATACTAATAGATTTTGCAGCCACTTGGCGCTAATCTTTTCACTTAGTGTTAATAAATTTTGTTGCTACTAAGCACTAATCTTTTAACTTCAAGTGATACTTCAATGCACACTATTATAGTGCATGAAATTTTGCTCCATCCATTCCCAATAGTTGGGCAGAGAGCTAAACACTGCTCATACTAGCTACTTATCTTACACTTAATGACTAATTCATTTAAGCTCGCATTTCTTGGATGATGTGACTCTTAAATGTTACTTCATCCAATGATGCAACATTATTACAAGTCAATTTACAAAGTCAATCCGCCCAGCTCAATAGTCAAGATCATATACAGATCTATTGAGGGCTTAGTAATTTTACAACTCCAAAACTCGCCAATCAAAACTACGTAGCGTGCCGCTGACCATAGTGCACACATTAGTTTTTATTGTGCCAAACAAGGCAACAAAACCACGGCGACTTTGAGTCATGTTTCCTTACTTTGGCTTAATTAAGGTCTAACCTAAAGTCTCCAAGACTTTTGCTCATCTAAAGAAAAGGATTACATTGTTCACATTTGAACATCTCTACTAAGTCTAAGTTAACCAAATTAACTTCCATAAACTAAATCAATTTAGAGAGAAATTCGCATTGGGATTAATTTAATTAGCATAATATAATTTTGCCGCAAAAAATCTAAATTAAATAATGACAATAGTACACAAGTCGCAAGATTGAAAATCCGCTATGCTCGTAATCATCTCTTGCACCACAGGTGACAATTATCCAAATTTTAATTTAATTTATGCGCAAAATATTAGTTTTCGGGAGTAAATCTACAAAGATTTCTCTCAACCGAATCACCTCCCACTAACTATGGCATGTCTAAAGTATGATAAATATTTAAATCCACATGATAATATCTCAATGTAGTTCATAAAAGAACATATGTTAGAATATTTAATCATGGAATTAAAATTCACCAATATAAATAAATCATGCTATAACAATATACTATAAGTTCTAATTATTTAAAAGAACTTAACATGCTGTATACAATATTTAAATAATGTCATAAAATATTTCAATAATTTCTGCAATTTTCTGAAATTTTCTAAAATTACAAGTAATTAATAATTACATAAAAAATCAAAAATTATTCCAATAAATAAGATTACATAATAGTAGTCTACTGTAAAAATTTCAAGTCCAGAATCCAAGTTATGCTCCCTCAAGAGCAATTTAACATAAAAATATTGAAGTTTTCATTAATGAAAAATATTTTATTTTTAATGAAATTTTGAAACTTTAATATATTGTATAAAAATTAACTACAAACTCAACGGTATAAGCCATGCTTCAATCAAAATTATAACAAATAATTTAGAAGCAATTAACGTAGTTTTAAAATTAAAACAAAACAAACAGGGCCTTAACGTAGCTGCCTTTCGCGGCTTGGCTCAGCTGGCGGCTTGTGTGTCATGATGACATCAGCGCGCGTCACGCTGACATCAGCGCACAACAATTTTGTCTTCTTTCCCGTTTTGTTCAAGTCTCGCCTCAAATTAGGGCTTGAGTTTTCTCCTCAACCGTAAGTCAGAACCAGGCCCATAATATACCGTTTCGAAGGTATCGAAACAAGGATTTCAAATATGTAATTTTCGTAACATAAAAACAAAGTATGTAAGACCAGCATGCAGTAAAAGTTACGAAAAATTAAATATAAATCTCAATTTTTCTCAAAATCAGACCGTTGGATTTTTATGAAACTTGGCAGATATATTCTACATAAAATATACTACAACATATGTAAATTTTGGGTTGATCGGAGCAAGTTTAGAAAAATATTAATTTTTTCATGCATATGTCGTGTATATATTTATATAAAATTATACACCTATTTTAATGCATAAAAATAAGCACAAAAATATCCATTAAAGCTCTGATACCAATGTAAGATATATCAAATACAGCGGGTAAAAGGATTCATGTCATACCTTAGGTGATAGAACCTAAAGCGAAGAATCTTGTAGGTAAATCACGTGCTTTAAAAATGCGAACAACGAACACCCAGCAGTGGAGTGATTCCACAATATGAGTATCACCCACATAAGTCACAGTGCAAAAAACTCTATCGTTATTTTAATGGGAGAGAGTCAGTATGGGAAAAAACATACGTTCTTTGATTCATCACATATCCCATATATCGTATCAGATATATAGGCTAAGTATATCATCTATCCATATCAGTTGATATGATAGATATAGATATCATGAGTGGGTTATCCAAATAGGTTTTGAATTCAAATTCAAACTTATATGGATAAGGTTCAAAAGGGTCATGGGTCATGCCACATGGGCACCAAATTTCTAACATAGAGTGTGGGCAATGGTTCTAGTATTTTCATTTGGTATGATTAGTGGAGTGGAGAAAAGACTTTAGCTTCTAAATACCCCACTAACCATGCAATTAACCTGGATACCGTGGACAAATTGATGAATGACGAGAGTAATTGGTGTTAAATAATCTTCACTATATTCGAAGAATGGATTAAGAAATGAGACAGTATGTTTGTTTACAAAAAAAGAAAACATAATATAAAAACCAAGAAAACAGATTCTTATTTTGTTATAGAAACAAAAACAGAATCTAAGAAAGAAAAATAAATAAAAACAAAAAAGAAAACTAATCACTTACAGAATTATTTTCTCTGATATTTAGATCAAGTCCAGTGTTCAACACTGTCTCTTCAAGACAGATTCATCCTCTATAGGGTGCTCACAGATTATGGGCGTCATCTCCCAGGATGAAATGATCTACAATGAACAATAGCGGCACTAAAAATTGTTTGCACAACGAACACACTCTGTGTATATACTTTTCTCACAAAAAAATAAATGCAGCAAAATGTAGAGAGTAATAGCAGAAGAAAGAACGAAAAAAAATGATTGCAAAATCCAAATGAGGGACTTACTATTTATAGGAGAACTGGTGGCTTTTCAGAACCGATTTCAACAGGTAAAAAAATCTGTTCGGGACAGAGTTAAACAGGTAAAAACCTGTTCGGACATATTTGAACAGATAAAACCTATTCAGGTTGAATTTAAACAGGTAAGAACCTATTCGATTTGGAGAAATAGGTGCATTGGACCAAACTGCCAACATTCAGAAACTTTGGGGTCAATTCGGAATTAATTTTGAATTTCAAATTCCAAAAAAATAAAATTTAAATGTTTATGACCCAAAAAAATAAACATAGGGCCGGACAAGCCTAACCCAACCTCACATCACGCACCCGCGCCCAACCTAGCCCACTCGACTAGATGGCAGCGGCGCACATGTGTTTGTTTTGGGTCAAATGGTTCTAACCCACTTGACACATAACTTCACACTTTCACAAAACTTAAGTACCGCTTGGGGCCCTCCCAATGATGCAAACCCAAGGCTTATAAACCCATACCAAGTTTCCCCACCTAATCAATGTGGAACAAACCTTAACTCTATCTTTTTATGAAAATTTTACCAAAACACCATTTTCATGGAGCTCATTTTGACATCAATTTCTTATTTACCCGATAATGGTTTTGAGCAACCAAATACATGACGTGAATCGTTACGCGGCAAAGAACGTGTTGTCATATGGACCTGCCAACTTTAGCACATGGGTTCTACCTAAAAATTAAACCAAAGTGTAAGAAAAATCTGTTTTTGCCAAACTATTTTTCCAAACCATTTCTTACAATTGGGATGTACAGGCCATTAGTGCCCACCTACCTGGTGATGCCCTTGAATATATTCTCAAACTCCCATAGTCAGTTACTTTTCTTGATAATCCTCATTGGAGGGGCTCCTCTAAGGGGGACTTCTCCATCTGAGCTGTCTATAAAATTACTGAAAATCAAGTGGATAACAATCTTGATCTAGAATGGATTTGGAAGTTAAAAGTCCCTAAAAAACTTAATGTTATGTTTGGTTGAGGGACTTAAAAAGGGACTTGGAAAAGGAAAGAGAAAAGATAGATAAAATGTGAATAAAATATATCTAAATTTCACTTAATTTGACACACATTTACTTTTTTTTCTTTCCAAATCTATAAACCAAACACAACGTAAGGGTTTTTTTATGGTTGTTAGCCTTGGGAAAGGTTTTCACTAATGAAATGAGGTTGGTGCGACAGCGACAAAGGAAGAAAGAAGGCTGGTAGTGGTGGTGGTGTGATGCTAAGGTCGTTGTGGTCTAGACAGCGTTGGCCAAGTCGTTTGGTTGCATTTCATCAATAGTTTGAGAAAATAGTGTCGTATAGAATAACACAAGCCAAAATGTGTGCCTGTTATTTTGTTTTTTTGTTTCTTGTCTTTTGAGTTTACTGTAATTATCGCGGTTGTAAAAAATTGTGCAAGATAAAATGGTTTACAAACTCATTTTTTAGATCTATTTTGTAGATTTAATAATGTGTAAGTGATACAATTGATTAATGATTAGAGAATATATAAGAAAGTGTGTTACATTTAATATCATAATTGATTGTCATACCACTGGATTTGAAATTGAGTCTAATTTTTTGTCTTGAATAACAATGTTCTTTATATAATTAGGGACGAATTACACTAGCGGTCCCTATAGTTTGGGGCTTGTGTCATTTTGATCCCTAACTTTTCAATTGTGACACATTTGACCCTGAATTTGAAATCTTGTTTCAAATAAGAACAATTGAAGATGCCATTGCGTAATTTTAAGGGCAAAGTCATCAATTTGATAAAATATAAACTAATTTAACAAAATAAATGTCAAAAAAATAGTTTTGTATTTTTAAAAATTATTTCTATTCACCAAAGATAAAATTATGTAAAATTGATAATTTTTACACATTTATTTATTTATTTATTTTACCAAATTAATTTTTATTATGTGTTTGGATAATGATCATGTAATGAATGGTTGTTTTTATTTTCATTAAATTAGTTTCTATTTTTTCAAAAGTTAAATATGGCAACAATTGTGATATCATTATCAAACCAATCCATTAAATCAAGAAATCTAAAATTAAAAAATTTCATATATTAAATATACCAATTACACTAGGGGTGCACAGAGGTTGATTTGGTTCAGGTTTACCCTTAGCCGTCAACCGAACCGGCTCCTTCGAGTTACAAAACCAGTCATCCGTTGTCAATCGAATTGCACTTTTAAATCGACCGAATTAAATAACTCGGTTTGGTGGTCGATTCAGTCGATTTCGAACATCTAATAAAGGTAGAAAAAATTATGAAAAATGAAACTTAAATCATATATATATATATACTTACAGATCAATGAGAAAGAAAGAGGGTTGAGAGAAAATGGGGAAAATGAGAGAAATAGATGGGGACTCATTATAATTGTCATCGCCATAACTAATTGAAGATGTTGCCGCTTAAACGCCACCACATCATTGCTCATCGTAGTCGCAATATCCACCATCATGATCGTTCATAGTCACTGTTATTTACTACCTTGTCTACCACCATCACCAGCTAAAGAAAGTAGGAAAGGGAAAGAAAAAGAAGCATTGATGAGAGATTGAGGGATGAGTCAAAAAGGAATGGAGAGAGAAAGAGAGGAGTGAGGAGACTCTTTGGTTGCATTTGGTAGAGTTTTGTAAATATGATTTGAGAGTATGAGTTGTATTTTGAGTTTGTGAGTTGTGAAATTATGATTTGAGTGTAGAAAATTTGTTTGGTTATGATTTTTTAATAGAGTGTTGAATTGTGTTTTGAATTGTATGTGAAATTGAGTTTTGAGAGTTTCATGTGACATGTGAAATAAGAAAATTTGTTTGGTGATGAGTTTTCAAAATAGTTTTCAAAACTAATTCAACCTATAATTGATAATCAAACACACCACTCATAACTCGATATCCGTATTTTTTATCAACAGTCATAACCAAACTATTTTTAAAATACTCATATAAAATATTTAAAAATATTTTTATAAAATAAAGTTTGAATTTAATTTTATAAAATATTTTAAAATTTAAAAAATTAAAATCGTAATATTTAAAAATTAAAATATTTAAAAATATTCAAAAAATTAAAAAAATTGTAACATATTTAAAAATTAAAATATTTAAAAAATTAACAAAATTAAACTACGTATTTAAAAAAAAAAATTCAATATAAACTGATGATTATTAATAAATTATAAATTTTAAAAGAATTATAAATTATATTAATGGGTCAGGTTTAACAAATGACTGAAGGTTTGTTAATATATGTAATTAATTGTGCATTTTTTTTTGTGTACATGTTAAAAATTACAATTCAATTAAAATAAATGACAATCCTTTTTATTTTTTTGTTACCCAGGTTAAAAATATTCAAAAAATTAAAAAATTAAAAAAAATCGTAACATATTTAAATATTAAAATATTTAAAATATTTAAAAAATTAAAATATTGATTTGAATTGAATTTTGAATTATGTGTTTGGTTATTAGTTTTAAAAAGTAATGATTATATTTTGAATTGAGTTTTGAGAAATGAATGTAGAATTATGATTTAAAAATTCTAAACAAACAATACACTCAAATCAATGAGTAAAACTATAATTCAAAACTTTTACCAAACAGAGCCTTTGTTTTTATTCTTCTTAGGGTTTCATGAGAGAGAAAATAATGCCTATGGAAAACACAAAAATACATCTGCCAAAACACAGATGTGTATTCCCAAGACAATTAGAATAATATAGATTAAAAAAATCTCTTTTTTGTTTAACTTAGAATTTAGGAGAGAGAAAACATTTGTTTATAGAAAGTGGAAAAACAGGTCTTGTTTGGTTTGTTTTTTAGAAAAAATTTTGGAAAAAATTATCTACAAACAAATTTTCAAGAGTAATCAAACCAAACAAATTTTTCCAAAAAAAATCTTAAAATTTTGTTTGGTTATCTACTTTTCAAAATCACTCTCTCTCTCATACACATCAAATCAATCACTTTTTTTAAAACTCTCTCCCCAAAATAATTTTTCGAAACCATTTCTGAAAAAAGGCAAACCAAACAAGTTTTTGTACTTTTTACCTCAAAAACTACTCTACAAACACAAACCAAACACACCCACAGTCTCTGAAAAGTCAGATCAATTAAGAGTAGTTTCAAGACAAGTACATATGTAGGAATAATTCATTTTCAACCGTATACCTGCAAAAATCAACATGAAAAATCCACAACCGACCGTTTCTTTCTTCGAAATCGTCCGTAACGAGTTCAGATCCTCTCATTGCAAGGAATACGTGCGAGCGTCCTTGCAACGGCTGAGATCTCAGCCGTTGCACATCCAACGGCTGAGATTAAAAAAAAAAATGAAATTTCTATTCTTCCTGCCCAAAACAAAACACAGCGTATTAGTCTGCGCTCTTCGTGGGGAAACACACACTCATTCAACACACACTCAGTGGTTCTTGTCTGAACGGCGACCCAATACCGGCGGCGACCCAGTCTACCCAGTCTCCACACCGTTGAAAGGACCGACGACGCCACGGTCGGTTCCCCTTTGTCTCTGTAAATTAGAAATTAATGTATTTGAAGCTTAATACTTTCCTAGTCTCTCCAGACTCTCGCGTTTTTTCCTTATGAAGCTTAATCTTATCTGTATTTGAAGATTTTATCTGTATTTGAAGATTTTAATCTTATCTGTATTTGAAGCTTTTAATCAGTTTCAGTATTTGAAGATATATATATACATTATCTGTATTTTAAGATTTTAATCAGTTTCAAAATCTAAAAATCTATTTAATCAGTTTAAGTATTTGAAGATTACTCTATTTAATTAGTTTCACTCTATGTAATCAATTTCACTCTATTTAATCAGAGGTTTGCCAAATGATTTTTGTAACATAATTTATTTAATCAGTCATGTGAACAGATAAGGTTTTACTGGAATGTGATGAATTTTTTAGAAATCAATTTGTCTTTGTCTCTGTCTCTGTCTCAGTCTCAGTTTAGAAATCAATTTAGTTCTTTGCTGATATTTAGTTTTGGTGTGTATAAGCCCATAAAGGCCACGAATCACTATGAACAATCCAAGCCCATCACTTGGAGCCCAATGCATAACCCAGCTGGTGAGGTCCAGGACAGTTGGAGTCCAACGTGGCATAAAGAGCCAATGACATTCAGGCACACGGCAGGTGAAGGATGAGCCATATCAGCAGACAAAGATCTGCAAAGTTATTGCCACTGCACATCACCATTAATGCAGCCCATCACAACATTTATTACGACAACACCTCTCCGTCGGAATAGGACCCCCTTACCCTGAACAAGGTAAGCTACAACATAGACTTTCGGCGAGGAGAGCAGGTCGGAAGGGACAACGAAATGATTACCAAAGGATATAAGCAAACGTTGAAGACAAGAAGAAGGTTAAGCTTTTTTATCTCTAGTCTCTCTCTCTACACTCTACTTCTCTCTCTAACTTGCTCGTCGGAGGGTTCACTGGGGGACTACCTAGTTCCCCGTTGAACTTGTTTGCAGGTTATACGGTAGGCTTGATCATTTGGACGTGGGCTTGAGGAGCTTGTACCAGTCTGATCCATTCACTGGAATGAACAGTATCATCAGTTGGCGCCGTCTGTGGGAAGTGGTTCTTATCCGGACGCCAGTTGTGCTCATTGTCGCCAGAGACCCTGTCCTAACAACCTTTTCCTCATACCCATCCAAGTGTATGGTCACGACTAGATCCATGGCTTCTCACCATAATGCTGTCGACCATCAAACCGACCCTCCCAATCCAAACAACCCACCATAATATATCATTAAGCTTACCAATAACATTAACCGCATAGCCGAACAAAACCAGGCCCTGATAAATGCTTTACTCCAAAGAAGCCTTCCGATGCCACCCAACCAAGAAAGAGCCCCGAGCCATACTATTCCGCAACCCTATCCACCCAACTTGGAAGGTTTGCAACCTCCTCCCCCGCATATAAATCTACCACCGCCACCCCCACACCCTTCGGTCGTGGCACCAGCCCCAGAAGGGGAAGCCAACAGCGTCCGGCCCCCATTGACTGACCATGGTGACCACATTCCCCTCTGGGATGCTAAACTCCGAGCAATGAAGCTCCAGCTCCAAGGGGTCGTGTAGAACATTTAGCATAAACCCTCTACCACGGCAAGCTCACCATTTGTTGCCTCCATCCGGGACAAACCTCTGCCCGTCAAGTTAAAGATGCCCACCATTGACTCTTTTGATGGTACGACGGACCCAGTTGACCATCTGAAGACCTACCGTACCCTCATGATCCTCCATGCCTTCCCTGACGAGATCATGTGTCGGGCATTCCCCGTGACACTAAAGGGGTCAGCTCGACTGTGGTTCAGCCAGTTACCAGCAGACTCTGTCTCCACTTTCCAGCATCTCAGCGACTCCTTTCTTAGCCATTTCATTGGAGCCCAGTGCCAACGCCGCCCTACAACCCAACTCCTCAACATCCGTCAGACCGAGGGGGAGTCGCTGCGCAGTTTTGTTACCCGCTTCAACACCGAAGCCCTACAAGTAGCGGAAAACGATGACAAGGTCATCCTCACGGCTTTCATAGCCGGGCTACGATCGTCTGATTTCCTCTTCTCCCTCTCTAAAAACCCCCCGACCTCCATGGCAGCCCTACTCTCCAAAGCTCAGAAATACATGAATGCTGAAAATTCACTAGCCGCTCGGTAGGATCCAATATCTAAAAACCCGACCCCCAGAGAAAAGAGAAAAGACTCAGAACCCAGAAACACCCAGTATAACAACCAAACACCCCACTATACCGACCGACCTCCTCGCGCTGACCGGTCGGCACCAGCCTGACCGCCCAGTCGGTTCGAGCGGTACACGCCTCTTAATTCTCCCATGGAACAAGTCCTTCACCAGATCCAACGGGACTACACCCTCAAATGGCCCCTACTCTCACGGACCCCTTCCAATCGGAAAAACTAGTCCAAATATTGTCGTTTCCACCAGGACCATGGCCATAACACTGATGACTGCATCAACCTCAAGGATCAGGTCGAGACCCTCATTTGTCAAAGGCGTCTCAGCCGATTCACGGACACTCGCCCACAGCAGAGGCAAAGAACCGAGCCCCTCAGAAACAACCGTCGGCGTACCCCATCCCGGCAACCAGCCCAACCTAACCAAGGCCATGATCGCCCCCACAACAACCTCGGCCGCCAGGTAATCCCCCTCCGCCAGTTGGTGAAATCCGAGTCATTTCAGGTGGCCTTGCTTGTGGCGAACCATCCTGCTCCGCTCAGAGGGCAGAGCTCAGAAAGATAAGGTAAGGCTCAGACAGAGCAGTTGCCACAGTAGACCGACCCTCCAAACAGCCCAAGCAATGGACAGAGCCCATCACCTTCACGGACGCCGACTGTACAGGCATCCGTTATCCTCATAATGACCCTCTCGTCATTTCTGCCCTCCTCTCCAACTATAAGGTCAGACGGGTTCTCATCAACAACGGTAGTTCTTCAGACATCATATTCCTCAACTGCTTCCGCTAGCTCAAGATTGGGAAAGAAAGCCTGTCTCCCATCCAAACCCCTTTGGTCGGTTTCACTAGCGACCAGGTGACCTCCATTGGCTCCATCGATCTCCCTCTCACCATCGGCGAATACCCGCGGCAGACTACCAAGTTGGTCACTTTCCTTGTGGTCGACTGTCCCTCTGCCTACAACATCATCCTTGGCCGCACCGCCCTCAACGCTTTCCAAGCTATCACTTCAACCTACCACCTCGCCATAAAGTTCCCTACCGACCTGGGCGTCAGGATAGTAAGGGGAGAGCAGACTGTAGCCAGGGAATGTTATGTCGCCTCACTCAAGGAAGTCAAGCTGAAGGAGGCCATGATCATTGAAGGGCTTGACGTCGGAGATGAGGACGAGCTGGTTAGAGGAGAACCGGTGGAGGAGCTTGTTGAGGTTCCCATTGATCCCACCAACCCTATAAAGACTGCCAAGATCGACAGCCAACTATCCCCCCAAGCTAAGGCCGACCTTACCGCCCTTCTGATCGAGCACAATGATGTATTTGCCTGGACCCATTCAGACATGCCAGGCATTGACCCCTCTTTCATAACTCACCGCCTCAGCATCGAACCCCATTTCCGACCTTATCGCCAGAAGCAGCGCATCTTCCATCCAGAGCGCAATACACTTATAGCCGCAGAGGTTGACAAGCTCTTTGTGGCCCAATTCATCAAAAACGTGGATTACCCTAAATGGTTGTCAAACGTGGTCCTAGTCCGCAAGAACAATGGCAAATGGCAACTCTGTGTCGATTACTCTGACCTAAACCGGGCTTGTCCCAAAGACAGCTATCCTCTTCCCCGCATAGATCTGCTGGTCGACGCCACGGCCGATCATCAAATGCTCAGCTTCATGGATGTTTTCTCTAGGTACAACCAAATCCTGATGCACCCGTCCGATCGGGAACATACATCCTTCATTACCGACCGAGGTACCTACAACTACCACGTGATGCCATTCGGACTGAAGAATGCTGGGGCCACCTACCAACGGTTGGTCAATGCCGTTTTCCATCATCAAATAGGTCGGAATATGGAAGTCTATGTCGACGACATGCTAGTCAAGAGCAAACTCTATATTGATCATCTGTCCGACCTGCGAGAGACCTTCGCCACCCTACGCAAGTACCAAATGAAGCTCAACCCAGAGAAGTGCGCCTTCGGCGTAGGATCTGGGAAGTTTCTGGGTTTTATGGTCAGTCAGTGGGGCATTGAAGCTAACCCTGAAAAGATAAAGGCCTTGATTGAGATGCAGTCACCCAGAACGGTTAAGGAGGTTCAAAGGCTCACTAGCCGAGTTGTGGCCCTCAACCACTTCATTTCCCGCACAACAGATAAGTGCCTACCATTCTTCAAAGTTCTTCGGCAAACTTTTGAATGAACAACTGAATCTGAAGAAGCTTTTCAGCAGTTGAAGCAGTTCATGGAAAATCCCCCCTCCTTTCACAAGCAATTACTGGCGAGCCCCTCTTCCTCTATTTAGCCGTCTCAAGCACCGCAGTCAGTGCAGCTCTTATCAGGGAAGATGACTCTGTCCAACGGTCGGTCTACTACATCAGTCGGGCTCTCAGGGGAGCAGAGCAGAATTACCCGCTGTTAGAAAAATTGTCCTTGGCCTTGGTCACCGCCTCCAGACGACTCCGTCTTTACTTCCCAGCCCATTCCATAGTGGTTCTCACTGACCAACCCTTGAAGAAGGCCATATAACAACCAGAACTTTCCGGCCGACTCATGCAGTGGTCAGTGGAACTCAGTCAGTTTGACATCTCCTACCGACCTCGAAAAACAATTAAGGGACAGGCTGTCGCGGATTTCATCCTGGAATTCAGTAATCCTACACCAACCGCTGCGTCCCCACCCCCACCAACCCCTACCGAGCCAAAAGACCCGCATTCATGGACTCTCAACGTGGACGGATCATCCCGCAGGAAAGGTAGTGGGGCTGGCCTCATTCTCATCGTCCCTGAGGGTGGCTATTTCAAATGTGCTCTCTGTTTCTTGTTTAATGCCAGTAACAATGAGGCCGAATATGAGGCATTGATGGCAGGACTCCGCCTCGCCAAGGACATTGGAGTCAGCCACATCCGGGTGTTCAGCGACTCCCAGCTCATCGTCAGCCAGATTACGAGGGAATTCGATGCCAAGGAGGACACAATGCGGGCTTACAGGGATATGGCCCTCCCCTTTGTTCGCCTCTTTAATACCTTCCATATCAAGCACATACCTCGGGCGAAAAACTCCAAGGCAGATGAGATGGCTCAGTTGGCCTCTGCAGACCAATCCGACCTCAGCCACGGTGTCCACTTCGAATACCTAGCCTACCCGGTCATCTCACCCGACTTACAAGAAGTGCAGTTCCTCCAAAACGAACCTATCCCTTGGGCCTCCGACATCTTCCTATTTTTGACAACGAAGGAACTCCCAGATGACCAACAGCAGGCCGCCAAAGTCAGGGCCCGGTCGTCCAATTACATCCTGGTTAGTGGCGTCTTGTACAAACGTGGTTTTTCACGTCCATACTTGCGATGCCTCAATTCGGCTCAAGCAACCTATGTAATGCGGGAAATCCATGAGGGAATTTGTGATAATCATTCGGGCGGCAGGTCTTTGGCCCACAAAATACTCCGTACTGGTTATTTCTGGCCAACTCTCAATCAAGATGCGATTGATTTCGTGCTCAAATGTGATAAGTGTCAACGTTTTGCCAACATCCTTCATGCTCCTCCTACAGAGTTGATCACACTTTGCAGCCCTTATCCGTTCGCCAAATGGGGGATCGACTTGGTCGGTCCACTTCCCACCGGCCGAGGTCAAACCAAGTTTGCGATCGTCGCCATTGATTACTTCACCAAGTGGGTAGAGGCAGAACCCCTTGCCACCATTACCGAGCGGAACATAACCAAGTTCATCTGGCAGTCGATCATTTGCAGATTTGGCATCCCTCAGGCCATCGTCTCCGACAACAGCAAACAATTTGACAATGCCAAGTACAGGAAGTTCTGTGCCGACCTCCAGATTCAACCATGTTTCTCTTCCCCCGGTCATCCCCAGGCCAATGGCCAGGTCGAGGTCACCAACCGTTCTCTCCTGAAGATCATCAAGACTAAGCTCGAAGCTGCCAAGGGACTTTGGGCTGAAGAATTACCGAATGTACTCTGGGCTTACCGAACTATAGCTCGGACTTCCACTGGGGAAACCCCTTTCTGCTTAACATACGACGCTGAGGTGGTTATTCCAGTAGAAGTCAGTCTGCCTACTCCCAGGGTTTTACATCCGGATCCAGCACAAACCGAAGAGCTCCGTCAGGCTGACTTGGACCTAATCGAAGAACTTGGAGAGACCACCACTGGCAGACTGGCCTCATACCAATAGAAAATGAGAATACACTACAACCGGAAAGTCCAACCAAAGGAGTTCGCTGTAGGGAACCTTGTCTTGAGAGAAGCAACTCTTGCCACCAAAAATCCGACTGAGGGTAAACTGGCAACCAAATGGGAGGGACCTTACGTTGTGAAAGCCCGACCACGTCCGGGCACCTACCGACTTCAGGACATTAAAGGTCGAGACCTCCCCCACCCATGGAACGCCGAACACCTGAAACGTTACTTTCAATAAGCTCTTACTTTTGTATCGCTCAATTATTGTATTTTCTTTTCGGCAAATTTACACATTCTTAATATCTCCTTACGCAATGTAACTTTTTAATTAGTTGGGTTACACTCCCCCTGCCATCAATTATATATCTCAGTTATCTGTATGATGTCTCAATGACGTTTTGATTGCAGCACTCATGAAAAACCTCAGCCAGACTGAGCATTATAAAGCCTCAGCCAGACTGAGCATCATAAAGCCTTAGCCAGACTGAGCATTAAAAAGCTTCGTTCAGACTGAGCATCATAAAGCCTCAGCCAGACTGAGCATTAAAAAGCCTCAGCCAGACTGAGCATCATAAAGCCTCAGCCAGACTGAGCATCAAAAAGCCTCAGCCAGACTGAGCATCATAAAGCCTCAGCCAGACTGAGCATAAAGCACTCGGCCAGATCAAGCCTCAGCCAGCCTAAGCATAACAAGTCTCAGCTAGACCGAGCGCCACAATTTCAGGTTCAGACTGAGTTCCTTACGACGTCAGTGAATCATAGCTTAGCCCCAACTAAACACGCGTGTAGGGCTCGGTCAAAGCCATCTATGCAAACTTCATGCTTGTGGAATTAGTAGACACACTTAGTCACAATTCCAGGTCCAAATCTTTACACCACTCTTTGCATAGTCAAATTCCAAAGACGTTCTTACACGTTTTCTTTACAAGTCAGGTTATTTTCTTCTCAATCAAACTCTTACAAGTCAGCCTGTTTCCTTAACCACTAATCTACTTCAGCAGTGTGGCAAACACAAACTTATAATTTTATTACATTTTAAATTTGCATATGCATTGAGGAGTTCTTAACTTTACTCTGCATCGAGTCTTTATTACAAGTTCAATTTCACTCTGCATTGAGGAGTTCTTAACTTCACTCTGCATTGAGTTTTTATTACAACTTCAACTTCACTCTACACTGAGGAGTTCTTAAATTTAGTTCTTATTACAAGTTTAACTTCACTTTGCACTTCACAACGAGTTATACACTCGCTTTGCCCACGCCTCATTCATTTCAGCTGCACAAGCACAGACAATCAAATGAAAACATAATTGCAATTTTATTTATTCAGAAATTTGTACATGAGTTCGTTACAGCCATTCAAAACAAAAAAAAAAAAAAAAAAACCTCTCTTAAGTACAAACTTTCTTCACTTCACTCATTCCTCCTCACTAGAGACGAGGTCTTCTTCTTCAATACCCTCATCCAGGGGGGTCTGGGCCACATCATCTTCACCAATTGTTACACTACTGAGGTCTAAGTCTGGGAACAGTTCTTCAGCCCTACGTTTGAACATTTTTCAGCCACTGTCCCAGAACTTAGCCATTTCGTGTTTATAGAAGTCTGACTGCTGGAAGCTCTCAATCACTTCCGCTTTAGTTCTGCCCCCAACGGTCGTCCTCGATGGGCCCGCCCCCCCAGACTCCTCCCTCGCCAAGCTGCTGGCGACCGCGGCATCCACTGCCATTTGAAACTCAGCAGACCTCTTGAATTGATCCATTGCTGCCACATACAGATCGGGGTAAGCTGCCCTTTCAAAGGCTGTCTTCGCCCTCTCTTCGTCCAGCTCCTTCTGCAGGGTCGCCGTCTCAGAGGCTGCCTTAGCCCTCTCTTCCTCCCACTCCTTCTTCAAGGACGCCCTTTCAGCAGTTGTCTTGGCCTTCTCTGCCTCCAACTCCTTCTTCAAGGTCTCCCTTTCAGCAGTTGCCTTGGCTCTCTCTGCCTCCAACTCCTCCTGAAGGCTCTCCCTCTCTTCCAATGCCTTTGCACGCTCGCCCTCCAGCTCCTTCTGCAGATCGCTAATCTTCACGTCTGCCTCATCCTTCTATCTGACCAGCTCTTTATTACTGCTCATCGCCTCTTCATGTCGTTCGACCGCAACCGGGCAGGCTTTTTGGGCCTCATCCAACCTCTTCTGCTCGCCAGCCAGTTGGAACTCGAGCGATACAACCTGGCAGCGTGTGTTCTCCAGCTCCACCTTGACCGTTTGCAGCTCAACGTGGGCACTCTCCCAGTTTGCGCTCTCCTTCTTCAACCTTACAAGTTGAGCCTTGGCCTCATCTGCCTTGAGCTTTGCAACCCCAGCCTTCCTCAACAAAGCCCCTACTAAGGTTGTTACCTCCATTTGAGTGGAGCATAACCCCCTCAGCAGTTCAACCTCAGTCAATCTGGCTGCTGAGCGTAAGACTGCCTCTTCTACAATTCCCACAAGGCGGTCTGCCCCTGCCCTGGCTGGGCCTTCTTCTCCCTCCAACCGCCCAGCCACCACATGAGCATGGTAGATCGCAGTAGTCAGACTGACTCCCCCTCCTTGGGGTGCAAGAGCCCCCTGGGGCTGTTCTTCCCCCCTTGGCTCAGGGCCAGTCGCCCCACCTTCTACTTGCACTTTATGGGCGACCCTCGCGACCCCCGCGGCGATCGTCGCCACTACTGCAACGATTTTCATGCCCTCTGAGGCAATGTCCACCACTTCTGGGGCAATTACTCTTCTTGGGGTCTCCTTCACTTCCCCCCCTCTGCCTCCTTCGCCATACTGGTCTCTTCTGCCCTCACTTCCCTCTTTCTCTTCTGGGCAGGCTCTTCTTTTTCACTACACCCAACACCTCCATCTCCTTCAACGACCTCTCCTTCAAAGGATCTATTGGGGGTTGTCGTGGCACAAATTCACCTAAGTTTTTTTACCCCAAGGGTTTGGGTCACGATCGGATCCTCTCCCTTGTAACCGGCTTTGGCGGTCGGTCTGCCTGAGACTCTTTGAATTTTTGGGCTCTGGCAAGGATGGTCTGATCCTCCACCTCTTGAGCCTTTCTCCTTGCCTCCAACTCCGTTCGGTCGAGGTCCCCACCGCTCGACTGTGGACCTAACCCTATCTCAAACAAAGCCGATGGTTGAACGAGTTCATCCCACTTGGCCCCTTCCTTCTCCCTCCATTCCTTTTCCCTCTTCACCCTCTCCTCTGCTGCTGCTCCCAGCCTTGGCTCCACAGACTTGGTGGGCACTTTCCAAATGGTGCGCACTCCAACCCCTCCACTGGCAGATACATAGAACCACCGTGGTCTCCACCCCTTGATCGATGATGGCAGCCCCACCACCAGCCCTTTCTCTGCTGCTGCCTGCAGAGTGACCCAAGTCTCTTGCTGCCCTGAGGCCTTGTAACATGCGAAGAATTCATCTACTGTCATGACCACCCCTTCGTTCGCCTTCGGCCACACACTTGCACAGGCCAGTAAAATCTTCCACGCATTGGGCATTAGTTGGCCCGGCGCTACCTCCAAACGATTCAGGACATCTACCACCACTTGCGGCAGGGGCAGCCTCAGTCCTCCCTTCAATACTTCCTCATAAAGGGTAAACTCCCCTGGCCTGGCGTCGGATGGCCTCTCTGTCGACATCGACAACAACAACTCTATTTCAGCAGGCACCAGGTATTTTTCGCGAATGGCCTCCAAATCCGTTGCAGTAACCGTTGATCTATCTGCTTTTGTATGCCAGTGATCTGGTTCTGCCTGGCTGATTGGCTTTAGAGCTGCTATCATAGTGGAACCATGGGATCGTACTACCGACTCCCCCACCCTCTCCATCATATATTGTTGTGCTAACTTCACTGCATCATCATCACCAAGTGGATCCACCCTGACATTCGCAGTTTCTTCTTGGGCCATTTCTATGGTATACCTGCGAATCGCCTCGGAGGCAGGTGCAAGGAAGTTGAAAAAGTGTTGCAGAGGTGTATCGCGAGCAACAAAGGAATTCACACTTGGAATGTTTTGATTTTTCGTAAACAAGTAGGTGAATTGAATAATGCCAAAAGCCCACGGTTTGCCCGTATTCCGAGGATCCCAATTAATTTTTGCTAGTTTGAAAACTTTCCAAATCATCCGCCAAAACTGTCTTTTCAACACCCATAATGACCTATCGTTTCATTTCTGATCTAGCGCCTAATCTCCTCCCCGCGGGATGTTGCCACGTGCATGACTACGCTCCACTGTCTCCTCCCCTTACCCTGTCTTTTCCACTTCAAATCACCACGTGACACGCCGCCTCTCGAGCCCCACGCCCCTCCACCTCACCCTTCGCGGTCGGCCCTCCTCGCGGTCGACCCTCCCACTCGGCCAACCTCCGCGGTCGGCCCTCTTCGTGGTCGACCCTCCCACTCGGCCAACCTTCGCGGTCGGCCCTCCTCGTGGTCGACCGTCCCACTCGGCCAACCTTTGCGGTCGGTCCTCCCCGTGATCGACCCTTCCACTCGGTCGCCCTGCACGGTCGGACCACCTCCCGGTCGGTTCACCTCCTCGGTCACCCGTGCCGGTCAACCTCCATCCTGCCAATCCCTAACACCCTCATCTACTTCATTAATATTCCATTCGTTGGACTAAAGCTGCACTCAGAAATGGGGGACTACTGACGTGTATAAGCCCATAAAGGCCACGAATCACTATGAACAATCCAAGCCCATCACTTGGAGCCCAATGCATAGCCCAGCTGCTGAGGTCCAGGACAGCTGGAGTCCAACATGGCATAAAGAGCCAATGACATTCAGACACACGGCAGGTGAAGGACGAGCCACATCAGCAGACAAAGATCTGCAAAGTTATTGTCACTGCACATCACCATTAATGCAGCCCATCACAACATTTATTACGACAACACCTCTTTGTCGGAATAGGACCCCCTTACCCTAAACAAGGTAGGCTACAGCATAGACTTTCGGTGATGAGGGCAGGTCGGAAGGGACAGCGAAATGATTACCAAAGGATATAAGCAAACGTTGAAGACAAGAAAAAGGTTAAGCTTTTCTATCTCTAATCTCTCTTTCTACACTCTACTTCTCTCCCTAACTTGCTCGTCGGAGGGTTCATTGGGGGACTACCCAGTTCCCCGTTGAACTTGTTTGCAAGTTATCCGGTGGGCTTGATCATTTGGACGTGGGCTTGAGGAGCTTGGACCAGTCTGATCCATTCACTGGAACGAACAGTATCATCAAGTTTACAATGTGATGATGTTTAGAAATCAATTCAGTCTTAGTTTAGGAATCAATTAAAGATATGTAGTTCTCATTTCTTATTTCTTTATAATCATTTATTATTTTATTTATGTAGCTAAGATTTTATTTATATGAGTTTTCAGTTGTATTTTCATATGGATATGGAACTTGAGAATGATTGTGCTTGAAAGCCAAAACAGGGAATGACATTCGATTCTGAACAATATATGTATGATTTTTATAATACATATGGAGGAAGAATGTGGTTTAGCATAAGATGAGATTTTTGTAGGAAGAACAAGGTCACTAACCAACTTATTTGTAGACTTTTGGTTTGCAACAAGGAGGGATTTCGGAAGGGTGACAAACGAGACCCATTGTCAAAAAACCCTAGCAACGAGCGGGATTTTGAGTGAAATTTCAAATTTTTTTTTCTTTTTTAATCTCAACCGTTGGATGTGCAACGGCTGATCTCAGCCGTTGCAAGGACGCACGCAAGTATACTCTTGCAATGAGAGGATCTGCACTTTCGTCCATAACAGTCCGAGTCCGTCTGGATTGGACGGGTTACGCGGGTTCTTGGATTTGATGCACAGATTATTGCACATTAAAAGTCTAACAATTACTAATTAAATGATCATCATCCAAACATATAATAAAAATTAATTTGGTAAAATAAATAAATAAATAAATGTATAAAAGATTTATTAATTTTACATAATTTTATCTTTGGTGGGTAAAAATAATTTTTAAAAATTGAAAAATATTTTTTTGACATTATTTTTGTCAAATTAGTTATATTTTATCAAATTGACGATTTTGTTCTTGAAATTGAGTAATAGTATATTCAATTGTCCTCATTTGGAGTAAGATTTAAAATTTAAGATCAAATGTGCCACAATTGAAAAGTTATGAATTAAAGTGATACGAGTCGCAAACTATAGGGACTGTTAGTGTAATTCGCCCTATAATCAGTGGATAATATGTTTTACATTGCGTTTCGTTAAAGGATTTGATAAGGGATTTGGAAAGAAAAAAGAGAAATGTGTGAAATTAGATGAAATATAGGTATATTTTATTTATATTTCACCTCTATTTTTCCTTCCCCTTTCCAAATCTCTTCCCAAATCCTCCAACCAAATACAATATTTAGGAAAATATGCACCTTAACAAAATGGCATAACTTCATATTTTTTTTTGGGAGTTATTTTATTTATAACTCCAAAATATATATATATATATATATATATACATATTTAAACATCAAATTAAGCATAACAAAAAATCTCATAAGTTATAATTAAACAAAAAAAAATTGTCATAACCAAAGTATATATATATATATATATATATTGTGAATTTACCATTTGAATTTACGAAGCTATCCATAGTATTCAGTGTGTTTAATTTCAATTTTTTGGATTTTGAAATTTGAGTTTTTTATTTTTCTTTTTTATTTTTATTTTTAGTGAATATTTTAAAATTTTAAGCAATTTTTTTAATTTTTTAAATGTACCTTACTCAGATGTATCTAAAAATTAAGGTAGCGTTTGGTTTACTTTTCAAAATTCATATGTTTTTAAATCATAATTTGGATGAAACATGTTAACCAAACATATTTTTAGAATACAACTCAAAATTACTTTCAAAACTCATCTTTTCTCTTTTCTTTTCTTTTTTTTTTATTATTATTCAATCAATCAATCAACCACTGTTTTTCTCTTATCTCCTCTCACATTCTCTAACATTCTATACATCAATCAATCAAAAAAAAAAAAAATAACAAATAATTCCAACTTTTCTTTTCTTTTTTTTTTATTATTATTCAATCAATCAATCAACCACTGTTTTTCTCTTATCTCTCCTCTCACATTCTCTAACATTCTATACATCAATCAATCAAAAAAAAATTAAAAAAAATTACAAATTATTCCAAAACTATTTTCAAAACTCATAATCAAACAAATTTTCTCTTTTCAAATCATAATTCAAAAATTCAAAACTCAAAATACAACTCTACACTCAAATCATAATTCTAAAAATAAACCAAACGGATCCTAAAATATTTGTACAAAAATATTTTAAGAATTAATAAATACACAAGAATACGAAAAATGTATTGAATTCTCTTCTTCTTTTTTTTGTATTTTTGGTATTTAGTTAATTTTCTAAAGATTTTTTTTACAAACATTATATTTTTTTAGGTGTATTTACGTTTGGAGTATCTAAAAATTAAAAAAAAAATTCTTACAATATTAAAAAAAATAGTACAAACAAAAAAACATGAAAAAAAAAATCTGAAAAGTAAACTCTGAAAATCCAAACCAAACAAATTGATTCATATTCTATCATTTCCTTTCAAACAATCCCCAATATCCATTTTGGGCCATCGCTCAGTGTCACGACCTAAACCCGCCCCTATGGGTTTAGCACCGTAACCGGCCAGTAATCTGAGATTACCGAAGGCCTGCTTAACAGTAATAACAGTAATACAGAGTACAGGGCTGGCGGAAGCCAAAACAGTAATTAAAAGATATCCAATGAGCTGTGACGGTCTGTACAAAAAAAGACTCTTCATATATATTTACATTCAGAAACAAAACAGTATATACATACATACATCGTTTACAGACGTTCAGGTTAGGGACCAAATCCCTACCATAATAGTACAGTACGGGTACACATGTCAGTCTATACAGTGTTACAAAACCAGATACAAAAAGGGAAAAAACTAAAACACCCCAAAAAGCCCTAGCTTGAAGGACTTGGAACCTTGCAGTGAGGCACGGTGGTTGGCTTTGACAAAACGGGAGCTTAGCTCGACGCTCCTAGCAACGGTCTGGTGCCTGTACACCTGCATATGAATATAAGAAGTGAGCTAAAGCCCAGTAAATAACATATGCGTAAAGAGGTTAAGAATGAATGTCCTTTCAGTATTGAAAACAATCATTTATTAGTATAACAGTCATTCAGTTTGTGGCTCATAATTCATGCCATAACAGTCATTCAGAAACTATAATAGTCATATGTGGTACATCCAATAGCAAAACAGTATAGTAGGTCTTAACAGACCGAGCAGTCAATGATGGCCATCATATCAGTAAACAGTAGTGGTTCCAAACATGGGAACCGACAGAGATCTCTGTAACAGTAGCAGTAACAGTTCAGTAACAGTAAATTGCTATGGATGCCACGAATACAGTTCACAAATAGGACAAATATTTATTCAGTAAACAGTGTCATTTCATAAAGCAGTACAGTCATTGTTCAGAAAATAATTTCAATTAAACATATCTTTACAACATTGTTACTCACAGAGTTCTGGGCTACAGATAAGCTAGTACGCATCCTCGGATGCCAACCCTACACAGTTACAGAGTGAACACACACTAAGTTACACAGTTGGGAAATAATAACTTAATCCCTAATTTGTCTCGGTGTGGTTCTACATCAATATCCTTATTAAGATGCCTTAAACTAGGCCTAGGAATGCCTAGGATGGAATGAGGATGCAAAGATGCACTTTAAAAAAAAATTCAGAATTTTCAGAAAGCAGAGGTCCTGCTCGAGCGTGGGTTTCCCCGCTCGAGCGGACATGCAAACAAAAGGCTCCGCTCGAGCGTAAACTCTCGAGCGTACTGCAAAAGTACTAGATGTGTGAAAATCACGCTCAATGGGCCCTCGACACCCGCTCGAGTGTGTGACACAAGTCCTCGCTCGAGCATGCAAAACCCCGCTCGAGCGGACTGTAAACACAACAAAAGTGCTGTATACAAGAATTTCCCACTCGAGCGCCACTTACCCCGCTTGAGCGAGAGTCCAAAATCTGGAATTTCCAGATTTGAACCTCAAGCTCAAAATCAAGTTTTAATATACCAAATTCGATCCTTTTGGGCTAATTTTCTGAAAAACACTTTAAAACTCATAACATAACATGATTCAAAGCTCAATTTGTAAAATCAAGGCCCAAAGGTGAGTCAATTAAACCCAATTTCAAACCAAACTTCAAGAACATACTTCAAATGTAACATGCATGTGTTCAATCAAATTCAAAGCTTCAATGACTTGCTCAAATGAGCTCAATTGCCTCAAAAACAAGATGAATTCATGGACTATACTCAAGATATGGACATGCATGTGAGGAATTTATGAACTACAACCTCAAAACTTCAAAATATATACATGCATGCAAGAATTAAACTCTTAATTCAACACATTAAGCCATATCTTGGCTCTAAACTTCAAAATTAACATAGACCATACAAGGCACAACTTAAACTCACAACCAAGAAGATGAGTTCTAACCTTAGGTCTTTAAACTCAAGGATGTAAGCTCAATTGTACAAATTCTCTACAATTTCTTCAAGTCTCCAAGCAAATCTTTGTTGAAACCAAGCTCTCCTAACTCTCTCTCTCTCTAGTCGGTTTTGGTCTCATGGAATGGCTGAGGAATGATGTATCTAATGTATAATTCAAGCCTCAAAATATGATATGAAGTGGGCCACTAAGTGGCAAAGTTGTAAATAAGGCCAACTCTTGTAATTTATTAATATTTAATCTAATTTAATCATACCAAATCACATTTTAATTAAATATACCATAAAATCATATAAATCTTAATTAGCACAAAACATCAATCAATTTCAGATTCGACCGCCGATAAGGCCTTCAATTTGAAGTTTAAAGCATAAAACATGAACAGATAATTTAACAGTCAACAGATAGAATTGCATTCAAACTAGCACAATCAATCAATCAATTTAGTAATTCAGTCAGTCAGTTAATTAACATGCTTAATCATAGATTAGCACTAATCAGTAGTGTTATCAGTAAACAGTGTTGAGGGTTGTTACAGTCTCCCCTCCTTATAAAGAGTTTGGTCCTCCAAACTCGAATTACCTTCATTTTGGAAGAAAACAGGATTCAGTGGGAACAGTTCAGGATATCTCTTGATCATATCATCTTCCCTCTCACAAGTGGCATACACGCCACCATGGTTTTGCCAGTCAACTTTCACTAACGGAATCTCTTTATTCCTCAACTTCTTGATCCGTCTATTCACAATCTGAATAGGCCGTTCTTCATAAGTGTAGTCATTACTTAGCACTACACGGGTAGGCTCAATCACAAGGAAGGGATCCTGAAGGTATTCCCTCAACATTGAAATATGGAACACGTTATGCATATGGGCCATTTCAGGAGAAAGCACTACTTGATACGCCACCGGATTAATTTCCTCAATAATCTCATATGGCTCAACATATCTCGGCGTTAGTTTGCCTTTGACTCCAAAACGAGTCTGGCCTTTCATCGGTGTCACTTTTACAAAAACGTGATCACCTACTTCATATTCTCTGTCTCGCCTTCGGACATCCGCATAACTTTTCTGTCGGCTCTGTGTGGTTTTCAATCTCTGTTGGATCAGTTTCACTTTTTCTGTAGTTTCATATACAATCTCGGCCCTAAGCAAAGGCCCATCTCCAACTTCTACTTAGCAGATCGGAGATCGACATTTCCTGCCATATAAAGCCTCGAAAGGCGCCATACCAATGCTCGAGTGAAAACTGTTGTTGTAGGCGAATTCAGCCAAAGGTAGATGACTTTCCCAATTTCCCTGGAAATCAAGAACACATATCCGCAGTAAATCCTCCAGAGTCTGGATGGTTCTTTCTGACTGACCATCTGTCTGAGGATGGTATGCACTACTCAGTCTTAGTTCAGTACCCTGTAGACACCTCATTTTTGACCGCCCTCAAGACTTGGGCATTACTGATGGTTTACTTGGTGGAGAAAGGTGTGCAGGGCAAAAGTTCAGTTTCTTCGACAACGAGAGAACCAAATCTCAACTTCACACCCCATTTTGGACCAAAGCTATTTTGGATGGTTTTTAGACTTTAAAACCCTCTCTTTCAAAACATTTTTGAAATAAAATTCCTACGATGCTCTGAGACTCACATTTTGTCAAATAATGCGCTTTTCGATAAACTGAGCAAGGACAAAGCGGAAATTAATGAAATAGAGATGAAATCTTTGAAAAATCTTTCAAAACACCTTACTTGGGGGTTTGAAGTTGAAGAAAAGAGGAGAAGAGGGGAGAAAACATGTTGAAGAAGAAGTTCGGCAAGGATCTGGGTAGAAGAGAGTCGAGCGACCCTCGCTGAATCAGGCCTATTCATCTGCATACTTGGATTTTAGCTATGAGGCCACCACTGTTGGAAAGCTTACTTTCGGGGCTTCGTTTTGCACTCAAGAATCTCCTAAAGCCAAGTCTGGATGGGGGAGATATGGTTGGTTGAAGTTGGGCATCATCCCGGTCGGATCGAATCTGCGCGGCTTCACCAAAAAAGGCATAACTTTTTGCACAGGAGGAATTTTAATGCAAGGTTTATGGCATTGGAAAGCTAACTTCCGGGGCTTCAATTTGGACACCCACCGGCCACTTGTTGACCTTGGAAGCATCTATCGGCAATCTATTTAGCCAACCGGAAATTTATTGTGCCGACCGGCCATTTATTTTGGCCGACGATCTCCTTTTTTGGCCGGTTTGACCTTTTTGCACCTTCCAGGAATGGTGCATGCCAGTTGTGCCAGCTGGGATGCACAAACCCGTCCCCCCATACACAGGTGGTTGTTTTGAGCCCTTGACCCCTTTTTTTGCACCCTTTGCTCAAGGCTTCTTGAGGAAGCCTTGACCCCTTATCTTGGCTTCCTCAAGAAGCTTACCAGCTGTCTGAGAAGCCTTGGCCCTCTTGCCCCCCTTGACCCTTTCTCTTAAGCTTGTCTTATAAGCTTAGAGCCATTTCCATTGCCTATTTAAGGGTCTCTCCTCCTCCATTGTTAAAGGTTGATGGGTTGAACAAAAAACCAGACCTATACATATATACATCTGTCATGTACTCTCTCTCTCTATATATTTCCCTCTCTCTCATCCTTAGTGTGTATTTGGAGGCCTAGAAGGTGTGTTTTGACCTTAGTTTTGCACTAAGACACACACCATTACACCTTGCTCCAACCTTGAGGGGCTTTGAGGGTTTGTTTTTGAAGTTTTGGACTGATTTTGGTCAGAAGAGAGTGGCTGGACCAACTGTTCTTGAAGTGTTCTTCAAGGGTAAGACTTTTGCTTTATTTTTCCCAATCTTGCATTAGTTTTTGACCTGCCTTGCATGCTGATTTGAGCTTAGTGTATAACTGAAAAAAGTCTAGTTTTTAGCTCCTTTTCAAGTTTGTTTAAGAACACTTTTGTATTTAGGGTTGTCTACCCCCTCTTAGGCCTTGTTTGGCCTCATTTTTATGCATTTTTTGTGAGCTCCGGGACCACCTTGTTTAGGCCTCCTCACCACTGAAATCCCTTAAGATTTCAGTGGTGAGGAGGGATGGCCCTCTCCTTATTGTCTTCATTACTTGCATTTTTGGCCTTACAAAGGGGCCTATGTTTGCACACATCTTGAGCTCGATTCAGGCATTTTTAGTGGGTTTTAGGACCCTCAGAACTCATTTTCAGAGTTGATTTGGTCTTGTTAAATGTCTATCTTGCATGTGCTTAATAACTCCTTGCATGGCCCTCTAAAGTAACTCATCATTTTTGCATGCCATGGTTGCATATCAGTGGTTATTTGGGCCTATTTTCACATGTTTTATTCACTGATTTTTGATGGTTTGGTGAGATTCCATGTGCATCATATACTTGCCATACAACCCATGTTTGCTAGTCAAAGTTGCATGCTATTTTAGTCCATCTTGCTAACATCTTTTGGCCATGCTTTGAACTGAAAATATGCATGTTTTGGGACTGCTGGCCAACTTTATTCATGCTTCATGATCAAATAATGCAGGCTTTGTATAGCTATA